>OY787626.1:6201688-6681059 GCA_963678935.1 Umbilicus rupestris | reverse complement strand
ACTCAAGTGGTCATCTCCTTCTTTGTCATCAAATACTTGACAACTGCATGATCAGAATAGATGATAATTTTAGAACCCAACAAATAAGGACGAAATTTTTCTAGTGCAAAGATAACTGCAAGAAGCTCTTTCTTTGAAGTGGAATAGTTTTCTGTGCAGCATCTAGGGTTCTTGAAGCGTAGTGGATTACTACAGGCTTCTTGTCGCATTCCTGACCAAGCACAACACTTAGAGCATAGTAGCGAGCATCACAGATGATCTCAAAGGATTGCGTCCAATCTAGCGCCTTAATGATAGGTGCACTAGTGAGTGACTTCTTAAAAGCATCAAACCCCTCGAAAGAATCATCAAAGTCGATTGGCACATCTTTCTGCAGGAGTGTGGATAGTGGCAGCGCTATCTTTGCGAAGTCCTGGACGGCCTAGAAAAGACATCGCGCACTTTAGAAGGATAAGGGAGACCCAAAATCAATTCATTTTTTTTGCTTTGTCTACTTGTATGCCTTCCCTAGACACTACGTGACCCAAAATAACGCCATGTCACCATCAAATGACATTTCTCATAGCCAAGCACAAGGTTCATTTCTACACACCGAGTTAGCACGCTGCTCAAATTTTCTAGACATGCATCAAATGTATTTACATATACCTTAAAGTCGTCCATGAATACATCCATGCAATCATTTCAGAAAAAACACTCATCACTACACGCTGAAACGTACCTATGCATTGCACAATCCAAAAGACATAAGATGAAATGCAAAGGTACCAAATGGACATGTGAATGTAGCTTTTCTTGGTCCTCAGCAGCAATGGGAACCTGATTATATCCTGAGTATCCATCAAGAAAATAAAAGAAAGGTTTACCTGCAAGACGATCTAACATCTGATTGATGAATGAAAGTGGGAAATGGTCCTCGCGTGTGACTGCATTGAGCTTCCTGTAATCGATACACATTCTCCAGCCATTCTGAATTCTCTTTGCCACTAGTTCTCCCTTGTCATTAAGTTCCACTGTCATCCTAGTCTTTTTCGGAACCACGTGAACTGGACTTACCCACTGACTATCAGAAATGGGATAAATTTCCCCAGCGTCCAATAGTTTCTAAACCTCCTTCTGGACAACTTCCATCATTACAGAGTTGAGCCGGTGCTGTGGTTTTCGTGAAGGCGTTGCATCGGCCTCTACGAGAATGCGATGCATACATACTGTGGGGCTGATTCCCTTGATGTCGGTGATATTCCAGCCGATAGCTTCCTTGTGCTGTCCTAAACTACAGCTAAGCGAACCTCCTCGTCTCCGTCCAAGTCTATTTGGCTTCGATTATCACTGGTAGCGTCTCATTTTTCCCGATAAAAATATACTTTAAATGTTCTGATAGTGGTTTGAGCTCAACCTTCGGTACCTTTACGATAGATGGAACCAATTTAGAATGACTAGACAATGTTACATGGTTGGCTTCATACCTTAGTGTGAACGGTGGGGAAACTCTGAGTTTGACGAGCTCGCCTCTAACATCATGAATGAGGCCCACGATATCCCTCTGTGAATCGATGGCTTTTCTTTGAACCAGCTCAAGCACGTCCTCTCCATCACATATATCAGTGTTCTGTACCAAATCGTCTATGACATCTACCACATGCACTTCAGTACCAACTATCGGATGTTTCATGCCCTTGTAAATGTTGAAATGAATGATTTCGCCCATGACTTCCATAGTGATGCGGAGCGATTGGCACTTCAGTATTTGGAGAAATGGATCATCCTAAGGTGCACATTAGCAAGGGTGGTGCCCGTTAACGGGAGGGAGCTGCTCAGGGTCCGATTAGGTGGTGTAATACCTCATTTCGAAGAGAACGATGACTCGGTTCGAAGTCACCGGCTTTACTAGTGACGTGTGGGCTTCTGGACCCATCCGGAGTGTTTTAATATTTTATTTTTAATTTTTAATATTTTAGATATGTTTCCTTATTTTGAATTTAGATTCGATTAGATAGATTTTCTGTTTCCTAATCTATAGGTTTTGTTTACTATATAAACAGAGCCAGGGAAGTAGGGAAAACAGTCTTTTAGAAATTAATAAATTTAGAGTTTTTTCTACACAACTTGCAATTCGTGTCTAGGGTTTCGAGTTCAAGCATAATCATCCCTTTACTCACACGCGCTGCTGACAGCGCGTCGTCGTGCGCCTCAAATTTGTATTTATAACTCCTGTTAACACACTAGCAAACGGTAAGCAGGGTCAAACCCAAAGAGAACAAGTAAGATAGAGTTCTAATGAAAGTCACAGAAAAAGGAAAAACTGAGGATATTAATTCAGAGAAAATCAGTTCGGGAAATGCAATGCAACTAGTTATCATAGACCAAACAACATGTATAAACTAATGAATGCTACCCCAGTCTAACATTCCCGCTAAAGATATGTCGACAACCAAATTCTACCTATTCTTAACCGCTAGGCTCTCGAACAAGTTCAATAGTTACTCGACTAATACCACAAATTGGTTCTACCGCTAGGTTTTCCCAACAATGCAATCTAGTCAAGTGTAACACAATTGATATCAAATTAGCTCACCGCTAAGCTGCATTAAATTGACAATCAAAGCATTCGTTTCATTCATACAAGGGCAGCACTTCAATAGCTCAAATCATGTTGTCATTGACCTCAAACTAAATGCGCAATGCAAACCCCAAACTGAAATATTGATTTAGCTACTCATCATATCCATGGTATACAATAGACACTAGGTTAAGTAGCTACAAATTGAAGTAGAACAAAACTGAGCTAAAATGGAAATTCGGTGAACAGTGTTTTCCGGTTGTGAATAGTAATTCCGGCGATGAACAGTAACAGTAGCGATGAACAGTAATTGTGAATACTAAAAATGAACAGTACCGGCCGTGAACAGTAACTTCCGGCGATTTTCCAGCTGCTTCTCTCTAGCTTCAGTCGTCTCCTCCCTCCATCACTGTAGCTTGTGAATAGTGCATGAATAGTGTCTGAATAGTGAGAGGATTCTCTTCCTGTTTTGTCCATCTCTTAGGTTTAGGGTTTTTGGGTTGAACCAGAATGAACCACATTGAACCACATCTGATTTCTAATTGAACCAGCAGAGTTGACTGCTGTTGACTTCTTGATCTTGGATGAATGCTTCGAATATGCGATAAGTTCCAATGCGATCTTGAACATTCCTGCGATACGAAAACACTACAAAAGAGTAATCGATTCACACAAAATGTAATAAAATTATGGGAATAAACAACTCAATGGATCGTATAAATACGCTTCATCAAACTACCCCACACTTATTCTTGTTCGTCCCCGAACAACAACAAGATACGCAAGCACTCAAATCATTCCTATCATGCCATGACATAAACATTGAAATTACTCAAGAAGTCATCCCTAATCAGTTTATCAATACATGCTCACATTCATTCTCTAATAATGATCAACAAGAACTAGAATGATACTTGTTACCTTTAAGGTTGAAATGGGGATTTAATGGATGACTAGAAGTTAGTCCTTTTAAGACTCCTAACTCCATTCTTGGTTCAACTTCATAGCTACGCGCATACAACTGAATTTGCTTTCTTTGGCACGTGATGAATTCGAGTTATGAGAGGATCAACCTTTTCTTCTTTTCTTGTAGGACATATTTCTTGTTTTTGGACTTTGCTCGTTTTCCGATTGCGTTTCTTTCACATCTTGTAAAATCTGAATTTTTCTTTTTCGAGCTTTCGATGTGACATGCTTGCTTGTCCCTTTTGAGCTTTGCGCTTTAATTTGAACCGTTCCAATCATAGCCTTCGAATAGCAGCATAAGGAACGCGTCCCGCTCTTTCTCATCATTGCCCTTTCAGCGCGAGGCAGGATAGGGGTTACCCACCCATTCCCGGTTACTCGGACTAGAGATAGGACGGTTTGTTTTCCCGTCCCACCACTGCATAACACTGCAATGATGGAGTCAATATCACCCCTCATAACTCGAAGTGTCAACCTCCACAAATTCAGCGCGCTACGCAACTAATCCTTTGAACCTCCGAATGAATGCCAAGTCCCTCTAGGACATTTCTATCAACTCCACATCCTGAAATACTTAGCTCAAAAGAACATATAACCTTAGAGCGCAAGCATCACAATATTTTGGAATTCAATGCAAAGCATACATGTCAAAACTTCATAGAATAGACATCATCTCATAAAATCAGCATTTACATCACAGCACAATGTGTCATCTCATTAATCCAGCAGCAACTCAGTAGCATAATCCTCATAAACATGGCAGCAAATGCTCACAAACTCAGCAACTCATAAAAAAAAAACTAACGTGCTCTACTACTAACTAATGCAAGCTAACAAAGGCACACATGATGAACATAGGATGCAAACTAACTTCCCACCCCAAACTTGAATCGAACCGTGTCCTCATGGTATAATCTAGGGTAAGGAAAGGAAGCTCATGCAAGATTCACACAAGAATTAAGCTACTAACATGGCTAAACTAGTGAAGATAAAAAAAGTCAGAAAGAATTGCGCCCCAAGAAGACATTAAATTGCGCACTCCAAGAAGACATTAAGTTACTAAAGTGTGAAGCTGGAGCGGAGCGTAATGTTGCCTGGAGGCGCCAAACTCACTGAGATGGAAAACTCAAAAGATTGCTATTCAAACAACTAAGACTCTAATGACTCTCTTATACACTAAATAGACTCACACTAAAACTATAAAATTAAGCACCGGGTTGCCTCCCGCAAGCGCCTTTGTTTAACGTCTTTGGCTCGACGATACCTCCCATTTCAAGCTCATGCCGGTTTGGTGAAGACCCTCTCTCATCCTCCATCTTGACCACATAAAAATCTGCAACCAATGAAAGTGTTCCTACCTGCACTAGCACATCAACAACAAGGCCCTCTGGCTTTGTGCACGATCTATTAGCCATTTGAATTGTAAAATCAGTGGGTCTAAGAGGACCGACATGCAATGTTTCATATAAGGAATAAGGCAAGATATTAATCGAGGCACCCAAATCCAACATGCAATTATCCACTTGAACATCATTAATTATGCATGGAATTGTAAAGATACCTGGATCCTTACATTTCGGTGCTACCTTGGATGGAAGAATGGCCGAGATGTTGGGGTTGAGATTTACTTGGTCAAGACCTCCTTGTCGAGTGGTGCACAAATCTTTAAAAAACTTGTCATACTTCGGAATGTGCTTGATTGCGTCGAGAAGTGGGATTGTGACTTCCATCTTGCTGAATAGCTCTAAAAGCTCTTGATCCATTACTGGATTCCTCTTTGACTTTGAAATCTGCATAGGAAATGGAAGTGAAGGGTCAGCTTGGCGAAATTCAGAATTTGAGGCAGGGGGTACCGCGCCGGATGAAGACATTAGTGGCGCGCTAGATGAAGACATTAAGGGTTCGCGCGCCATGCTAATGTTCTCTTGGGGCGCCGTATACTCTGTTTCGGTTTCTTGTCTCGCCTCTTCTGCAATTTGCTTCCCACATATCAAAGTCATCGAACAAACATTTCCTCTTGGATTGGGAATTGTTTGTGATGGCAGCTTTCCTTTCTCTTTGTCATTCTTTAGCTCGGACACGGTGGCCGCCAGTTGGGACATTTGCTTAGATAACTCAGTTATGGTGCTATCGGTCTTGGCTTGATTATTTTGCACAGTCATCGCCATCTCTTTAACAACTTCCTCTAATGACTTCCCTTGATTGACATTGCTCGGGCCAACTTGGTTGGGATTGAAGTTGCGCCTTTGCTGAAATTGACAATTGATATTACCATTTCCATTGTATCTCTCTTGTTGGTGAAATGGTGGGCGGTAGGCTTGACCTTGTCCTTGGTTCTGATTCTGATTTTGTCCTTGATTAAATCCTCCTTCATTCCTCCAACTGAAACCATTAGCTGCAAGTCCGAATTGCCTTGGTGCTTGCCTATTGTTGAATTGCTGAAATCCTCCCATAGCATTGACATCGGCTGCCTCTTCGTCATGTAAGCTAGGACATTCATCTGTTTTGTGGCTCGCAGCACCACAAAGTCCACAAGCTTTAACTTCACTGACTTGTCCAACCATAAGCTTCTGCACCATTTGCTTGAGCTCCTTAATTTCAGTGGCCATGTGATTTGCATTGGAATCCATTTGTGAGACATTTCTTGCTCTCCCGGTATCGTCTCTCCTACTAGTATCATCTTTGAATCTGGCACTTTTTGCATTTTCATTGATTAACTCTCGCACCTCAGCAGGTGTTAGATTCAAAACAGTTCCTCCAGCTGCTGCATCCAATAGCATCCTCTCTAAGGGCATCAATCCATCCAACAGATATTCCACAAGCATCTCCTCTCTCATATTCAAATTGCAACAGCTGTGTTCTAAGGCTCTGAATCTTTCCAAATATTCATACATTGACTCACTTGGGCCTTGTTTAATGTTGGACAGTTCCCTCCTTACTTGGGCAGCCTTGCCAGGGGATAATACTTGTCGTGAAATTTCCTCTGCATTTGCTCCCATGATCTGATACTTCCTGAAGGCAAAGAGAGAAACCATGTTTTTGCAAGGTTAGTCAAACTTAATGGAAAAACTTTCAAATTGAACCTCTCTTCGGTGGCAGCATATGGCCTTAAAGTCCGACATATCCCATTGAATTCCTGCAAGTGCCTCGATGCAACTTCTCCTGGAAGCCCTCCAAATTTGGGAAGATGGTGGATAACTGCAGTTTTCACTTCAAAGTCATCTTCATCATGATCATTGTTTATACACCATGGTTAGTTGTTGAAGGTTGGGGCTGACAGCTCTCTAAGTGTAGGTGGCCTGTTCCTTCTCTGTTGAGGATGAGGTGCATAATGTTGTTGTTGTTGTTGTTGAGGAGCTGTGAAATTCGCAGCCCCTCTAGTAAACAAGCAGTTGCTGCAGCACACTCTTGTTCACTCGGAAATTGTCTCAGCAAACAATGAACAAGACAGAAGTTTTTTCACCCAGTTCGGCCAACTGCCTACGTCTGGGGAGGACTATTGATAGAGCCTATTTATACGCATTATTTAGATCATAACCCTATGCTTGTTTGCGATATTTTTTGTACAAGATTACTGGTTTCCAGTGTTTTTGTATTGCAGGGCAAAACAAGGGCCTAAGTCGGATACGCGCTAACAGGCAGCGTTTAGGACGCGCATCACACAGCCTGCGGAGCTAGCGGCGCAAACAGAAGAATTGGCAGAGTCGACCACGGTGCGCTAACCGATTGCGCTAAGCAGTATGCCGTGCGCCGTGCGTAGATGATGGTGTTTCCAAATCCTGACACCACCAGATTTGGAAGTTGCCAAGGATGAGCCTCTTGAGCAGTATATAAAGAAGAGAAGGAGGCTAGGGTTTAAGCATTCACAATTCGTACACCAAGGAGGCACTGCGCAGCAGGACTGGAAAACACACGAGCTTGCTGAGAGGATCTGCGCTAGCCGACTGCGCCAGCCAAGACTGCAACCTGCACGCACTGTTTGCTATTGTTTTCTTGAACACCTTAGTTATTATTTACTACTTCTATGATGTTTACCACTAGCATGTCTAGCTAAACGCTTAGTATTGGTTGGGCATGAATCTATGAGTATTTCCTTTGAGACTTGCGCTTAATGCATAGCTTGCTTGCTTATATTAATTGTGTGCACATTGTTGGCTGCTTGTTACATGAGTAGGGGAAGCCTTGAACCGCAATCTTACTCTTGTTGCTTGTTGTTGTATGTTAAACTAGTAGAATAGCCTGACGGTGCCAACTAGGAGTAACGCGCTAGGATAGGCAATTACTACCTTGATCGGATTCGTAGTTGTTTAGTCTAGTTCAAGAATTAATAGCACATGAACTTTGATCGGAACATGCGCATATGTTAGGGAGCCTTGACCGGACACTAACTTAAGTGAAATCAAGCTATAGACGTTTAGAGTCAATGATAAGGAATACACTCATAGAGGACTGTCTGCGCCGATACTTCTCATAGTCATAGTACTTAATCTCTACTGCCTGCGCACGTCTAGTGCAAATTCCTGCGTTTACGACTGTTTACTCGCGCATTGCGCAACCCCAATCACTCACACCCCCAGCTTTCGTAAGTGTAGGTCACTGGTTAAAACTGAACTGCTTGCTCCCTGTGGAGATCGACCCTGACTTAACCACTGTACTAGTGGAAGAGGAAGGATTAATTTGACGCGTACAACGACGCGCGATCAAATTTTGGCACCGTTGCCGGGGAGCAACACAGCTAAGTTTTAGCTAGTTTACGTTTTTCCTTTTTAGTAACTAGTTATTTCAGTTTGTTTTGTTTTTTTTTCGTTGTTCTTTCTGACAGCGCGCAATCACCATTAGCCTGCGCAACCTTGATTAGTTGCGCTGCGCAGATTCTAGTTGCGCACTGACAGACACAGCAGCATTAGTTATCTTTTAATTCCATTTTCTGTGAGATGTAGAACAGGTCATGGAGGATAACAGTGTCGTAGGAGACAACTTAGGGGACAGAACCCCAGAGGAAGCAAGAGCACATAACCGCGCAACCCTGTTCAGAGAGGAAGTGCAGCGCGAGATTGAAGCAAGGATGGCCGCTGAAGTATATAATGCGCCACCCGCGCGACAAGCTGCGCGACGCAGAACAGTGCGCGAGATGTCAGCCCCACTCACAGTTAACCAGCCATGGTGCATCGTGCTTCCGCCAGACGGACATTTTGAACTAAGGAGCTCGCTCATTCATCACATGCCCAAGTTCCACGGGATGAACAACGAAAATCCAGTCAAGCATGTGCGAGAGTTCCTAGTCATTTGCAAGAACATGAAGACCGAAGGGGAGAGCGATGAGGCGCTGAAGATGAAGGCATTCCCATTTTCACTGTGTGATACAGCCAGACATTGGGTGATGAACTTACCAGCAGGATCCATTCACACATGGGAGCAGCTGCAGAAGAAGTTCCTGGACAAATTTTATCCCGCAGCAAAGATCGCGCTACTCAGGAGAGAACTGGCCGCGCCAAGGCAGAGCGCAGGGGAGTCACTGTCAGAGTATTACGAGCGTTTCAGGGAGCTAGAGGCCAACTGCTACAACCACGGCCTGCCCCAAAATGTGCTGATAGAGAACTTCCTAAATGGACTGCTGCCCATGGAGCTGAGGTTATTGAACGCATGCGCAGGAGGCGACATTTGCAACATGTATCCAGAAGACGCGTGGCAGCTGATAGAAGACTCTGCTGGGCAGGTAAGACATTAGCTAACACTTGAAAATAGTCGTGCTCGTTCTGTGCATCAGGTAGAAACAAGCGCTGAGATCAAGGAAATGAAGGCCATGCTGCAGAAGTTGATGAGTGCGCAAAGCGCACAACCAGTTGCGCCAAAGGTATGTGAATTCTACAGGTCCACCGAGCACAAGACTGATGAATGTCCCACACTTTTTGAAGAATCTGGAGATGTCAATGCTCTTGGAGGATGGGACAACAGAGGACCACAGAGACAGAATCAGCCGCGTTTTGGACTGGCCGCAAATGGGTTCAGATGGAAGGAGGAAAACAATTTCCAGAGGCAGCCCACGGATCAGCGCGCGCCACAGCAAACGCAACAAGCTGCGCCTTACAATCCACCGCATCGCCGCACTGACGCACCAGCGCATAACAACCAGCAACCGAGGCGATCTTTGGAAGATATCGTGGGGCAGCTAGCAGACATAGTGCGCAAAAATGACGAGAAGTATGACAAGAGGTTCGAGTCCATTGAAAAGCAGCTATCACAGATCGCTACCACGGTGTATGAGCTAAAGAAGAGCGATGGCAACCTGCCTTCGCAAGTGATTCAGAACCCCAAAGGAGGAGTCAATGCAGTGACACTGAGGACTGGGCGAACAATAGAATTCGAGCAGACCGCGAAGGCGCCCGTACAACCAGCTGCGCAAGTCCGGATCCAGCAGAACAGAATGCGCAACCAGAGCAAGACGCGCAACCAGAAGTGCAAGCCACAAGCCAGCAGGGCGAAGCGCCAGGTATAACACAATTAAAAGACAAGGGCACGAATCGTACTAATATACCTGCACCTTTCCCTATGCAGGCACAATCGGCTAGGAAGGAAGCGCTGGATAAGGAGCTATACGAGTTATTCAGTAAGGTGGAAATAAACATTCCCCTTATTGAAGCAGTTCGGCAGATTCCTAGGTACGCCAAGTTTTTAAAGGAGCTGTGCACAAACAAGCGAAGGAAAGGCGAGTGCGCACAGGTAATGCTAAATGCGCAAGCCTCAGCGATCGTGCAACATAAGGTACCACCTAAGTGCCGAGACCCAGGTACATTCACCATCCCATGCACTCTAGGTAAAACCACAGTAAGCAATTGCATGATTGATTTAGGCCCATCCATCAATTTGTTACCTTATTCCCTACATGCGACATTGCGCCTTGGACCACTAAAGCCTGCAGGTCTCACCATTCAGCTAGCAGATCGGTCGTGCAAACAACCTGCAGGCATGATAGAGGATGTTCTTGTGCGAGTAGGAGAGCTGGTGTTCCCAGCAGATTTCTATGTGCTAGAAATGGAGGGTGAATCGAGCACCAGCAGTGCGCAGATCCTACTGGGCAGACCTTTTCTGATGACCGCGCGCACGAAGATAGACGTATGGAGGGGCACGCTCTCCATGGACGTTGATGGTGAAGAAATCCATTTCAACATATTCAAGGGGATGCAGCATCCTCATGAAGACGCCACAGTGCACGCAATGGGCAGCTTAGATGATTTAGTCACAGATGCGCAATGTGCGAGCGTAACGGTAGGACCAGAGCCACTGGCACAGACAGAGTTGGAGGAGCAAGAAGACGAGCTGAGCAGTGCTGAACCAGAATCCAAACAGGTACACGATATAGTTCATATTTGCACTACTAATAAAATCTTGCCCTCTATTGAACAGGCACCCAAGGTTGAGCTGAAGCAACTAACAGAGCACCTCAAATACATTTTCTTGGGAAATGAGGACACCCTGCCAGTGATCATAAAGAAAGGACTAGAAGAGGAGCAGGAAGTGCGCTTACAGCAGGTGCTGCGCAAGAACCAGCGCGCCATAGGATGGACAATTGCTGACCTGCGCGGAGTGAGCCCGGACGTATGCATGCATAGAATTCTGTTGGAAGATGGTGCCAAACCATCCAGGGAGGCTCAGCGCAGATTGAATCCGAATATGATGGAGGTAGTGCAAATGGAGATCCTGAAGTTGCTTGACGCAGGGGTAATTTTCCCGATCTCAGACAGCAAATGGGTCAGTCCAGTGCACGTTGTGCCGAAGAAAGGAGGAATCACCGTAGAGGAGAATGCGCAGGGCGAGCTAGTTCCCAAGCGCATTCAGACTGGATGGCGCATGTGCATCGACTACAGGAAGCTTAACGCAGTCACGCGCAATGACCATTTCCCGCTACCCTTCATGGACCAAATGCTGGACAGATTAGCGGGGAAACCCTATTTTTGTTTCTTGGACGGATATTCAGGGTACAACCAGATACCCATAGCTGCGAAGGATCAAGAGAAGACCACGTTCACCTGCCCGTTCGGTACGTTTGCGTTTCAGCGCATGTCATTTGGGCTGTGTAACGCGCCAGGTACGTTCCAACGTCTAGTCATGAGCATTTTTTCTGATATGATTGGTATATGCATAGAAGTGTTCATGGATGATTTTACTGTGTATGGAGGTACCTTTGATGCATGCTTGACTCATCTTGATAAGGTTTTAGCGCGCTGCATCTCTAAGAACCTAGTGCTCAATTATGAAAAATGTCATTTCATGGTATCGCATGGTGTAGTACTAGGACATATCATCTCACAGGAGGGATCAAGGTAGATAAAGCTAAGATAGATCTTATTTCTAATCTACCTTATGCCACTAACGTGCGCGATGTGAAGTCATTTCTAGGACATGCCGGGTTTTACAGGCGTTTTATAAAAGACTTCTCTAAAATTTGTATACCCCTGTCTAACCTCTTGCAAAAGGATCTGTGCTTCGACATTACGGATGAGTGCAGGGCCGCGTTTGATAAGCTAAAGGAGGCACTGACCAGTGCGCCAGTGATGCGCGCGCCAGACTGGAACCTGCCATTTGAACTAATGTGCGACGCGAGTGATTACGCAGTAGGAGCAGTTCTGGGACAGCGAGTGGATAAGAAGCCGCACGCCATTTATTATGCGTCGCGCACACTGGACGCTGCGCAGAGGAACTACACCACCACGGAGAAGGAGCTTCTGGCAATTGTGTTTGCGCTGGAGAAGTTCCGTGCATATGTTCTAGGCGCTAGGGTCATCATATACACAGACCACGCAGCCATCCGCTACCTAATGTCCAAGAAAGAAACTAAGCCGCGCCTGATGCGCTGGGTGCTCCTACTTCAGGAATTTGACTTGGAGATCAAAGACAAGAAGGGCATAGAAAATACAGTTGCTGACCACCTGAGCAGGATCGTGAAAGAGGAGGAGCCAGTGCAGATCACGGAGACATTTCCTGACGAGCATCTGATGGCGCTGACAGGTAAGGTACCATGGTATGCGCACATTGCGAATTACCTAGTCACAGGTACGTTCCCTCCTCATTTCAATAAAACCCAGCGCATGAGATTAAAGCATGAGTCCAAGCATTACATTTGGGATGATCCATATATGCTCAGAATAGGACCAGATCAGATATTGAGGCGCTGCGTGCCTAACCATGAAATTAACTCTGTTTTGATGTTTTGTCATGCGCACGCATGTGGAGGACACTTTGGTCCGAAGCGCACAAGCAGGAAGGTCCTGGATTGCGGATTTTATTGGCCGCACCTGTTCAGAGATGCATATGATCACTGCCAGAATTGTGACAGGTGCCAGCGCACAGGAGGCATATCAGCGCGCAATGAGATGCCGCAAACGCCGATTCTAGTGGATGAAGTGTTTGATATATGGGGGATTGACTTCATGGGGCCATTTCCTCCATCTGCCGGATACGAGTACATATTGGTGGCAGTGGATTATGTCTCCAAAAGGGTCGAAGCTAAGGCCACACGGAAGGATGATGGTAAGACGGTCGCTGAGTTTCTGAAAACTAACATCTTTTGCAGGTACGGGGTGCCTAAGGCAATCATCAGCGACCAGGGGACGCACTTTTGCAACAGGATTGTGGCGCAAGTTTTCAAGCATTATGGAGTGCTCCACAAGACGTCCACTGCCTATCATCCTCAGACAAATGGACAGGCCGAGGTTTTCAACAGAGAGATCAAGCGCATCCTGGAGAAGACTGTGAGACCATCGCGCAAAGATTGGAGCCAGCGCCTGGACGACGCACTATGGGCATACCGCACTGCGCATAAGACACCAATCGGGACTTCACCGTTCCGGTTGGTCTACGGAAAAGCATGCCACCTGCCAGTGGAGTTAGAGCAGAAAGCATACTGGGCCTTACGCATTTGCAACCTGAACCTAGACGAGGCCGGAAAGGAGCGCGCATTCGAGCTCAGCGAATTAGAAGAGCTGCGCCTGGATGCCTATGAGGGACTGCGCGATTACAAGGAGCGGACAAAGGCGTTTCAGGACAAGCATATCCTCAGACGCACTTTTGAACCAGGAGACCAGGTATTATTATTCTCATCACGCCTGAAGCTCATGCCTGGAAAGCTGCGCAGCAAATGGACAGGACCATACACAGTCACCAAGGTTTTCCCCTACGGAACAATCGAGTTAGAAAACGAGCACCAGCATCGTTTTCAGGTCAATGGGCAGAGAGTCAAATGATATCTAGGAGATCCTTGGGATAGCACAGCGCGCGACATTGAGTTGGCAGAGCCTGAGATAGCAGATGCGCAGGTTGCTGCGCCAGAGTCATCACCAGACGCGCCAGAGGGAGAACAGGGGACTATTGCTCATATTTCTTCTCCCTTTTTATCTACCCTCGTTACTGCAGACATCTCGCATATTATTAACCATACTGACCACCCGCCCGACCCTTTGCGCAGGACCACGGAATACGCCACACACGCACAAACGCGGGATCACTCAGGAGCAAGAGTGGGGGAGGTCGCTGGCACACATTTGGGCACGTAACGAGGTACAGTCGAGCCAACGACGTTAAACAAAGGCACTTGTCGGGAGGTAACCCGACTCGTTCTATTTTTACATGTCTTTCTTTTAGTTTTTCTAGTGTCTTTTATTTAGTTTAGGACTTGTAGTTTTTTTAGTCGAGTAGCAGTGCGCAGGTCCGTGTGCACTTCAGTGCGCAGGACAGCTGCGCCAGTCAGGGGGTATATAAGGGCAGGACTTAGAAAATTTCAGCACTTTTTCACACTCGACCGTTGCAAGCAGCTCCCGCCTTCACACCTCCGCCCACTGTCCGGCCCTCAACCCAGCATCAGTTTAGAGAGATTTGAGGAACACACGGCCGCACTCCCCCCAGGTAACCTTTCCCCCAGATTTGAGCAGATTCCAGTAGGGTTTGTACGGTGGAGGAGTGTTCTAGGGTTTTGAAATCGCACGAGGTTAGAGTGCGCCGATTGGAGTGTTGTTTAGAGGGTTTTGTAGGCGGGCAGTAGGCGCCCCTTTGGTGAAAATTTTAGGGTATTCGGAGGAGTTGGATTTTTGGAGTGTTTGAGGAGTGTTGACCAGCGTTGACCAGAGAGACCCAGCCACAATGCAGCCTGCCGAGGACCAAGAAACCCCAGCTATTTTCGCCAGCAAGCATGCCGCCTTCCTGAGGCTCGAGATGTACGGGACTCCGTACATCAGCAGGGGCTTTCTGCGCGAGGTCGGACTGGAGGACCTCGTTGTGGAGAGGCTGGCGTTAGCAGGCTGGGAGGCGCTGTTGGAACTCAACAGCGCGTCAGACAAGGAGGACACGTGCGAATTTTTGGCGTCGTTGGAGACGGGCGACCAGGAGATCAGGTACCGACATAGGGGCGTCTGGTACATTGCCTCAGCTAAGAGGCTGAAACGCGCGCTACGGTGTGCTAAGGTACGAGAAGCTGACATGGACACGCACACTAACCAGGAGGCTTGGCGCGAGATGGCGACCGGGCCAGTTTTTGCCGCAGGGCGCAGCAGGGGACGAGAGCTGCGTGACCCATGGATGTTCTACCTGTGGCGCCTGGTCGCTTATGCAGTTATCGGGAGTTTTAATGGTGCGCCCAAGATCAGCCTCCTGGACTTGGACATCTTGAAGGGGCTATACTATGGGAGGAAGGTGCTATTTGTCTCGAACATGGTGGTCCATTGGAGCCAGGTCAGCGCGAGGGGACCGCTGACCTACGGAGGGATAATTACGCACCTGCTGCGGGCGTTACATGGAGAGCCTGAGGTGCCAGAGCACACTGTGGTGCCGGCTGTCCCTCTGGACTGCGCCCACATGCTGCCGATTAGGGCGGTAGCTGTGAGGGAAGATGGCCCATTGGAGTGGTGCTACCGCCTGCAGCCGGCCCGAGTGCCGCGGCCAAGAGCAGAGAGCAGTGCGCAAGCAGCAGAGGCCGCGCAGGAGATGGAGGAGGACGAGGCCCCAGAGCCAGTTGTGCCTCCAGTCAGGCGCGCGAGGACCCGCGCGCAGACTGGAGCGCACCAGAGGGCCCGTGCACCACAGGGGGAGCCAGTTACCATTTCCATCGAGGATTCTCCCCCGCGCGCACGCGGAAAGCGCCCAAGGACCGAGGCTGAGGAGGCGCCTGAGGAAGCATCAACAGAGCAGCGCATGATGTTCAACGTCATGTGTGTGCTCGAATATTTAGCGCCAGAGGGGGCGGATTTGAGCATGAGTCCACCATCAGGGTGGCGATTTGGAGACGCGATTCCCCCTCTCCTCAGCCTGCACCGGCCACCTCCAGGTTCCCCCAGCGAGCCGCACCAGCCAGCCAACCCTCCTACTCAGCCCCCAGTACATCCAGCAGAGCCCTCTCCAGTCCCAGCACCAGCACCAGCCCCAGAGCCAGCACCAGCACCAGCAGCCCTAGAACCGGAACCCACCCCTGAAACAGAGCCAGTACCAGCACCTGCACCTTCCCCTGCCCAGCCGTCCATTCCCAGGTCCCCTGAAGCCGAACCCATACTCAGCACCAGCTCAGACTCGCTTTGGGACCCCATCTCCGAGGACGACTTTGTGGCGCAGCCCGTCGCCCTTTTAGTTGTACCGCCTTCCTCCAGCGCCGAATATGTGACGGATTCTTCAGAGGAGGAGGCGCATAGTTCAGCGGCTGCGTCCAGCTCGGAGGACATCTAGAGCTGCGGGGGGTCTTTTTCTTTTATATGCTGAACTTTATTCTATATTATGTTGCTATTTGTGTGCTGAACTCCTGTGCTACATATTTTGTGTCCCTATGCTATATTGCGCTGCTTTGACTCTATGTTCTTAGTTTTTTCTGTTCTTTGTTTTGCTTGCATGTTGATAGAGGCTATTTGTACACATTATTTAGATCATAACACTATGCTTGTTTGCAATATTTTACGAGCAAGATTACTTGTTTCTAGTGTTTTTTGTGTTACAGGATAAAACGAGTCCCTGAGTCGGATACGCGCTAACAGGCAGCGTTCTAGGAGTGAAAAATCCGCCTGCGGAGTTAGCAGCACAAACAGGAGAGAAGGCGGCAAGAGTCAGCAGAGGTGCGCTAGCCCATGCGCTAGCCGATGCCATGCGCCAGGCGCAGAATCCAGTACTTCCTAATCCTGACAGGACCAGATTTAGAAGTTGCCAAGGATGGACCTCCTGAGCAGTATAAAAGGGAAGAGGTCTAGGGTTCAAAGAGATCATCATATCACATATCAAGGATCGAACCTCAGAGCAGCACTCTGAGTTCATCAGCGGCTCACAGAGCAACAAACTGGAAAACACACGGACCTGTTGAGAGGACTTGCGCCAGCCGAGAAGACACGCTGCACGCACTGTTTGCTACTGTTTTCTTAGACACATTAGTCATTATTTACTAGTCTATGATGTTTATCACTAGCATGTCTAGCTAAACGCTTAAGTGTTGGTCGGGCATGAATCTATGATGCACTTTCTTTGAGACTTGAGCTTAATGCATAGTTTACTTACTTGTATTAATCCTGTGCATACGGAGACAGTTAGTTGCATAAGTAGGGGAAGCCTTGAACCGCAAACTTACTTGTGTTGCTTGCTTGTCATATGTTAAACTAGTTGCACGAGTAGGGGAAGCCTTGAACCGCAATCTTACGGTGACGACTAGGAGTAACGAGCTAGGGTAAGCAGTTGCTACTGTGACAGGATTCGCAGCCGTTTTAGTCTAGTTCCAGGATTAATAGCACATGAACTTTGAACGGAACATGCGCACGTGTTAGGAAGCCTTTACCGGACACTAACCCGAGTAAAACACAAACTATAGACATTTAGAGTCGATGATAAGAGATGCACTCATAGAGGATTGTCTGCCCAATACTTCTCATAGTCATAGTACTTAATCTCTACTGCCTGCGCACGTCTAGTGCAATTTCTCTGCGGTACACAACTGTTACTCGCGCACTGTGCAAACCAATCACTCACCCCCCAATCTTCGTAAGTGTAGGATACTAGCTAGAACTGAACTGCTTGCTCCCTGTGGAGATCGACCCTTACTTAACCGCTGTACTGAGTGGAAGAGGAAGGATTATATTTGACGCGCACAACGACGCGCGATCAAATTTTGGCGCCGTTGCCGGGGAGCAACACAGCTAAGTTTTAGTTGGTTTACATTTTAACTATTTATTTCAGTTTATTTTGTTTTTCGTTGTTGTTTCTGACAGCGCGCAATCACCATTAGCCTGCGCAACCTTGAAACAGTTGCGCTGCGTAGATTCTAGTTGCGCACTGACAGACGCAGCAACATTAGTTATCTTTTAACTTTATTTTTCTTTGAGATTCAGGACAGATCATGGAGGACGACAGTGTCGTAGGCGACAACCTAGGGGACAGGACCCCAGAGGAAGCAAGGGCGCATAACCGCGCAGCCCGGTTCAGAGAAGAAGTGCAGCGCGAAGTTGAAGCAAGGATGGCAGCTGAACTGTATAATGCGCCACCCGCACGACAAGCTGCGCGACGCAGAACAGTGCGCGAGATGTCAGCCCCCATCACTGTCAACCAGCCATGGTGCATCGTGCTTCCACCAGACGGACACTTTGAACTAAGGAGCTCACTCATCCATCACATGCCCAAGTTTCACGGGACGAACAATGAAAATCCAGTCAAGCATGTGCGAGAGTTCCTGGTCATTTGCGAAAACATGAAGACCGAAGGGGAAAGCGATGAAGCGCTAAAAATGAAGGCATTCCCATTTTCACTAAGTGATGCAGCCAGACATTGGTTGATGAACTTGCCCGCAGGATCCATTCATACATGGGAGCAGCTGCAGAAGAAATTCTTAGATAAATTCTATCCAGCAGCAAAGATTGCGCTGCTCAGAAGGGAACTGGCCGCGCCAAGGCAGAGCGCAGGGGAGTCACTGTCCGAATACTACGAGCGTTTCAGGGAGCTGGAGGCCAACTGTTACAATCATGGCCTGCCCCAGAATGTGCTGATAGAGAACTTTCTGAACGGACTGCTACCCATGGAGCTACGACTACTGAATGCGTGCGCAGGAGGGGACATTTGCAACATGTACCCAGAAGATGCGTGGCAGCTGATAGAAGACTCTGCTGGGCAGGTAAGGCATCAACTAACGCTTGAAAATAGTCGTACTCGTACTGTGCATCAGGTAGAAGCAAGCGCTGAGATCAAGGAAATGAAGGCCATGCTGCAGAAATTGATGAGTGCGCAGAGCGCACAACCAGTTGCGCCAAAGGTATGTGAATTTTGCAGGTCCACTGAGCACAAGACCGACGAATGCCCAACACTTTTTGAAGAAACTGGAGATGTCAATGCTCTGGGAGGATGGGACAACAGAGGACCACAGAGGCAGAATCAGCCGCGCTTTGGGCTTGCCGCAAATGGATTCAGATGGAAGGAGGAGAATAATTTCCAGAGGCAGCCCACAGATCAGCGCGCGCCACAGCAGCCGCAACCAGCTGCGCCCTACAATCCATCGCATCGTCGAAATGACGCACCAGCGCATAACAACCAGCAACCGAGGCGATCTTTAGAAGATATCGTGGGGCAGCTAGCAGACACAGTGCGCAAAAATGATGAGAAATATGACAAACGGTTCGAGTCCATCGAAAAGCAGTTATCACAGATCGCGACCACGGTGTATGAGCTAAAAAAGAGCGATGGCAACCTGCCTTCGCAAGTGATTCAGAACCCTAAAGGAGGAGTCAATGCAGTGACACTGAGGACTGGGCGCACAGTAGGAACAGAGCAGACCGTGCAGGCGCCCGCGCAACCAGTTGCGCAAGTCCCAGACCCAGCAGAACAGTGTGCGCAACCAGAGCAAAACGCGCAACCAGAAATGCCAGCCACAAACAAGCAGGGCGATGCGCCAGGTATGTCACAGTCAAAAAACATAAATCGCACTAACATACCTGCACCTTTCCCTGTGCAGGCACCATTAGTTAGGAAGGAGGCGCTGGACAGGGAGCTTTATGAGTTATTCAGCAAGGTGGAAATCAATATTCCCCTCATTGAAGCTATTCGGCAGATTCCCAGGTATGCAAAGTTTTTAAAAGAACTGTGCACAAACAAAAGGAGGAAGGGCGAATGCGCACAGGTAATGCTAAACGCGCAGGCCTCAGCGATCGTGCAACAAAAGGTACCACCTAAGTGCCGAGATCCAGGTACATTTACTATTCCATGCACGCTAGGTAAGACCACAGTTAGTAATTGCATGATCGATTTAGGCGCATCCATCAATTTGCTACCTTTTTCCCTATATACGACGTTGCGCCTTGGACCACTTAAGCCCGCAGGTCTCACCATTCAGCTAGCAGATAGATCGTGCAAACAACCTGCAGGAATGATAGAAGATGTCCTAGTCCGAGTAGGAGAGCTGGTGTTCCCAGCAGATTTTTATGTGCTAGAAATGGAGGGGGAAGCAAGCACCAGCAGCGCGCAAATCCTCCTAGGCAGACCGTTTTTGATGACCGCGCGCACAAAGATAGACGTATGGAGGGGCACGCTCTCCATGGAAGTGGATGGTGAAGAAATCCATTTCAACATATTCAAGGGGATGCAGCTTCCACATGAGGACGCTACAGTGCACGAAATGGACAACATTGATGATCTAGTCACAGAAGCGCAATGTGCAAGCGCAACCGTAGGACCAGAGCTACTAACACAGGCAGAACTGGAGGAGCAAGAGGAAGATCTGAGCAGTGCTGAACCAGCACCCACACAGGTACGGGATATAGTTCGTATTTGCACCGCTAACAAAATCTTGCCCCCTATTGAACAGGCACCCAAGGTTGAGTTGAAGCAACTCCCAGAGCACCTCAAATACATTTTCTTGGGAGATGAGGGCACCCTGCCAGTGATCATTAAGAATGGATTGGAAGAAGAGCAGGAAGTGCGCCTAACGCAGGTACTGCGCAAGAATCAGCGCGCCATAGGATGGACACTTGCAGATTTGCGTGGAGTGAGCCCAGACGTATGCATGCATAGGATTCTACTAGAAGATGGTGCCAAACCATCCAGGGAGGCTCAGCGCAGACTGAATCCAAACATGATGGAGGTAGTGCAAAAGGAAGTCCTGAAGTTGCTTGGCGCAGGGGTCATTTACCCCATCTCGGACAGCAAATGGGTAAGTCCGGTGCATGTTGTGCCAAAGAAAGGAGGAATCACAGTGGAAGAAAATGCGCAGGGCGAGCTAGTTCCCAAGCGCATACAAACTGGCTGGCGCATGTGCATCGACTACAGGAAGCTTAACGCAGTAACGCGCAAGGACCACTTCCCGCTACCCTTTATGGACCAGATGCTGGATCGCTTGGCAGGTAAGCCTTATTTTTGTTTCTTGGACGGATATTCAGGGTACAACCAGATACCCATAGCTGCTGAAGATCAGGAGAAGACCACATTCACATGCCCGTTCGGTACGTTTGCGTTTCGGCGCATGTCTTTTGGGCTGTGCAACGCGCCAGGTACGTTCCAACGCCTTGTCATGAGCATTTTCTCGGATATGATTGGTATATGCATTGAAGTGTTCATGGATGATTTTACCGTATATGGAAATACCTTTGATGCATGCTTAACACATCTAGATAAGGTCTTAGCGCGCTGCATCTCTAAGAACTTGGTGCTGAATTACGAAAAATGTCATTTCATGGTAACGCACGGAGTAGTACTAGGTCATATCATTTCAGAGGAGGGGATCAAGGTAGACAAAGCTAAAATAGATCTTATTTCTAATCTACCTTATGCCACCAACGTGCGCGACGTGAAATCATTCTTAGGACATGCTGGGTTCTACAGGCGTTTTATCAAAGATTTCTCCAAAATTTGTATACCCCTGTCTAACCTTTTGCAAAAAGATGTGTGGTTCGACTTTACTGATGAGTGCAGGGCTGCGTTCGATAAGCTGAAAGATGCGCTAACCAGTGCGCCAGTAATGCGCGCACCAGACTGGAACCTGCCATTCGAGCTGATGTGCGACGCAAGTGATTATGCGGTGGGTGCAGTTTTGGGGCAGCGCGTAGACAAGAAGCCGCATGCCATTTACTATGCATCGCGCACACTGGACTCTGCGCAGAGGAACTACACCACCACGGAGAAGCAGCTTCTGGCAATTGTATTTGCGCTGGAGAAGTTCCGAGCATATGTTCTAGGCGCAAGAGTCATCATCTACACTGACCACGCAGCTATCCGCTACCTCATGTCCAAAAAGGAAACCAAGCCGCGCCTGATGCGCTGGGTGCTCTTGCTGCAGGAATTTGACTTGGAAATCAAAGACAAGAAGGGCACGGAGAATACAGTTGCAGATCATCTGAGCAGGATCGTAAAGGAGGTGGAACCAGGGCAGATCACGGAAACATTCCCTGACGAGCATCTGATGGCGCTGACAGGTAAGGTACCATGGTATGCGCACATCGCAAATTACCTGGTCACAGGTACGTTTCCTCCACATTTCAATAAAACTCAGTGCATGCGCTTAAAACATGAGTCCAAGCATTACCTTTGGGATGATCCTTACATGCTTAGAATAGGACCAGATCAGATATTGAGACGTTGCGTGCCTGACCACGAAATTAATTCTGTTTTGATGTTTTGTCATGCGCACGCATGCGGAGGACACTTCGGTCCCAAGCGCACAAGCAGAAAGGTTCTGGACTGCGGATTCTATTGGCCGCACCTGTTTAAAGACGCCTATAATCACTGCAGGAATTGTGACAGGTGCCAACGCACGGGAGGAATATCCGCGCGCAATGAGATGCCGCAGACCCCGATTCTGGTGGATGAAGTGTTCGATGTTTGGGGAATCGACTTCATGGGGCCATTTCCCCCATCTGCAGGTTACGAGTACATATTGGTGGCAGTAGACTATGTCTCCAAATGGGTTGAAGCTAAGGCTACGCGAAAGGATGATGGTAAGACTGTCGCTGATTTTCTCAGAACTAACATATTTTGCAGGTACGGAGTGCCTAAGGCGGTAATCAGCGACCAGGGGACACACTTTTGCAATAGGGTCGTGGCGCAAGTTTTCAAGCACTATGGGGTGCGCCACAAGACGTCCACCGCTTACCATCCGCAGACGAATGGACAGGCCGAAGTTTCTAACAGGGAGATCAAGCGCATCTTGGAAAAGACTGTGAGACCATCGCGCAAAGATTGGAGCCAGCGCCTTGATGATGCGCTATGGGCATACCGAACTGCGCATAAGACGCCCATTGGGACATCTCCATTTCGGCTAGTCTATGGGAAAGCATGCCACTTGCCAGTAGAGCTCGAGCACAAGGCATATTGGGCCTTACGCACTTGCAACCTGAATTTGGATGAAGCAGGAAGGGAGCGCGCATTTGAGCTGAATGAACTAGAAGAACTGCGCCTGGACGCCTATGAGGGACTGCGCGATTACAAGGAGCGCACCAAGGCATTTCATGACAAGAATATCCTCAGGCGCACTTTTGAACCAGGAGACCAGGTATTACTATTTTCATCACGCCTGAAGCTTATGCCAGGAAAGCTGCGCAGCAAATGGACGGGACCATACACGGTCACCAAGGTTTTTCCCTACGGAACAATCGAGTTAGAAGACGGGCACCGGCATCGTTTTCAGGTTAATGGGCAGAGAGTCAAACGGTACTTAGGGGAACCTTGGGATAACACAGCGCGCGACATTGAGCTGGCAGAACCAGAGATAATCGATGCGCCAGCTGACGCGCCAGAGGCACCACCAGATGCACCAGAGGGAGAACTAAAGATCATAGCTCACATTTCTTCTCCCTCTACATCTACCTTCGTTACGCATAATTTATCACATGCTGACTTCCCATCTTACCTTTTGCGCAGGACCAATGAGATCGCAGCACACACACTGGCGAAAGGACACTCAGGAGCAAGAGTGGGGGAGGTTGCAGACACACGTATTGGCACGTAACGAGGTACAGTCGAGCCAACGACGTTAAACAAAGGCACTTGTCGGGAGGTAACCCGACACGTTTTTATTTTTCGCATATTTTATTTTTCTTCCTCTTTTTTTTTTATAGCTAGTTTAGGATTTGGTAGTTTTTTTTAGTCACGCAGTGGTGCGCGGGACCATGCGCCTAGCAATGCGCAAGTCAAATGCGCTAGCCAGGGGGGTATATAAGGCAGGACTTAGAAAAAACACTCCAACACTTTTTCACTCGACCGTTGCACACGAGCTCCCGCCTCCAGACCTCTGCCCGTCGATCAGCACCCAACCAGGCGTCCGTTTCGAGCGATTCACAGACCGCACAGCCGCACTACACCCAGGTAACCTCTCCCACCGATTTGAGCAGTTTCCGTTAGGGTTTGCGCGGAGGAGCAGTTTTCTAGGGTTTTGAAATCACACCAGGGTAGAGTGCGCCGATTGGAGTATTATTTAGTGCGTTGTGTAGGCGAGAAGTAGGCGCCCCTTCGGTGCGAGTTTCGTGGATTTCTGTGCAGTTTGGATTTTTGGAGTTTTTGAGGGTGTTGACCACAGTTGACCGCCGCCCTAGCGCATCATGAGACCCGCCACAGACCAGGAGACCCCAGCCGCGTTCGCCAGCAAGTATGCCGCGTTTATAAGCCTGGAGATGTACGGGACCCCGTACATCAGCAGAGAGTTTCTGCGCGAGGTTGGATTAGAAGACCTCATAGCGCAGAGGTTGGCGCTCGCAGGCTGGGAAGCGCTGTTGGACCTCAACAGTGCATCTGACCAAGAGGACACGTGCGAGTTTTTAGCATCTCTGGAGGCAGGAGACAAGGAGATCCGGTACAGACATAGGGGGGTTTGGTTCATAGCCTCAGCAAGGAGGCTGAGGCACGCGTTCGGGTGCGCCAAGGTGCGTGACGAGGACTTAGACACGCACACTAACCAGGCGGCCTGGAGCGAAATGGCGACTGGGCCAGCATTTGCCGCGGGGCGCAGCAGGGGCCGAGAGCTGCGCGACCCGTGGCTGTTCTACTTGTGGCGCATAGTCGCCTATGCAGTCATTGGCCGTTTCAACCGCGCACCAAAGATCAGCCTCCTGGATTTGGACATTTTGAAGGGGCTGTACTATGGGCGGAAGGTGCTCTTTATCCTGAACATGGTGCACCACTGGAGCCGCGTCAGCATGAAGGGGCCGCTGACTTGCGGAGGAGTCATAACGCACCTGCTGCGGGCATTACATGGAGAGCCCGAGGTGCCCAAGCACACTTTGGTACCCGCTATCCCTCTCGATCGCGCCCACATGCTGCAAATCAGGGCGGTAGCTGTACGGGAAGATGGCACACTAGAGTGGTGCTACCGCCTGCAGCCGACCAGAATGCCGCGGCCCAGAGCAGAAAGCAGTGCGCAGGGCGCAGCAGCAGCCGCGCAGGACATGGAGGAGGATGAAGAACCAGAAGTGCCTCTGGTCAGGCGCCCAAGGACCCGGGCGCAGACTAGAGCGCGCCAGAGGGCCCGTGCACCACAGGGGGAGCCAGTGACCATTTCCATCGAGGATTCTCCCCCTCGTGCACGTGCCAAGCGCCCAAGGATTGAGACTGAGGAGGCGCCCGAGGAAGCAACTGCCGAGCAGCGCATGTTGTTCAACGTCATGCGCGTGCTCGAATACTTAGCGCCAGAGGGGGCGGATTTAAGTATGAGTCCACCATCCGGGTGGAAATTTGGAGACGCGATTCCCCCTCTCCTCAGCCTGCACCGACCACCTCCAGGTCCCAGTGAGCCGCATCAGCCAGCCAGCCCTCCTGCTCAGCCCTCAGCAGCACCCTCTCCTGCACCAGCACCAGCACCCCCCGCTGAGTCAGCACCTGCACCAGCCCCAGCGCCCGCAGCAGAGCCCACCCCTGAGCCAGAACCGATACCACCACCAGCAGTTTCCCTTGCCCGGCCTTCTGTTCCGGAGTCCCCCATAGCCAATCCCAGCGTAGACTCCGATTCCATTTGGGATTCACTTTCCGAGGACGACCTCGTAGCGCAGCCTGATCCCCTCACCGTAGTACCACCAGCCTCCAGCACCGACTCCGTGACAGATTCTTCAGAGGATGAGGCGCTAGGATCAGCAGCTGCGTCTAGCTCGGAGGACTCCTAAGGCCACGGGGCAGCATCATTGGTCTTTAGGGTGGTGTCTTTTATTTTGCTGCGTCTTATTAGATATTATGTGCTGAATATTTGTGCTACATATTTTGTGACCCCGTGCTATTGATTCTGCTGTGTGACTATTTGTTTTTGTTCTTATATTCTTTCTTTTTTTGCATTGCATGCATGTGTGCGCTCTCCATGCGCTTGCGCTTGAGTCGTGGGGACACGTCTCTGTTCAAGTGTGGGGGGGGGGGGGGGGGCGTATTACATCACCTTTCACATATTTTTTAGCATTTTAGTCTCGCTTAGTTTGAGTTAGAAAGAATAGTAGCAGTAGTGCGCTAGAGTGCAGGATGCGCATGCGCTCCAGCTCGTTTTGCGCTATCCATTTTGCGTGCGCTGCTATCTACTGTTTTAGTATATTTTTTCGTTTTTTTTGCTCCTGTTAGTTGGGATATGCAGGGGATGTGGAGTTGACAGAAATGCTCCAGAGAGGCGGCTAGTCGCTTTTGCTTCGAAGGCGAGGTATATGGTTGAGAGCGTTAGTGGAGGCCGGTGCTTCGCAACCTTCGGAACAAAAGAGCGCGCTCAGTCACGCAGATGCCAAAGGCAAAGTACCCAAAGCGTGGCGAGGTGGGAAAACAGACCACCTTCCCTCTGGAAATCAAGCTAAGGGAGGCGGGCGCGGATGTAAACGCGTGCGCTGACCGGCGCAGACAGACCAAAAGTGAGAGAGCGGGGCGAGTTCCATAGCTGCTATCCGAAGGCTGAGACTGGAACTGCTCTGGGAATGTAAGAAATTAAAAAGAAAGCTGTTCAAAAGAAAAATACCAGCAGATGATACGCACTACAAAAGAATCAGCATGCGCACAAGCATCAAACATGCGCAAAGACCATAAGGAAATCATCAGAAAGCTCAGGTTCCCAGGAAGTGCGCGAACGAATCACGCACTGGAAGAAGCTG
Organism: Umbilicus rupestris; assembly: GCA_963678935.1. Taxonomy (NCBI): domain Eukaryota; kingdom Viridiplantae; phylum Streptophyta; class Magnoliopsida; order Saxifragales; family Crassulaceae; genus Umbilicus; species Umbilicus rupestris. The sequence goes on along the minus strand of OY787626.1, from coordinate 6,654,500 downwards.
CGTTATCTACCATATACCTATCTTCGGAGCAGGAGCTGGCAGCCAGGAGCCTAAGAAGAGCTATCTCCCAGCCATCCAAAAATCTTCATCCCGGCTGAGAGGTAAGGAATTTCGAAAATTATTATATTAGAACTGTTGAGTGCAGCTGTGCGCAGGTGATAGAGCAGTACGAGTTGAGCAATTGCGCATTCGCATCAGAGTGCAAGACTATGCGCCAGACTCCAGCAGAGGTAATTGTATCCGCGCTCCAGTGCTTGTTCGGGACGAACAAGGGGCAAGTGTGGGGGGTTTGATAGAGGCTATTTGTACACATTATTTAGATCATAACCCTATGCTTGTTTGCAATATTTTACGAGCAAGATTACTTGTTTCTAGTGTTTTTTGTGTTACAGGATAAAACGAGTCCCTGAGTCGGATACGCGCTAACAGGCAGCGTTCTAGGAGTGAAAAATCCGCCTGCGGAGTTAGCAGCACAAACAGGAGAGAAGGCGGCAAGAGTCAGCAGAGGTGCGCTAGCCCATGCGCTAGCCGATGCCATGCGCCAGGCGCAGAATCCAGTACTTCCTAATCCTGACAGGACCAGATTTAGAAGTTGCCAAGGATGGACCTCCTGAGCAGTATAAAAGGGAAGAGGTCTAGGGTTCAAAGAGATCATCATATCACATATCAAGGATCGAACCTCAGAGCAGCACTCTGAGTTCATCAGCGGCTCACAGAGCAACAAACTGGAAAACACACGGACCTGTTGAGAGGACTTGCGCCAGCCGAGAAGACACGCTGCACGCACTGTTTGCTACTGTTTTCTTAGACACATTAGTCATTATTTACTAGTCTATGATGTTTATCACTAGCATGTCTAGCTAAACGCTTAAGTGTTGGTCGGGCATGAATCTATGATGCACTTTCTTTGAGACTTGAGCTTAATGCATAGTTTACTTACTTGTATTAATCTTGTGCATACGGAGACAGTTAGTTGCATAAGTAGGGGAAGCCTTGAACCGCAAACTTACTTGTGTTGCTTGCTTGTCATATGTTAAACTAGTTGCACGAGTAGGGGAAGCCTTGAACCGCAATCTTACGGTGACGACTAGGAGTAACGAGCTAGGGTAAGCAGTTGCTACTGTGACAGGATTCGCAGCCGTTTTAGTCTAGTTCCAGGATTAATAGCACATGAACTTTGAACGGAACATGCGCACGTGTTAGGAAGCCTTTACCGGACACTAACCCGAGTAAAACACAAACTATAGACATTTAGAGTCGATGATAAGAGATGCACTCATAGAGGATTGTCTGCCCAATACTTCTCATAGTCATAGTACTTAATCTCTACTGCTTGCGCACGTCTAGTGTAATTTCTCTGCGGTACACAACTGTTACTCACGCACTGCGCAAACCAATCACTCACCCCCCAATCTTCGTAAGTGTAGGATACTAGCTAGAACTGAACTGCTTGCTCCCTGTGGAGATCGACCCTTACTTAACCGCTGTACTGAGTGGAAGAGGAAGGATTATATTTGACGCGCACAACGACGCGCGATCACATGTGCGCGTTCTCCTTGCGCTTGAGCTTGAGTCGTGGGGACACGTCTCTGTTTAAGTGTGGGGGGGAGCGTTACACTTACATTTCACGTTTTTTTTTTAGCATTTTTAGTGTAGTTTAGTTTAATTGATGGAAACAGTAGCAGTAGTGCGCTTGTGTGCGGGTTGCGCTCACCGTTCAGCTTGTTTGCGCTACCCATATTGCGCCATGCGCTGCTATCAACTGTTTTTAGTATATTTTTTTCGTTTTTTCTGCTCCTGTTAGTTGGGATATACAGGGGATGTGGAGTTGACAGAAACGCTCTAGAGAGGCGGTTAGTCGTTCGCGCTTCAGAGGAGAGGCATATGGTCGAGAGCGCGAGTAGAGGCCTGTGCTTCGCGACCTTCGGAACAAGAGAGCGCGCTCAGTCACGCAGATGCCAAAGGAAAATACCCAAAAGCGTGGCGAGGTGGGAAAACAGACCACCTTTCCTCTGGAAGTCGAGCTAAGGAAGGCGGGCGCGGGTGTAAACGCGTGCGCCGACCTGCGCAGATAGACCACGGAGGGAAAGCGGGGCGGTGTTCCATAGCTGTTATCCGGAGGCCGAGATTGGAACCGTTCTGGGAAAGATAGGCACCGTAGACAAAGCTGTACAAAAGAAAAATACCAGCAGATGATATGCGCTACAAAAGAATCAGCATGCGCACTAATAAGCACCAGCGTGCGCAAGTTCACAAAAAGAAAAAAAATCATCAAAAGGCTTGAGTTCCCAGGAAGTGCGCGGAAGAATCACGCATCGGAAGAAGCTTGCGCTGTTAACCATATATCCATCCTCGGAGTGAGAGCTGACAACCTGGAGCCTATGAAGAGCTATCTCCCAGCCATCCGAAATGATCTTCATCCCAGCTGAGAGGTAATGAATTGCGAAATCACTATACTTAAACTGTGAGTGCAGTCGCGCCAGAGTTCAAGACTGTGCGCTAGACTCCAGAGAGGTAATAGTATCCGTGCTTGAGTGCTTGTTCGAGGACGAACAAGGGGCAAGTGTGGGGGGTTTGATAGAGCCTATTTATACGCATTATTTAGATCATAACCCTATGCTTGTTTGCGATATTTTGTGTAAAAGATTACTGGTTTCCAGTGTTTCTGTATTGCAGCGCAAAACAAGGGCCTAAGTCGGATACGCGCTAACAGGAAGCGTTTAGGACGCGCATCACACAGCCTGTGGAGCTAGCGGCGCAAACAAAAGAATTGGCAGAGTCGACCACGGTGCGCTAACCGATTGCGCTAAGCAGTATGCCGTGCGCCGTGCGCAGATGATGGTGTTTCCAAATCCTGACACCACCAGATTTGGAAGTTGCCAAGGATGAGCCTCTTGAGCAGTATATAAAGAAGAGAAGGAGGCTAGGGTTTAAGCATTCACAATTCGTACACCAAGGAGGTACTGCGCAGCAGGACTGGAAAACACACGAGCTTGCTGAGAGGATCTGCGCTAGCCGACTGCGCCAGCCAAGACTGCAACCTGCACGCACTGTTTGCTATTGTTTTCTTGAACACCTTAGTTATTATTTACTACTTCTATGATGTTTACCACTAGCATGTCTAGCTAAACGCTTAGTATCGGTTGGGCATGAATCTATGAGTATTTCCTTTGAGACTTGCGCTTAATGCATAGCTTGCTTGCTTATATTAATTGTGTGCACATTGTTGGCCGCTTGTTACATGAGTAGGGGAAGCCTTGAACCGCAATCTTACTCTTGTTGCTTGTTGTTGTATGTTAAACTAGTTGAATAGCCTGACGGTGCCAACTAGGAGTAACGCGCTAGGATAGGCAATTACTACCTTGATCGGATTCGTAGTTGTTTAGTCTAGTTCAAGAATTAATAGCACATGAACTTTGATCGGAACATGCGCATATGTTAGGGAGCCTTGACCGGACACTAACTTAAGTGAAATCAAGCTATAGACGTTTAGAGTCAATGATAAGGAATACACTCATAGAGGACTGTCTGCGCCGATACTTCTCATAGTCATAGTACTTAATCTCTACTTCCTGCGCACGTCTAGTGCAAATTCCTGCGTTTACGACTGTTTACTCGCTCATTGCCCAACCCCAATCACTCACACCCCCAGCTTTCGTAAGTGTAGGTCACTGGTTAAAACTGAACTACTTGCTCCCTGTGGAGATCGACCCTGACTTAACAACTGTACTAGTGGAAGAGGAAGGATTAATTTGACGCGTACAACGACGCGCGATCAACTATTCTCCAATCCTCAATCCACTAACCACAAAGGTCTCCAAGTACACTCGGTTACAACTCCACGCAACCTATGCTACTCAACCTTGTGTGGATCACTGGACACAATCAGAACAGGCTCTGACTTGTGTCTGCACACCCTCTACAAATGTCAATCTAGAATAGCCACTGTCTACCCGACACTCAGCCTATTCTAAACTACACTGAACTCTGCAGGGTTGCTGCAGCAACTGCTGGAGCACACAGCTGATGCACAAATGTCCGCGTCGCTCCAAAGCCTTCTGCCGAGCCGATCAAACGATTCCACGAGCGCTGCACACTCTGGAATACTCCCCCTCACTCAATGACCACCTGCCAATATCGAGGGCTCAAATCGGCTCTTTGAATTTCCAACGGCCACTACCTCTCTATGGCAATGCTCCAAAGAAAATACTTGACCTTTCAATGAGACTACGCTCCAATCGAACTTAGATCAAGCTTAGATCAGACTTCACTAGTTTTGATCTTCTTTCAGCTCATACACCCACAAAATCTTCGCTCTAGTCTTTAGCTTCCGCTCTTTGCTTATGCGAATCACTCACTCTTTTGGGTGCTGGATCCAATCTTTCTCTTTTTTGAATTCTCTTGAATTATTGATGCTCGGATGGATACCTTGATGCTCTGCCCAGCCTCCTTTAAATAGGAGCTCCATGTTCCATCAATATCAAGTTTAGGAAGCCTTCCAAAAAGCTCTCCTAGATTCTTGCAGGTTTGTTGAGATTTGATTTCCCAAAACCAATTTTAGAAATACCTTGAGCTTGCTGAGTTGTTGGCTGCTGCTGGAACTTCCTAAATGCATTAGGAAACAATCCCATCAATTTTAAAGAAGATCCTCCAAGATTTCTACAAGATCATATCTCCTAATTTGTAGGAGATTTGATTTTCCAATCAAATCTTCACTTAACAAATCTGCCCTTGTTCTTGAGAGACACTCCAGAAATATTCTCCTGAATATTCAGCTCTTTCCGGAAGCCCTTCGGTCCACTGATTTGTTGTTTGAAACCAATCTCCGAGAAAGCTTTGAATTTCTGCTACAGCATTTTAGCTCCAGCATCTGCTGTAGCACATGCTGTCTGAAGGTGTGCTCTGAATTTCTGCTACAGAGACTGCTGTAGCACATACTCTGAAGAAGTGCAATACTTCTGCTGCAGCTCCAGGCACCAGCGCTTGCTGTAGCACTTGCAGCTTTTTTGCCCTGTATACTTGCACTGGATTTCAGAAGGAGAGCTGATCTTCTGCTACTAAACTTCTGCTCCAGAGATTGCTGTAGCACTTGCTTACTCCACTTTAGCTCCAGAGATAGTCACTCTGCCCAGATTGCACAAGCTGATGTCTTCATGATCTCTTCCAGTTTTCTGAGCGCCCCAAGCCTACATTAGGTGGCGCACCTGGTGAAGACATTAAGCTCAGGCGCCACTTAATGTCTTCATCTGGAGCGCCACTTACTGAGCTTGCTCACTCTGGAATGCTCTTCATCAGCTGTTTTCTTTACATACTTGTTGTAGCAGGCTCTAGTACACTTTGTAGGAGTTTGTCAATGATGCCACATACCTTAACAACCTGCATATTGTTGTTGAGGAGGGGGTGGATATGCATAATCATCTTGGTCTTCCCTCCTCTCTTCTCTATTGTAACGAGCTGCCCTTTGCCTTTGATTAAAGACTCTCTCCGGCTCATCATAATAGGGGGGTATCTCTGGGTTGTTGATTGGGTCAGGCTCATTGTTGCCTTGAACACTACCATTGGAACCTCGTACATTAGACATGCTAGAAAAACAAGTGAAATGCAAAGGCAAACTACCGAACGACTCAAAAGCACAAAATGCAGAATTTAGATAACTAAACAATTCAAAAAGAAAATGTAAACGAACTCGGATGGCTAAAAAAGCACACAGCTCACGCTAGGGAGGGTGAGTCCTGATCGGGTGCCCGTTCCGCTCAAAGAAAGGTGTCCTGATCTTCAATTGGACTCCGGTGACACTATTCACACCCTTGGCTGGCAACACTATTCATCAGGGTTTAGAAATTTTTTCTCTTATTTTTTTTTTTTGCACCACAGCAAGCAAACCAAGAAAACAAATAAAAACAGGAAAGACAAAGTTCAGAACTCTAACTGAATGTTGCTCTCCCGGCAACGGCGCCAAAATTTGATAGCGCGTCGTCGTGCGCCTCAAATTTGTATTTATAACTCCTGTTAACACACTAGCAAGCGGTAAGCAGGGTCGAACCCAAAGAGAACAAGTAAGATAGAGTTCTAATGAAAGTCACAGAAAAAGGAACAACTGAGGATATTAATTCAGAGAAAATCAGTTCGGGAAATGCAATGCAACTAGTTATCATAGACCAAACAACATGTATAAACTAATGAATACTACCCCAGTCTAACATTCCCGCTAAAGATATGTCGACCACCAAATTCTACCTATTCTTAACCGCTAGGCTCTCGAACAAGTTCAATAGTTACTCCACTAATACCACAAATTGGTTCTACCGCTAGGTTTTCCCAACAATGCAATCTAGTCAAGTGTAACACAATTGATATCAAATTAGCTCACCGCTAAGCTGCACTAAATTGACAATCAAAGCATTCGTTTCATTCATACAAGGGCAGCACTTCAATAGCTCAAATCATGTTGTCATTGACCTCAAACTAAATGTCGCAATGCAAACCCCAAGCTGAAATATTGATTTAGCTACTCATCATATCCATGGTATACAATAGACACTAGGTTAAGTAGCTACAAACTGAAGTAGAACAAAACTGAGCTAAAATAGAAATTCGGTGAATAGTGTTTTCCGGCAGTGAATAGTAATTCCGGCCGTGAACAGTAACAGTAGCGATGAACAGTAATTGTGAATAGTAAAAATGAACAGTACCCGGCCGTGAACAGTAACTTCCGGCGACTTTCCAGCAGCTTCTCTCTAGCTTCAGTCTTCTTCTCCCTCCGTCACTGTAGCTTGTGAATAGTGTCTGAATAGTGAGAGGATTCTCTTCCTCTTTTGTCCATCTCTTAGGTTTAGGGTTTTTGGGTTGAACCACATCTGATTTCTAATTGAACCAGCAGAGTTGATTGCTGTTGACTTCTTGATCTTGGATAAATGGTTCAAATATGAGATAAATTCCAATGCGATCTTGAACATTTATGCGATACGAAAACACTACAAAAGAGTAATCGATTCACACAAAATGTAATAAAATTATGGGAATAAACAACTCAATGGAGCGTATAAATACGCTCCATCAGCTGCATCACATAGACAAGCTGCCATGGTACATATCGATCTTTGTATGTGTAGTCATCATGAACGGGCATCCAAGCAAGATGGGGAGGCGAGTCTCTGACTATGCCATTTTCTATTTTCAAAACGTAAGAATCTGCAGGGAACACTAAATCCCCCACATGTATCAACACGTCATGTGACACCTTCAGGATAAGTGCACGATAGATCAGCTAATTGAATGGTCAAACCTGCAGGCTTCAGCGGACCGATACGCGAAGTACTATATAGGGAGTATGGTAAAACATTTATCGCAACACCCAAATCAAGCATACCATTCTCAATTCGAGTCTTACCAATTGTGCATGGAATAATAAATGAACCTGAATCTTTGCATTTGGGTGGTACCGTACGTTGGATAGCAGCTGAAACAGTCTCTCCAAAGAGAACCTGCTTTGTATCTGAAGAACGTCGACGTTTTGTGATTAGTTCTTTAAGGAATTTTTCGTACCGAGGAATTTGCTTGATGGCCTTAAGCAGTGGAATGCTGATCTCCACCTTGCTGAAAAGTTCCCACACATCTTTGTCGACCATCGTCTTCCTAGATTTAGTGACTTGCGAAGGAAAAGGTAATGGCATATGAATATGACATTCATTATTGTTGTTGTTGTTGAGGATATGGCATCCTTGACAAAACTACTCAAGAGACTGTTGAAGCACTCCCTAAAGATTGGTGACTAATAAAACAACACAACAACAATAAATCAGAGTCTAGTTCTGTAATCCGTGAAGATTTGAAGCTGAGGCACTATTTGAAGAATGGGCGAGAGATAGCTATGAAGAGACTGAGTCTGCTTCAGCACTCCGAAATGATCTAGAGCTAGAGCAGAATACCCGATCAACCTGGAGACTCACGCAGAGGTTCGAGCATGGTGCGACAGGCACTGCAGAAACCCAAGGAGCTCTGCAAACATCATCAAGAGCTCAGCAATCGTCATCGTATGGCCGAAGAAGATAAAGATCCTAAAGTCCAAATTAAGCAACGGAATATTCAACAACCTTCTGAAAATCCAGGAGGAGATTCTGACAAAGCACCAGCCAACCTCCATTGCTAGAAGGAGGAAACTATGGCTACTAGAAGGCTCGGATGAAGACTTTTATCAAAGCAATTAATGAAAAAGCTTGGAAGGCAGTCATTACAGAGTGGGCTCATCCTCAGACAGTTGATGAAGTAGGAGTCTCACGCAAGAAAGCTGAAGAAAAATGGACTGCTAATGAGGTAGCTGAATGCTCCATCAAGCTGTTTATTCTCATAGTTTTATTACATTTTGCGTGAGATCGATTACTCTTTTGTAGTATTTTCGTATCGTAGGTGTGTTCAAGATCGCATTAGATTTTATTGCATATTTGGAGCATTGTCACTCATTCATTCAATATCAAGAAGAGTAAGGTCAACAATAGCTGAACCATAGACCCATTGGTTCAACCAGAACCGATTCAAGCAGATTTGGTTCAATCGGTTCACTCAAGTCTCTAACCCTAACATGAAGACACATTGACAAACACATAAGACATTAGACACTAGGAGGACACGGACTGTAGCAGCGGCTGCGGCTTAGAGAGAGAAGGAAGGAGAAGCTGCTGTTGTTCGTGGCGGTCATCGGAGTTACTATTCATCACGGTTACTGTTCACTGCCGGAAACACTATTCACGTAGTTTTACGTATTAGTTCAGTTTCGTATTCTTAACTCATTGTAGTAGACTGAACTCAGTTATTATTACATTTAATTGATGTTATGAGTAGGTAAACACTTATTTCAGTTTGGGGTTTGCATTGCAACACTTGCTTTGAGATCAATGAACACTTGATTTGAGTTAGTGATTTACTGCCTTTGTGTGAACTGAATGCTTTGATTATCAATTTAGTGTAGCTTAGCAGTGAAGCTAGGTTGATATCGATTGTATTATACTAGACTGAATTGCTTTGTTATCTAAGATTAGCGGTGGAACTAATTGGTGGAGTCAGTCGAGTAACTATTGCACCTGTTCGAGAACTTAGCGGTTAAGAATAGGTGGAATTTCGGGGTCGACATATCTTTACCGTGATTGTTGGACTGGGGCAGTATTTATTAGTTGATGCATGTTGTTTGGTCAATGATAACTAGTTGCATTGTATTCCCTGAACTGATTCTTTCCACTTGATAGACACTAGCTGTAACAATTGTTCTTTTGATTTCCCCGAATTGCCATTAGAAGTCTAGCTCACTTGCTCTCTTTGGGTTCGACCCTGCTTACCACTTACTAAGTGTTAACAGGTAACTATAAATACAAATTTGAGGCGCACAGAAACATATTATTGACTACCGTATTTCGTAATAATAATGTCAACTGCTAGCGAGGTCAAAAAGCCTGTCCCAGATGATGTCAACCAACAGCCGTCTCTGCTGGTCAAAAACCTTGGAAAGTTCATGAAGAGAATGGACCAGAAACCTTCATACTCAGGTCAGTCATCCAGGGCGAGAAACCGAAAAGGAGAAAACTCTCAGAGAAAGAACAAGGATGCTGACAAAGACAATGATGAAGGAAAAGACATATAGAAAGGAATCCAGTGCTGGGAGTGCAAGGGGTATGGTCACAGACAAAATGAATGTCCTAAATATCAGAAGAAAAGCAATAAGTCTCTCAAGGAAAATTGGTGTGATGAAGACAGTGAAGAGGAGACTGATCACAAAGGAAATCTAGCACTGACTACTGTATTTCATAATAATGATTCAAATCAAATAAAGACTAATTTTGTTTAGGGATAGTTGAGTCAGACAGCAGTGATGATGAAGAATTCTCAGAAGAGACTATTGCTGATTTGTTGAGGATATGGCATCCTTGATAAAATAGCTCAGGAGACTACTGAAGCACTTCCTGAAAATTGGTGGTCGGAGCACAATCTGAAGAGTGACAAAACAAAAGCAAAAAACCAGAGTCTGCTTCAGCAATCTCTGCAGATTTGAAACTGAGACACAATTTGAAGATTGGGCGAGAGACAGCTATGAAGATACAGAGTCTACTTCAGCACTCCATAGTTGCCCGTTCAACCTGGCGTTGAACGGTTAGGCTCCGGCATGATCCGGTTGACATCGGGTAAGCTCAGAGAGTTACGCAGATGTCATCAAGAGCTCAACAAATGCCAGCACATGGTCAAAGAAGATAAAGATCCAAGAGTCCAATTTTGGCAACGAAATCTCCAACAAACTTGCTAGAATCTTGGAGAAGATTCTAATAATTATCCTTGGCATTTTTTGTGTGCTGGTGCGCTTGAAAAGGAAGGCGGGGGAACAATACACACATACACACGATCAGAGAGCAAACACTAAGAGCATAGAGCAAAAACACAGAGATCAACCATGGTAGCAGGGTTAATACGTTGATTTGAAGACTGGTGTTGTGTGCAGAAGGAATCAAAACTCGTGGAGTTTGATTCAGAATTGGTCCGGAGTTCAACTGGAGCCCTGCTCGTTGAAGGGACATTCAGAGCTCGGTGATCAGCCACGGACAAGCAGTGTCGCTGGCTGCGGAGCATTGATCGAGGCTACTCAGTAGTGGCAGAATGTGTCATTGATTGAGGGGGAGTAGAGACTGAGTTTGCAGAACTCAGGGTGTCTGACTTATTGGCGAGAGAGCTAGGAGAGTCGCTGACGTAAGATATAGCCACTCTGGTGAAGACTGTGCTGAAGTATTCCGTGAGGTACATATTGTAATAGAATAGGCTAAGTCTGATAGTCAGAGCTGTAGCTATTTATTACTGAGAGTGTGTAGGCTGCATGAAGAGAATCTGTAAGTTCAGATTGTTAGCTAGTCTAGGAGAGTAGACTGAGCATTAGATTTCGGCTAGGTGAGAAATAGAGGTGTGAGTCCTTGTACTTTGAACTGAGATAGTGCAATCTTGAGGATCGGATTGTGATCCTCTCAAGACGTAGGCAAGTTTCCGAACTGGGTGAACTAACACTGTGTCTTTCTTATTCTGGCTGAAGAGTAATTCCGCAGAAAGATACAGAGAATGCTTAAGTAGAAGCTATAACTCCGCATCAGCAACGCAGCAAAATTTCAATTGGAGTGTTCAGACTGATACAAGAGAAGTGTCAGGAAATTATTGAATCCAACAGAGAATTATTATTAAAGGTTTTGGGATTGGAAGATGAAAGAGATAACCTTCAAAGCATCATCACCTCTTTGACCAAGAAACAACCATTAGAAGATGCTGAGATAGTTAAAGAGGTATGTGAACATATAATCACACCTAAAGCAAACAGAGGAGAGTCATCCATTCTGGATGAGATTCTAGCTTACCAGAGGTATGGAGGTGGGTGATAGAGCCTAGTTATACACATTATTTAGATCGTAACCCCATGCTTATTTGCAATATTTTATGGGCAAGATTACTCGTTTCCAATGTTTTTGTATATCAGGTCAGAACGAGTCCCTAAGTCGGATACGCGCTAACAGGCAGCGTTCTAGGAGTGAAAGATCAGCCTGTGGAGCTAGCGGCGCAAACAAAAGAAGAAATGGCGAAAGACAGCAGAGGTGCGCTACCCGATTGCGCCAACCAATGCTGTGCGCCAAGCGCAAAATCCCAGTGACCAGATTTGGAAGCTGCCAAAAGATGAACCTCCTGAGCAGTATATGAAGAAAGAAAGTCTAGGGTTTCAAAGAGTTCGAAAGACTGCTGTTCCAGAGGCACCAGAGGACGCAAGGAGGTACTGTGCAGCAGGACTGGAAAACACACGGGCCTGTTGAGGAGATTTGCGCCAGCCGACTGCGCCAGCCGAGAAGACACACTGCACGCTCTGCTTGCTACCGTTTCCTCTGATACATTAGATGTTATCTTACTATTTTATGATGTTTATCACTAGCATGTCTAGCTAAACTCTTAGTGTTGGTCGGGCATGAATCTGTGATGTATTCCTTTGAGACTTGAGCTTAATGCATAGTTTATTTACTCGTATTAATTCTGTGCATATTGAGACAGTTAGTTGCATGAGTAGGGGAAGCCTTGAACCGCAAACTTACCTGTGTAGCTCGCTTGTCACATGTTAAACTAGTTGCATGCGTAGGGGAAGCCTTGAACCGCAAACTTACCATGACAATTAGGAGTAACGAGTCAGGGTAGGCAGTTGCTACTGTGACAGGATTCGCAGCTGTTTAGTCTAGTTCTAAGGATTAATAGCACAGGAACTTTGAACGGAACATGCGCACGTGTTAGGAAGCCTTTACCGGACACTAACCCAAGTAAAACACAAGCTATAGATGTTTAGAGTCGATGATAAGGAATGCGTTCATAGAGGATTGTCTGCCCAATACTTCTCATAAATATAGTATTTAATCTCTACTGCTTGCGCACGTCTAGTGCAATTCCCCGCGTTACGATATTCACTGTTACTCGCGCATTGCGCAAAACCCCCAATCACTCACACAACCCCCCGTTTTCTTAAGTGTAGGTTACTGGCTAAGACTCACTGCTTGCTCCCTGTGGAGATCGACCCTTACTTAACCGCTGTACTAGTGGGAGAGGAAGGAATTATATTTGACGCGCACAACGACGCGCGATCAAATTTTGGCGCCGTTGCCGGGGAGCAACACAGCTAAGTTTTAGCTAGCTCACATTTCTCATTTTAGTTATTTCATTTTGTTTTGTTTTCTCGTTGTTGTTTCTGACAGCGCACAATCACATCAGCCTGCGCAACCTTGAAACAGTTGCGCTGCGCAGATTCTAGTTGCGCACTGACAGACGCAACAACTTCGTTGCCATTTAATTTCGTTTCTTGAGTTTGGATCAGGACATGGAGGATAACAGTGTGGTTGGAGATAACCTGGGAGACAGAACCCCAGAGGAAGCAAGGGCACATAACCGCGCAGCCCTATTCAGAGAGGAAGTGCAGCGTGAGGTCGACGCACGGATGGCCGCTGAACCATACTTTGCGCCACCCGTTCGTCCAGTCGCGAGGCGCAGGACAGTGCGCGAAATGTCAGCCCCACTCACTGTTAACCAGCCATGGTGCATAGTGCTTCCGCCCGACGGACAGTTCGAACTGAGGAGCTCACTCATCCATCACATGCCCAAGTTTCACGGAATGAACAACGAAAATCCAGTCAAGCATGTGCGGGAGTTCCTAATCATTTGCGAGAACATGAAGACCATGGGGGAGAACGATGAAGCACTGAAGATGAAGGCGTTCCCATTTTCATTGAACGATGCGGCCAAACACTGGCTGATGAGCTTACCCGCAGGATCAATCCACACATGGGAGCAGCTGCAGAAGAAATTCTTAGATAAATTTTATCCAGCAGCGAAGATTGCACTGCTCAGAAGGGAATTGGCCGCGCCAAGGCAAGGCGCTGGGGAGTCTCTGTCAGAATACTACGAGCGTTTCAGGGAGCTAGAAGCCAATTGCTACAATCACGGGCTTCCCCAGAATGTGCTAATAGAGAACTTCCTGAATGGACTGCTGCCCATGGAGCTGCGACTACTGAATGCATGCGCAGGAGGGGACATTTGCAACATGTACCCGGAGGATGCATGGCAGCTGATAGAAGATTCTGCTGGGCAGGTAAGACATCAATTGACACTTGAAAGTAGTCGTAATCGTTCTGTGCATCAGGTAGAGGCAACCGCTGAGATCAAGGAAATGAAGGCCATGCTACAGAAGCTGATGAGTGCGCAGAGCGCACAACCAGTTGCGCCAAAGGTATGTGAATTCTGCAGGTCCACTGAGCACAAGACAGACGAATGCCCAACACTTTTTGAAGAAACTGGAGATGTAAATGCCCTTGGAGGATGGGACAACAGAGGACCGCAGAGGCAGAATCAGCCGCGCTTTGGGCTCGCTGCAAATGGATTCAGATGGAAAGAAGAGAACAATTTCCAGAGGCAGCCCACGGATCAGCGCGCGCCCCAGCAGACGCAACAAGCTGCACCCTATAATCCACCGCATCGCCGCACAGACGCACCAGCGCAGAACAATCAGCAACCGAGGCGATCTTTGGAAGATATCATGGGGCAGCTAGCAGACACAGTGCGCAAGAATGACGAAAAGTATGACAAGAGGTTCGAATCCATAGAAAACCATCTATCACAAATTGCAACCACGGTGTATGAGTTGAAAAAGAGCGATGGCAACCTGCCTTCGCAAGTGATTCAGAACCCTAAAGGAGGGGTTAATGCAGTAACACTGAGGACTGGGCGCACAGTGGGAACAGAGCAGACCGCGCAGGCGCCCGCGCAACCAGTTGCGCAAGTCCCAGATCCAGCAGCTCAGAGTGCGCAATCAGAAGCGCCAACCACGAACCAGCAGGGCAAAGCGCCAGGTATGTCTCACTCGACAAACAAGGACAAAAATTGTACTAACATACCTGCTCCTTTCCCTGTGCAGGCACCACTGGCAAGAAAAGAAGCACTGGACAAGGAACTATATGAGCTGTTCAGCAAGGTGGAAATCAACATACCTCTCATAGAAGCTATTCGACAGATTCCCAGGTATGCGAAGTTTTTAAAAGAGCTGTGCACAAATAAAAGAAGGACAGGCGAATGCGCACAGGTAATGCTAAATGCGCAGGCCTCAGCAATCGTGCAACAAAAGGTACCACCTAAGTGCCGAGATCCAGGTACATTCACTATCCCTTGCACCTTAGGAAAAACCACGGTAAGCAACTGCATGATCGATTTAGGCGCATCAATCAATTTATTACCATATTCTCTCTATGCGACCTTGCGCCTTGGACCACTAAAACCTGCAGGTCTCACAATTCAGCTAGCAGATAGATCGTGCAAACAACCTGCAGGCATGATAGAAGATGTCCTAGTTCGAGTAGGAGAGCTGGTGTTCCCAGCAGACTTTTATGTGCTCGAAATGGAGGGTGAATCAAGCGCCAGCGGTGCGCAGATCCTCCTAGGCAGACCGTTTTTGATGACTGCGCGCACGAAGATAGACGTGTGGAGGGGCACGCTCTCCATGGAGGTAGATGGCGAAGAAATCCATTTCAATATCTTCGAAGGGATGCAGCACCCACATGAGGACGCTACCGTGCACGCAATGGACAGCTTTGACGATTTAGTCACAGAAGCGCAGTGTGCAAGCGCAACCATAGGACCAGAGCTACTGACACAGGCAGAGCTGGAGGAGCAAGAGGAGGAGCTAAGCAGTGCTGAACCAGCACCCACACAGGTACGTGATATAGTTCATATTTGCACCGCTAACAAAATCTTGCCCTCTGTTGAACAGGCACCCAAGATCGAACTGAAGCAACTCCCGGAGCATCTCAAGTACATTTTCTTGGGAGATGAGGACACCCTGCCAGTAATCATCAAGAAGGGATTGGAAGAAGAGCAGGAGGCGCGCTTACAACAGGTGCTGCGCAGGAACCAGCGCGCTATTGGATGGACTCTTGCAGATCTGCGCGGAGTGAGCCCAGACGTGTGCATGCACCGAATTCTGTTGGAAGATGGTGCCAAACCATCCAGGGAGGCTCAGCGCAGGTTAAACCCAAATATGATGGAGGTAGTGCAAAAGGAAGTTCTGAAGTTGCTTGACGCAGGGGTCATTTACCCAATCTCAGACAGCAAATGGGTCAGCCCGGTGCACGTTGTGCCAAAGAAAGGAGGAATCACAGTGGAGGAAAATGCGCAGGGCGAGCTAGTTCCCAAGCGCATACAGACTGGCTGGCGCATGTGCATCGACTACAGGAAGCTGAACGCTGTAACGCGCAAGGACCACTTCCCGCTACCCTTCATGGACCAAATGCTGGATCGCTTGGCAGGTAAGCCTTACTTTTGTTTTTTGGACGGTTATTCAGGTTACAATCAGATACCCATAGCTGCGGAGGATCAAGAGAAGACCACGTTCACATGCCCCTTCGGAACATTTGCGTTTCGGCGTATGTCTTTTGGGCTGTGCAACGCGCCAGGTACATTCCAACGCCTTGTCATGAGCACTTTCTCTGATATGATTGGTATATGCATAGAAGTGTTCATGGATGACTTCACTGTATATGGGAGTACCTTTGATGCATGCTTAACACATCTAGATAAAGTCTTAGCGCGCTGCATCTCTAAGAACTTAGTGCTGAATTACGAAAAATGTCATTTCATGGTAACGCACGGAGTAGTACTAGGTCATATCATTTCAGAGGAGGGTATTAAGGTAGACAAAGCTAAGATAGACATTATTTCTAATCTGCCTTATGCCACCAACGTGCGCGACGTGAAATCGTTCTTAGGGAATGCTGGGTTTTACAGGCGTTTTATTAAGGATTTCTCTAAGATTTGCATACCCCTGTCTAACTTGTTGCAAAAAGACGTGTGCTTCGATTTTACTGATGAGTGCAGGGCGGCGTTCGATAAGCTGAAAGAAGCGCTGACCAGTGCGCCAGTGATGCGCGCACCAGACTGGAACCTGCCATTCGAGCTGATGTGTGACGCAAGTGACTACGCAGTGGGAGCAGTCTTGGGGCAGCGCGAGGACAAGAAGCCGCATGCCATCTACTATGCATCGCGCACACTGGACTCCGCGCAGAAGAACTACACCACCACGGAGAAGGAGCTTCTGGCAATTGTATTTGCGCTGGAGAAGTTCCGAGCATATGTTCTAGGCGCCAGAGTCATCATCTACACAGACCACGCAGCCATCCGCTACCTCATGTCCAAAAAAGAGACCAAGCCGCGCCTAATGCGCTGGGTACTTCTGCTTCAGGAATTCGACGTAGAGATCAAAGATAAGAAGGGCACGGAAAATACCGTCGCTGATCACCTGAGCAGGATCGTAAAGGATGAGGAGCCAGGGCAGATCAAGGAGACATTCCCTGACGAGCATCTGATGGCGCTAACAGGTAAGGTACCATGGTATGCGCATATCGCAAACTACCTGGTCACAGGTGCGTTCCCTCCTCATTTCAATAAAACTCAGTGCATGCGATTGAAACATGAGTCCAAACATTACCTTTGGGATGATCCTTACATGCTTAGAATAGGTCCAGATCGGATATTAAGACGTTGTGTGCCTGACCATGAGATTCACTCTGTGTTGATGTTTTGTCATGCGCACGCCTGTGGAGGACATTTCGGTCCCAAGCGCACGAGCAGGAAAATCTTGGACTGCGGATTCTACTGGCCGCACCTATTCAGAGATGCCTATAACCACTGCAGGAAGTGTGACAGGTGCCAGCGCACTGGAGGAATCTCCGCGCGCAACGAGATGCCGCAGACCCCGATTTTGGTGGATGAAGTGTTCGATGTTTGGGGAATCGACTTCATGGGTCCATTTCCCCCATCTGCCGGCTACGAGTACATACTGGTGGCCGTGGATTACGTATCCAAATGGGTCGAAGCTAAGGCCACGCGCAAGGATGATGGTAAGACTGTCGCTGATTTTCTCAGAACTAACATATTTTGCAGGTACGGAGTGCCTAAGGCAGTTATCAGCGACCAGGGGACGCACTTCTGCAACAGGGTTGTGGCGCAAGTTTTCAAGCACTATGGGGTGCGCCACAAGACGTCCACCGCTTACCACCCACAGACAAATGGACAGGCCGAAGTTTCTAACAGAGAGATCAAGCGCATTCTGGAGAAGACTGTAAGGCCGTCGCGCAAGGATTGGAGCCAGCGCCTGGATGATGCGCTATGGGCGTACCGCACTGCGCACAAGACACCCATTGGAACCTCACCATTCCGGCTGGTCTATGGGAAGGCATGCCACCTGCCAGTGGAGCTTGAGCACAAGGCATATTGGGCCTTGCGTATTTGCAACTTAAACTTGGATGAGGCTGGAAAAGAACGCGCATTTGAGCTGAGCGAACTAGAAGAGCTGTGCCTGGACGCCTATGAGGGACTGCGCGATTACAAAGCGCGCACCAAGGCGTTTCATGACAAGCACATCCTCCGGCGCACATTTGAACCAGGCGATCAGGTATTATTATTTTCATCACGCCTGAAGCTCATGCCTGGGAAGCTGCGCAGCAAGTGGACGGGACCATACACCGTCACCAAGGTTTTCCCCTACGGCACAATTGAATTAGAAGACGGGCACCAGCATCGTTTTCAGGTTAACGGGCAGAGAGTCAAACGATACTTGGGCGAGCCTTGGGATGGCGCAGCACGCAACATTGACTTGGCCGAGCCAGAGATAGTAGACGAGCAAGCTGCTGCGCCAGACGCACCACCAGATGCTTCAGAGGGAGAACTAGCACCCACCGCCTATATCTCCTCTTCCTCTGCATCTGCCCTCCTTACGAATAATGTATCACATGCTGACCTTCCCTTTTATCCTTTGCGCAGGACCACTGAGATCGTAACACAAGCACTGGCGCAAGGACACTCAGGAGCAAGAGTGGGGGAGGCTGCAGACGCACTTCTTGGCACGTAACGAGGTACCGTCGAGCCAACGACGTTAAACAAAGGCACTTGTCGGGAGGTAACCCGACACGTTTCATTTTGACACATTTTATTCTGCTTGTTTTGTTTTTTTTGAGTGTTTTTAGCTTATTTTAGGGGTTTGGTAGTTTTTAGTCACACAAGTGCGCAGGACCGTGCGCCTCTCAAGGCGCAGGTCAGTTGCGCTAGCCATAGGGGGTATATAAGGCCAGACTTAGAAAAATTTCCAGCACTTTTTCACTCGACCGTTACACACAAGCTCCCGCCCTCAGACCTCTGCCGTCGATCAGCGCCCAACCAACCGTCCGTCTAGAGGGATTCAAGGACAACACGATCGCACAGCACCCAGGTAACCCCCGATCCCGCTTTGAGCCGCTTCTGTTAGGGTTTGCGCGGAAAACACAGTTTTTAGGGTTTTGAAATCGCACCAGGCTAGAGTGCGCGGCTTGGAGTGCTGTTTTGTGCGTTGTGTAGGCGACCAGTGAGCGCTCGTTCGGTGCAAGTTTCAGAGGATTCTGGGCAGTTTCGATTTTTAGGGTTTTGGGGAGCATTGACAGCGATTGACCGGAGCCCAGCGCAAGATGAGACCCGCCGCAGATCAGGTGACCCCAGCGGCTTTCGCTAACAAGTATGCAGCCTTCATCAGCCTGGACATGTACGGGACACCGTACATTTGCCGAGATTTCCTGCGCGAGGTAGGGTTAGAGGACCTCGTGGCGCAGAGGCTAGCGACTGCCGGCTGGGAGGCGCTAATGGACCTCCGCTGCGCATCAGACCAGGAGGACACGTGTGAGTTCCTGGCATCTATGGAGGTAGGGGACCGGGAGATCAGATATAGACACAGGGGTGTCTGGTTCATCGCCTCGGAAAAGAGGCTGAGGCGCGCATTCGGGTGCGCCAAGGTGCGTGAGGAGGAGTTAGACACGCACGATAACCAGGTGGCTTGGCGGGACATGGCAACCGGGCCAGCATTCGCCGCGGGGCGCAGCAGGGGCCGAGAGCTGCGCGACCCGTGGCTGTTCTACTTATGGCGCATCGTGGCCTACGCAATCATTGGCCGTTTCAACGGCGCGCCAAAGATCAGCCTCCTGGATATGGAGATTTTGACGGGGCTTTATTATGAGCGGAAGGTGCTGTTCATCCTGAACATGGTGCATCATTGGAGCCGAGTCAGCATGAGGGGGCCGCTGACGTGTGGAGGCCTTATCACGCACTTGCTGCGGGCCTTACATGGGGAGCCCGAGCTGCCAGAGCACACCTTGGTGCAGCCTATACCTCTGGACCGCGCCCACATGCTGCAAATCAGGGCGGTCGCTGTTCGGGACAATGGCACACTAGAGTGGTGCTATCGTCTGCAGCCAGCCAGACCACCGCGGGCCAGAGCAGAGAGCAGTGCGCAGGGCGCAGCAGCCGGCTCAGCAGCAGCTGCAGCAGCCGGCGCAGCAGCAGCTGCAGCAGCCGCCGCAGCAGATGAAGAGATGGAGGAGGCCCTAGAACCAGAGGTGCCTCTAGTCAGGCGCCCAAGGACTCGGGCGCAGACTGGAGCGCAACAGAGGGCCCGTGCACCACAGGGGGAGCCAGTAACCATTTCCATAGAAGACTCTCCCCCGCGTGCCCCTGCCAAGCGCCCAAGGACTGAGACTGAGGCGGCGCCCGTGGAAGCCACTGCCGAGCAGCGCATGTTGTTCAACGTCATGCGCGTGCTCGAATACTTAGCGCCAGAGGGGGCGGATATAAGCATGAGTCCACCTTCCGGGTGGAAATTTGGAGACGCGATTCCCCCTCTCCTCAGCCTGCACCGACCGCCTCCAGGTCCCAGTGCGCCGCATCAGCCAGCCAACCCTCCAGCTCCAGCGCCAGCACCCTCTCCAGCACCAGCCCCTGCAGCCCCAGCAGAGTCAGCACCGGCACCCGAACCAGCAGCCCCAGCAGCAGAGCCCACCCCTACACCCGAACCAGTACCACCACCAGCTGTCTCCCCTGCCCGGCCTTCTGTTCCGGAGTCCCCCATTAACTTTCCCAGCGTAGACTCCGATTCCATATGGGAGTCCCTTTCCGAGGACGACCTTGCAGCGCAGCCTGATCCCCTCACCGTTGTACCACCAGCCTCCAGCACCGACTCCTTGACAGATTCTTCAGAGGCTGTGGCGCATGATTCAGAGGCTGCGTCTAGCTCGGAGGACTTCTAAGGCCGAGGGCAGGCGTAGTGATTTTTCTTTAGGGTGGTGTCTTTTATTATTGCTGCGTCTACGTGACTATTATGTGTGCTGAATATTTGTGCCCTACATTCTGTGACTCCCTTGCTATATTTTGTGTGACTATTTGTGTTCACTCTTATGTTCTTTATTGTCGTTGCATTGCATGCATGTGCGCAGTCTCCGTGCGCTTGAGCTTGAGTCGTGGGGACACGCCTCTGTTCAAGTGTGGGGGGGGGGGGGGGGGGGGGCGTTACTCTTACATTTTTATGTTTTGAGCATTTTTAGTATAGCTTAGTTTAAGTTGAAGAGAATTAGTAGCAGTAGTGCGCTAAGGTGCAGGATGCGCATGCGCACCAGCTTGTTTTGCGCTATCCGTATTGTGTGCACTGCTATCTACTGTTTTAGTATAATTTTTTCGTTTTTTCTGCTCCTATCAGTTGGGATATACAGGGGATGTGGAGTTGATAGAAACGCTCCAGAGAGGCGGTTAGTCGCTTTTGCTTCGAAGACGAGGTATATGGTCGAGTGCGCTAGTGGAGGCCGGTGCTTCGCATCCTTCGGAACAAAAGAGCGCGCTCAGTCACGCAGATGCCAAAGGCGAAATACCCAAAGCGTGGCGATGTGGGAAAACAGACCACCTTCTCTCTGGAAGCCGAGCTAAGGAAGGCGGGCGCGGATGTAAACGCGTGCGCTGACCGGCGCAGACAGACCAAGGAGGGAGAGCGGAACGAGTTCCATAGCTGCTATCCGAAGGCTGAGATTGGAACTGTTCTGGGAATAAATAAAAAAACAAATTGGAAAAGAAGCTGTACAAAAGAAAAAATACCAGCAGAAGCAGATGATTTGCGTTACAAAGAATCAGCATGCGCACTACTTAGTACCTGCGTGCGCAAGACCACAAGGATATCATCAAAGGCTCAGGTTCCCAGGAAGTGTGCGAACGAATCACGCACTGGAAGAAGCTCGCGCAAGAAACCATATACCTATCTTCGGAGCGGGAGCTGACAACCAGGAGCCTAAGAAGAGCTATCTCCCAGTCATCCAAAGATCTTCATCCCGGCTGAGAGGTAATGAAATTTCGGAATTATTATACTAGAACTATTGAGTGCAGTTGTGCGCAGGTGATAGAGCAGCACAAGTTGAGCAACTGTGCATCTTGCGCCAGAATGCAAGGCTGTGCGCTAGTCTCCAGAAAAGGTAATTGTATCCGTGTCTCAGTACTTGTTCGGGACGAACAAGGGGCAAGTGTGGGGGGTTTGATAGAGCCTAGTTATACACATTATTTAGATCGTAACCCCATGCTTATTTGCAATATTTTATGGGCAAGATTACTCGTTTCCAATGTTTTTGTATATCAGGTCAGAACAAGTCCCTAAGTCGGATACGCGCTAACAGGCAGCGTTCTAGGAGTGAAAGATCAGCCTGTGGAGCTAGCGGCGCAAACAAAAGAAGAAATGGCGAAAGACAGCAGAGGTGCGCTACCCGATTGCGCCAACCAATGCTGTGCGCCAAGCGCAAAATCCCAGTGACCAGATTTGGAAGCTGCCAAAAGATGAACCTCCTGAGCAGTATATGAAGAAAGAAAGTCTAGGGTTTCAAAGAGTTCGAAAGACTGCTGTTCCAGAGGCACCAGAGGACGCAAGGAGGTACTGTGCAGCAGGACTGGAAAACACACGGGCCTGTTGAGGAGATTTGCGCCAGCCGACTGCGCCAGCCGAGAAGACACACTGCACGCTCTGCTTGCTACCGTTTCCTCTGATACATTAGATGTTATCTTACTATTTTATGATGTTTATCACTAGCATGTCTAGCTAAACTCTTAGTGTTGGTCGGGCATGAATCTGTGATGTATTCCTTTGAGACTTGAGCTTAATGCATAGTTTATTTACTCGTATTAATTCTGTGCATATTGAGACAGTTAGTTGCATGAGTAGGGGAAGCCTTGAACCGCAAACTTACCTGTGTAGCTCGCTTGTCACATGTTAAACTAGTTGCATGCGTAGGGGAAGCCTTGAACCGCAAACTTACCATGACAATTAGGAGTAACGAGTCAGGGTAAGCAGTTGCTACTGTGACAGGATTCGCAGCTGTTTAGTCTAGTTCTAAGGATTAATAGCACATGAACTTTGAACGGAACATGCGCACGTGTTAGGAAGCCTTTACCGGACACTAACCCAAGTAAAACACAAGCTATAGATGTTTAGAGTCGATGATAAGGAATGCGTTCATAGAGGATTGTCTGCCCAATACTTCTCATAAATATAGTATTTAATCTCTACTGCTTGCGCACGTCTAGTGCAATTCCCCGCGTTACGATATTCACTGTTACTCGCGCATTGCGCAAAACCCCCAATCACTCACACAACCCCCCGTTTTCTTAAGTGTAGGTTACTGGCTAAGACTCACTGCTTGCTCCCTGTGGAGATCGACCCTTACTTAACCGCTGTACTAGTGGGAGATGAAGGAATTATATTTGACGCGCACAACGACGCGCGATCAGTGGGACTGAAGATCTTGGGTACACTGATGATGCAGGTGCAAGAGTTACTACATTTGTAAAAGCTACGGTTACTAATTAAAGGGCAAGTATTCAGGAGGGTTCTATCTCAGTTGGTCCGGAAAAAGTACTAGAGATGATATACAAGAGAGTGCTGAAGCAATTTATGGACCAGTCACTTGCTCAGAAATCCAGATCAAAGAAAAAGAGATGTTATGCATGTGATCAAATCGGACATCTTCAAAGACAGTGCCCAACATTGGCCTAGTAGAGGAAGACTCAAAAGAAAACCAGATAAGAGACAAGTAAGAATCATGAACCGTCTGATCATGTATGAGTACTTGATGAAGCCTAGTTATATGCGCTATTTAGATCTCAACACTGTGCTTGTTTGCATTATTTTGTGTACAAGATTACTGGTTTTCGGTATTTTTGTATTTCAGGATAAAATAGGAGCATAAGTCAGATGTGAGCTAACAGACGTTTTTAGAGCGCAATGCACGACCTGTGAAACTAGCAGCGCAAAAGGAGATAGCTGTTTCGGACTACAGTGCGCAAACCGACTGCGCGAAGCAAGTAGCGCAATCAGCGTGCGCAGAATGGCAGAGTTTCTAAATATTGATCTCCTAGATTTGGGAAGTTGCTAAAAGTCTCTCGGGCCAAATCTAAGCATTCCTTGGGCTTCAAGACCACTATATAAGAGGAGGGAAGCTAGGGTTAGAAAAAGGGGGGAGAGCAGATAGAGAGAAGGACACTTAGTAGCAAAACACACGAGCTACTTCAGCCAGAATCTGCGCGAACCACCTGCGCCAGCCGAGAACAGCAACGCGCAGTTGCGCCAACCTGCTATGTTTTCTCTTGCTGTCTTAGTTTTATTTATTATTGCTATGATGTTTGCTTTTAGCATGTCTAGCTAAACACTTTGTATCGGTTGGGCATGATTCTATGAAGTATTTCCTTTGAGACTTGTGCTTAATGCATGGTACATCTACTTATATTAATTCTATGCATATGGGAGATAATTAGTTGTGTGAATAAGGGAAGCCTTGAACCACAATCTTATTCTAATTACTAGTTATTGTATGTTAAACTAGTTGATAGCTTGACGGTGACAACTAGGAGTAACACACTAGGATAATCAGCTGCTACTGTGATAGGATTCGTGGCTGCTTAGACTAGTTTCAGGAATTAATAGCTCATAGACTTTGATCGGAACATGCGGGCACGTTAGGAAGCCTTGATCGGACACTAACTTAAGTAGAACTGCACTATAGATGTTTAGAGTCGATGATAAGGGATACATTCATAGAGGATTGTTTGTACCGATACTCTTCATAGTCATAGTACTTAAAATCTACTGCCTGCGCATGTATTGTGCAACTCTGCTTTCACTACTGTTCATTCGCGCACCTGCGCAACCCAATAACTGACAACCCCAATTTCGTAAGTTGTAGGTTGCTAGCTAAGACGAGTCTGCACGCTCCTTATGGGATCGACCCTGACTTAGCCGCTATACTAAGTGGAGAAGGAAGGATTAATTTGACGTGTACAACGACGCGCGATCAAAGTTTGGTGCCGTTGTCGGGGTGCAACACAGATAAGTCTTAACTAGTTCAAGTTTTCTTTTACAGTAGCTAGTTATTTCTTTTTATTTTTGGTGTTTCTACCAGTACGCAATCAACATCAGCCTGCGCAACCTTGAAATAGTTACGCTACGCAGATCATAGTTGCGCACAGACAGGGGCAACAACCTAGTTTCTTTTAATTCCGTTTGCTTGAAGACTAGAACAGGACATGGAGAATAACAGTGTCATGGGCGATAACTTAGGTGACAGAACCCCAGAGGGACCTAACAATGCGAGGGCAGGTAAACGCGCTGCTCGGTTCAGAGAGGAAGTGCAGCGCGAAGTTGAAGCTAGGATGGCCGCTGAAGGATATAATGTGCAACCCGCGCAACAGATCGTGCGACGCAGAACAGTGCGCGAGATGTCGGCTCCAATCACAGTCAACCAACCGTGGTGCATAGTGCTTCCACCCGATGGGCATTTTGAACTACGGAGCTCATTCATCCATCATATGCCTAAGTTCCATGGGATGAACAACGAGAACCCAGTCAAGCATGTGCACGAATTCCTAGTTATCTGCGAGAACATGAAGACCGACAGGGAGAGTGAAGAAGCGCTGAAGCTGAAGGCGTTCCCTTTTATATTGTGTGATATAGCCAGGCATTGGCTGATGAGCTTACCAGCAGGATCTATTCGCACATGGGAGCAGCTCCAGAAGAAGTTCTTGGATAAGTTCTACCCCGCAGCAAAGATTGCGCTACTCAGGAGGGAATTGACCGCACCTAGACAGGGCGTGGGAGAGTCACTATCAGAGTACTATGAGCGTTTCAGGGAGCTGGAAGCCAACTGCTATAATCATGGCCTGCCCCAACATGTGCTGATAGAGAATTTCCTGAACGGGCTACAACCAATGGAACTTAGACTGCTGAACGCATGCGCAGGTGGTGATATATGCAACATGTACCCGGAGGATGTATGGCAGATGATCGAGGACTCTGCTGAACAGGTAAGGCATCAATTGACGCTCGAGAACAGTCGTGCGCGCGCTGTGCACCAGGTGGATTCCAGTGCTGAAATAAAGGAAATGAAAGCGATGCTGCAGAAGCTGATGAGTGCCCAAGGCACGCAACCAGTTGCGCCGAAGGCATGCGAGTTTTGTACGTCCACTGAGCACAAAACCGACGCATGTCCCACACTTTTCGAGGAATCAGGAGATGTCAATGCTCTAGGAGGGTGGGACAATAGAGGGCCGCAGAGGCAGAATCAACCGCGCTTTGAACTGGCCGCAAATGGATTCAGATGGAGGGAGGACAACAATCCCCAAAGGCAGCCAGCGGAATATCGTACACCTCAGTAGGCGCAGCAAGCATACAACCCACCGCACCGCCGCAATGACGCACAGAATAACCAGCAACCGCGGCGCTCTTTAGAAGACATGATGGGTCAGTTGGCAGACACCGTGCGCAAGAACGATGAAAAATATGACAAGAGGTTCGAGTCAATTGAGAAGCAGTTGTCGCAGATTGCTACCACAGTCTATGAGCTGAAAAAGAGCGATGGCAACCTGCCTTCACAAGTGATCCAAAACCCTAAGGGAGGAGTTAACGCCGTAACGCTGAGGACTGGAAGCACAGTTGGGACAGCTCCGACCGTAAAGGAGCCCGCGCAGCCAGTTGCGCAACCTCCAGAGTTAGAACAGCCGGATGCGCAACCAGCCGCGCCAGCTACGAACCAATAAGGGGTGGCGCCAGGTATGATACAATCAGGAGAAAAGAGTACCAATCATACTAACGCACCTGCACCTTTTCCTGTGCAGGCACCTTTAGCAAGAAAGGAGGCGCTGGACAAGGAGCTATACGAATTATTCAGTAAGGTGGAAATAAACATCCCCCTGATTGAGGCAGTTCGGCAGATTCCCAGATATGCCAAGTTCTTGAAGGAGTTGTGCACAAATAAGAGGAGGAAATGCGAGTGCGCACAAGTAATGCTTAACACACATGCATCAGCAATTGTGCAACACAAGGTACCACCTAAATGCCGGGATCCATGTACGTTCACCATACCGTGCACCTTAGGTAAGACCACAGTAAGCAACTGCATGATTGATCTCGGTGCATCTATAAATGTGCTTCCTTACTCCTTGTATGTGTCATTGCACCTTGGTCCACTAAAGCCTGTAGATCTCACCATTCAATTAGCAGATCGGTCGTGCAAACAACCAACGGGCATGATAGAGGACGTTCTTGTCCGAGTAGGAGAGCTGGTGTTCCCAGCAGATTTCTACGTCTTGGAAATGGAGGGTGAGCCAAGCAAGGGAAGCGCACAAATCCTACTGGGCAGACCATTTCTAATGACAGCGCGCACAAAAATAGACGTATGAAAAGGCACGCTATCAATGGAGGTAGATGGCGAGGAGATTCACTTTAATATTTTCAAGGGGATGCAGCACCCTCATGAGGACGCCACAGTGCACGCATTAGACAGTATGGACGACTTGGTTGCGCAGGCGCAATGTGCGTGCGCAACAGGGGAGCCTGCGCCATTGGCACAGACAGAGTTGGAGGAACAAGATGATAAGCTAAGCAGCACAGAACCAGTGTCCAGACAGGTATGTGATCTAGTTAATGTTTGCGCTACTAATAAAATCCTGCCTTCTATTGAACAGGCATCCAAAGTTGAGCTGAAGCAATTGCCCGAGCACTTAAAGTACATCTTCCTGGGCAATGAGGACACCCTGCCTGTCATTATAAAGAAAGGATTAGAGGAGGAGCAGGAGGCGCGACTACAGGAGGTGCTGTGCAAGAATCAGCACGCCATAGGATGGACATTGGCTGACCTGCGCGGAGTAAGCCCTGATGTGTGCATGCATAGAATTCTGCTGGAAAATGATACCAAACCATCCAGGGAACCTCAGCGCAGATTGAATCCAATTATGAATGGAGGTAGTACAGAAGGAGATCCTGAAGCTGCTTGACGCAGGTGTAATATACCTGATTTCAGATAGCAAGTGGGTGAGTCCAGTGCACGTTGTGCCAAAGAAAGGAGACATCACAGTAGAGGGGAATGCCCAGGGCGAGCTAGTTCCCAAGCGCATATAGACTGGATGGCGCATGTGCATTAACTACAGGAAGTTAAACGCAGTCACGCGCAAGGATCATTTCCCGCTACCATTCATGGACTAGATGCTCGACCGGTTGGCGGGAAAGCCACACTTTTGCTTCTTGGACGGTTACTCAGCGTACAATCAGATCCCTATTGCTGCGGAGGATCAGGAGAAGACAACCTTTACCTGCCCATTCGGTACCTTTGCGTTCCGGCGCATGTCGTTTGGGCTGTGTAATGCGCCAGGTACGTTCCAACGCTTAGTCATGAGCATTTTCTCTAATATGATTGGTTTATGTATTGAGGTATTCATGGATGACTTCACTGTGCATGGTGAGACGTTTGATGCATGTTTGGATAATCTTGATAAGGTCTTAGCGCGCTGCATTACCAAGAACCTAGTCTTCAATTATGAAAAATGTCACTTTATGGTGTCACATGGAGTAGTACTAGGACATATCGTCTCGCAGGAAAGAATTAAGGTCGATAAAGCAAAAATTGATCTTATCTCAAATCTGCCTTATTCCACTAATGTGCGCGACGTTAAGTCGTTTCTTGGGCATGCAGGGTTCTATAGGTGCTTTATTAAAGATTTTTCTAAAATATGTATCCCATTGTCTAAACTCCTTCAAAAGGATGTGTGCTTTGAGTTCACTGATGAGTGCAGGAATGCTTTTGATAAGTTAAAGGATGCGCTGACCAGTGCGCCAGTGATGCGCGATGTGCGATGCCAATGACTACGCTGTAGGCGCAGTACTTGGCCAGCGCGTGGATAAGAGGCCACACGCTATCTATTATGCGTCGCGCACACTGGACACTGCGTAGAAGAACTACACCACGACCGAGAAGGAACTTCTTGCAATCGTATTTGCGCTGCAGAAATTCCGCGCATATGTTCTGGGCGCTAAAGTCACTATCTACACTGACCACGCTGCTATCCGCTACCTGATGTCCAAGAAAGAGACTAAGCCGCGCCAGATGCGCTGGTTGCTACTGCTCCAAGAGTTCGATTTAGAGATCAAGGATAAGAAGGGAACGGAAAACACGGTTGCTGATCACCTAAGCAGGATAGTGAAGGAAGAGGAGCTAAGGCAGATCACGGAGACATTCCCAGACGAGCACCTGATGGCGCTGAACGGTAAGGTACCATGGTGTGCGCATATTGCAAATTACCTGGTCACAGGTGCGTTTCCCCCTCATTTCACTAAAACTCAATGCATGAGGTTAAAACATGAGTCTAAATATTACGTTTGGGATGATCCATACATGCTTAGAATAGGCCCTGATCAGATCTTGAGGCAATGTGTGCCTGATCATGAGATGAGCTCTGTTTTGAGATTTTGTCATGCGCACGCGGGCGGAGGACACTTTGGTCCAAAGCGCACGAGCAGGAAAATCCTAGATTGCGGTTTTTATTGGCCGCACTTATTTCGTGACTCATATAACCACTGCAAGGCTTGTGACAGGTGTCAGCGCACAGGAAATATCTCAGCGCGCAACGAGATCCCACAAACACCTATACTGGTAGACGAAGTGTTCGATTTGTGGGGAATTGACTTTATGGGGCCGTTTCCGCCATCTTGTGGATATGAATACATACTAGTTGCGGTGGACTATGTCTCGAAGTGGGTCGAAGCTAAGGCCACGCGCAAGGATGATGGTAAAATGGTCGTTGAGTTTTTAAGAACTAACATTTTCTGCAGGTACGGAGTACCTAAGGCAATAATCAGCGACCAGGGGACGCACTTCTGCAACAGAATAGTGGCACAAGTACTAAAGCATTATGGGGTGCGCCACAAGACGTCCATTGCAAACCTTCCTCAAACGAATGGCCAGGCCGAGGTTTGCAAGAGAGAGATCAAGCGCATTCTAGAGAAAACCGTGAGACCTTCGCGCAAAGACTGGAGCCAGCGACTGGACGATGCACTTTGGGCATACAGGACTGCGCACAAGACACCGATTGGGACTTCACCATTTCGGTTGGTGTACGGAAAGGCGTGCCACCTACCGGTTGAGTTGGAGCACAAGGCATACTGGGCATTGCGCACTTGCAATCTGAACCTCGATGAGGCTGGTAAGGAGTGCGCATTTGAGTTAAGCGAGCTAGAGGAGCTGCGCCTGGATGCATATGAGGGGTTGCGCGACTACAAAGCGCGCACGAAAGCATTTCACGATAAGAACATCCTCAGACGCACCTTCGAGCCAGGAGACCGAGTGCTGTTGTTCTCCTCGCGCTTAAAACTGATGCCTGGGAAGCTGCGCAGCAAGTGGACGGAACCTTCAACGGTCAAAAAGGTTTTCCCGTATGGAACTATCGAGTTAGAGAACGAGCGCAAGCATCGCTTTCAGGTTTATGGGTGATCGCGCGTCGTTGTACGCGTCAAATTAATCCTTCCTCTTCCACTAGTACAGCGGTTAAGTCAGGGTCGATCTCCACAGGGAGCAAGCAGTTCATTTTTAACCAGTGACCTACACTTACGAAAACTGGGGGTGTGAGTGATTGGGGTTGCGCGATGCGCGAGTAAACAGTAGTAAATGCAGGAATTGCACTAGACGTGCGCAGGCAGTAGAGATTAAGTACTATGACTATGAGAAGTATTGGGCAGACAATCCTCTATGAGCGCATTCCTTGTCATTGACTCTAAACGTCTATAGTTTGATTTCACTTAAGTTAGTGTCCGGTCAAGGCTTCCTAACATGTGCGCATGTTCCGATCAAAGTTCATATGCTATTAATTCTTGAACTAGACTAAACAACTACGAATCCGATCAAGGTAGTAATTGCTTATCCTAGCGCGTTACTCCTAGTTGGCACCGTCAGGCTATTCAACTAGTTTAACATACAACAACAAGCAACAAGAGTGAGATTGCGGTTCAAGGCTTCCCCTACTCATGCAACTAGCTGCCAACAATGTGCACAGAATTAATATAAGTAAACAAGCTATGCATTAAGCGCAAGTCTCAAAGGAAATACTCATAGATTCATGCCCAACCAATACCAAGCGTTTAGCTAGACATGCTAGTAGTAAACATCATAGAAACAGTAAATAATAACTAGAGTATCCAAGAAAACAATAGCAAACAGTGCGTGCAGGTTGCAGTCTCTGCTGGCGCAGTCGGCTAGTGCAGATCCTCTCATCAAGCTCGTGTGTTTTCCAGATCTGCCGCTCTCTCGCCTGTTGTGATGATTATGATCCTCGTGATCTCTCTCTAAACCCTAGACTTTCCTCTTCTTTATATACTGCTCAAGAGGCTCATCCTTGGCAACTTCCAAATCTGGTGGTGTCAGGATTTGGAAACACCACCATCTGCGCATGGCGCACGGCATACTGCTTAGCGCAATCGGTTAGCGCACCGTGGCCGACTCTGCCAATTCTTTTGTTTGCTCCGCAGGCTGTGTGATGCGCGTCCTAAACGCTGCCTGTTAGCGCGTATCCGACGTGGGCCCTTGTTTTGTCCTGAAATACAAAAACACTGGAAACCAGTAATCTTGTACACAAAATAATGCAATTAAGCATAGGGTTAGGATCTAAATAATGTGTACAAATAGGCTCTATCAATGGGCAAAGAGTCCAGAAATACTTGGGAGAACCGTGGGATGAGGCCACGCGCGAAGTTGATTTGGCGGAACCAGAAATAGAAGATGCGCAAGCTGCTGCGCCAGAAATACAACCTGCTGCACCGGAGGGAGAACTAGGAGCTACTGATTATATATCTTCTCACTCACTGATTAACCTCATTACTTATGATGTGCGACACGATTTTGGCCACACTGACCACCTATCTGTTCCTTTGCGCAGGACTAAGCAAGACATAGCACACACAGACGCACCAGAGCGTGCAAGAGCAAGTGTGGGGGTGGTCCGGAGCACGAACTTGAGCAAGTAACGAGGTACTGTCGAGCCAACGACGTTAAACAAAGGCACTTGTCGGGAGGTAACCCGACACGTTTTCCACGTTTTATTTTTACACGTTTTTAGGATTTGCATTTTAGCTAGTTCAGCACTTGCATTTTTTTCTTGAGTCACGTAGCAATGCGCGAGTCAGTGCGCAGTTCAGTGCGCAAGATAGATGCGCAGGTCAGGGGGTATATAAGGGCAGATAGATGCGCACGAACTTGAGCAAGTAACGAGGTACGTCCGCCTACTGTTTCCAGCGTTTGACGAGCACCACAACACCAGCACACTAGGTAACCTCTCATTCCTTGTTTCAGTCATTTTAGTGAGGGTTTGGTGAAGGAACCCGACTGAGGACGTAACCCTAGGATCAAAACCGCACCTAGTTAGCTAGCTCCGTTTGGTGATTTCTTTGCTGGGTTTTGTTGACACGAGTGAGGCGCCCATCTGGTAAGAATTTGAGGGTTTGATTTGAAGTTCTGATTTTGGGATCCTTAGTAGAGCGTTGACTATAGTTGACCGCTGCAAATATGAGACCAGCCGAGGACCAGGACACCCCAGCATCTTTCGCACGGAAGTATGACGCCTTCTGGAGGCTGGACCTGTATGGCACATCGTGCATTAGCAGGGACTTCCTGCGCGAGGTGGGCTTAGAGGAATTGGTCACAGAGAAGCTCGCGTAGGCTGGCTGGGAAGCGCTGATGGACTTAGAAAGCGCAGCCGACAAAGAGGACAACTGTGAGTTCCTGGCGTCCCTGCAGATCCAAGACTTAGAGATCCGGTACCGACACCGAGGCGAGTAGTACATTGCATCGGCCAAGAGGTTGAAGCGCACCCTGTGCTGTGACAAGGTGCGCGAGCACGAGGTGGATACGCACACCAATCAGGAGGCATGGCGCGAGATGGCGCCGGGCAAACCGTTTGCTGCTGGGCGCAGCCGAGGGCGTGAGCTGCGCGACCCCTAGATGTATTACCTGTGGTGCCTGGTCACGTACGCAGTCATTGGGCGCTATAACGGTGCGCCGAAAGTCAGCCAGCTTGATATGGACGTGCTGAAGGGGTTGTATTATAGGAAGAAGGTGAGGTTCGTGTCGGACATGGTAGTGCACTGGGAGCGGCTCAGCACCAAGGGCCCGCTCATTTCTGGAGGTGTGGTTACGCATTTGCTGCGTGGGCTACACGGAGAGCCAGAAGTGCTTGAGCACACAGTTGTTCCAGCCATTCCTCTTGACCGTGCCCAGATGCTGCAGTACCGAGCGGTAGCTGCCAAGTTAGATGGGTCATTGGAATGGTGTTACCGGCTGCAGGCTGCTAGGGCACCGAGGCACGTGGCAATCAGAGGAGCGCCGGCAGAGAGTAGTGTGCGGCAAGAGGAAGCTGCTTCTGAGGAAGAAATGGAGCATGTGGAGGCACCAGTCGTGCCACCAGCTAGGCGCATGAGGACGCGCGCTCAGACTAGAGCGCGCGCGCGGGCGAGTGGACCGCCAGGGGAAGTTGTCACCATTGACATCAAAATCTCCCCCCACCGCGCGCCGGCGAAGCGGCGCAGACAGGATTCTGAGGAGGCGCCAGCAGAGCAGCGCATGTTGTTCAACGTCATGCGCGTGCTCCAGTACTTGGCGCTAGAGGGGGCAGATTTAAGCATCAATCCACCAACAGGGTGGCAATTTGGAGACCCCATTCCCCCTCTCCTCAGTCTGCGTTGGCCACCTCCAAGGTCACCTTCAGAGCAGCGCGAGCCAGCCAGTTCTCCCCCGCAGTCACCAGCCCAATCCTCAGTGCGCACCCCAGTCATGGACCCACAGCCAATGCCATCAGAGCCCCCTCAGCAACCCTCTGCCCAGATAATCCGATCGCCCTCTGAGGTCACCCCCGTCAAAGAGTTAAGTTCAGATTCAATATGGGAGACCGACTCGGACGAGGAGCCCACAGCCCAGCCCGCAGCAGTATCAGTTGCGCCGCCATCCTCCAGCTCAGAATATGAGACAGAGATAGAGTCCGTGGACGAGGAGGCACAAGGGTCTGCGCAGGACTCCAGGTCAGAAGACCTTTAGGGCGCAGCAGGGGGCTAGGCACAAATCATCTCGGGTTGTCATTGTTGCTTTTGAAAACTATCATTGGATATTATGTTCCTATTTTCTGTGGATATTTTGTGAACCCCTGACCGTGTTTCATGTGCTGCGTTGACTCTGTGTTTCATTTTCATGATGCATTTCATTTTTAGTTCTTAGTTGTCCTCGTAGCGTGCATGTGTGCGCTCTCCGTTGCGCTTGAGCTTGAGTCGTGGGGACACGTCTCTGTTTAAGTGTGGGGGGGGGGGGGCGAACGTTACATTTACATTCATATTTATCATTGTAGTTAGTGCAGTATAGGAAATAGCAGTGGTTGTGCGCTTGTGTGCGGATTGCGCACACCTTTCGACTTGTTTTGCCTTATTCATCCTACATGCACTGCCTTTAACCGATTTAGTATTTTTTTTCGATTTTTGTCTTTTTAATCGGGATATTCAGGGGATGTGGAGTTGAAAGAAAAATCTCTAGAGAGGCGGTTAGTCGTTTTTGCTTCGAGAGTAAGGTACATGGCTAAAAGCGCTAGTGGAGGCCGGTGCTTCGCAACCTTCGGAACAATAGAGCGCGCTTAGCCACGCAGATGCCAAAGGCGAATACCCATAGCGTGGTGAGGTGGGAAAATAGACCACCTTTCCTCTGGAAGTCGAGTGTAGGAAAGTGGGCGCGGGTGTAAACGCGTGCGCTGACCTGCGCAAGTAGACTAAGGAGGGAGAGCTGGGCGTTGTTCCATAGCTGCTATCCGAAGGCCGAGACTTTAATCATTCTGGGAAAATCAGAAGAGTGGACGAAGCTGTATAAAAATAAGTAATCAGTTGACGATATGCGCAAGGAAAAGGAATCGGCGTGCGCACACAACTCCATACCAGCGCATGCGCAAGTCCAAAAGAAAAAAAAATCGTAAAGGACGAAAGGCTTGAGTTCCCAAGAAGCGCGCGAATGAATCACGCACCTGAAGATACCTGCACGATTATCCATGTAACAGAAATCGGAGTAGGGACCGACAACCAGGAGCCTATGAAGAGCTATCTCCGAATCATCCGAATTAAATTGCATCCTAGCTGAGAGGTAACAAATTTCGAAATTATTATATTAGAATTTCATAATGTAGTATGGCAGTGTTTGACAAAACCAGCACAAGTGAACATGGAGTTGCTACAGCACAAATATACTAGCAGGCCAGCAGCAGTGAACTAGCAGCAGCTGCAACAAAGGATGCTATAGCAGAAGCTTGTTCAACTGGCTACATCATCTGTTCGAGAAGCAGCAGCTACCTGGGTTGGTCTAGAAGGGCTGGAAACTCTATGGATAGCCTCTGAAGAATTTCTACAATACTGTGGAGTATTTTCCAGTGAGGTTTACTAGTCAGAGAAGGAGTTGTGCATTGAAGATCAAAATCAAATCTAATCTCCTAGATTTTAGAAGATAATTGTTCTTGTTGGGACATTGCCTAAACCTGGACATTGCTAAAAGCTGGTAATGCTATTTAAGTAGAAGGGGTTTAGAGCAGAATGGTTGATCGAAGCTGAGGGATACACGAGTGCATACACAGATTTCAGAGAGAGCAATCTTTGGTGTGCGACGGACAAATTCTTCGATCATCACCCGAGAGCAAAGCGTGAGCGCAGAGCTGTGGTGATTGTAGCAGAAGGGAATCAAGACTTGCAGAGTCTGATTCGAGCTTGATCTGGAAGCCAATTCAGAGCTGCGGAACTTGTTGGTTGATAAAGGGCAGCCGCGGAAGAACTGACGGGTGTGAGGCTCGGTCAAGTGTCGTGCGGCAGAACTCACTAGTGGCAGGTGGTCACTGAGTGAGGGGGAGTATTCCAGAGTGTGCAGCGCTCGTGGAATCGTTCGAATGGCTCGGCAGAAGGTTTTGGAGCGACGCAGACATTTTGTGCTTCAGCTGTGTGTTACAGCAGTTGCTACAGCAACCCTGCTGTGTCAAGTGTAATTTAGAATAGGCTGAGTCTTGAGAAGTCTGTAGCTATTCTAGATTAAAATATTGTAGAGGGTGTGCAGGCACAAGTCAGAGCTTGTTCGGATTGTGTTGAGTGATCCACACAAGGTTGAGTAGCATAGGTTGCGTGAGTTGTAACCGAGTGCACTTGGGGACCTTCGTGTTTAGTGGATTGAGGACTTGAGAATAGTCCTCCCTAGACGTAGGCAGTTGGCCGAACTGGGTGAACAAACTTTGCCTTGTTCATTGCTTGCTGAGACGATTTCTTAGTGAACAAGAGTGTGCTGCAGCAACTGCTTGTTCACAAATCTGTCGAACTAAGACATTGTGAAATTTCCATTGGTATCAGAGCGGGAGCTCAACACAAAGAGTAAAAGATCCTACAGTGTCTCTGAAGAAGCCAAGACAATGAAGGAAGGACAGAGCACAAGCAGACCTCCATTGTTGGAAGAGAGCAACTATGAATATTGAAAAGATAGAATGAAAGCCTTTCTCAAGGCTATTGATGAGAAGACAGGGAGAGCTGTCGTAATCCAGTGGTCTCCCCTAACAAAGCCTGAAGAGCAATGGACTGCTGAAGAAGGTGCGGCAGCAACTGGTAATTGAAAGGCTCTGAATGCAATTTTTGCTGCAGTGGATGCTAACAACTTCAGGTTGATATCAAACTGCGACATGGCAAAACAAGCATGGGAAATTCTGCAAACTGCACATGAATGAACTCATAGAGTGAAGCTGTCAAGACTCCAGATCATTGCCACACAGTTTGAGAATCTGAGAATGCCGGAAGAGGAGACTGTCACTGAGTTTAATGCCAAACTCTATGATCTTGCAAATGAAGCGCATACCCTTGGTGAACCTATCCCTGAAAAGAAGCTGATCAGGAAGGTTCTCAGATCGCTGCCCACAAAATTTGACATGATAGTGACGGCCATTGAAGAAGCTCAAAATGTCAGATTCAGGAGGTTGGAAGAATTGATGGGGTCTCTCAAACAATTTGAGATGAAACTGGTCAAAGAAGACACCACTCCCAAGGACAAGAGTGTTGGACTGAAAGCTGAAACAGAAGCCAAGAGGGACTGTTGCAGATGATCAGCTGAGTATGCTTGTTAAGAACCTTGGAAAGCTTCTGAAGAACATGGAATCCAGAACCGGGAAAAGCTCTTCCTCGCGAAAACAATTCAGAAGGGGCAGTGAAAGTAACAGAAAAGGGAAGGAACCGGCTCAGAATGAAGAGGAAAAGAAAGAAATGAAGAAGGGAGTCCAATGCTGGAACTGTGCAGGGTACGGTCATCGACAAATCAGCTGCACTAGCAAACCGATGAAAAAGAGGGCTCTCTCTGCCAGTGGAAGTGAAGACGAGAAAGAGCTGAGTGAAGATGAATGCAACTTGGCCAGATACAGGTCTATTAGAAGAGGCAGAAAAACACAAGGAAGAGTGAACCAGGACCTGCTACAGCAACCTCTGCATCACTGTAACAAGAGAGCTTCAAAGCATAAAAAATGTTACAGCTGCGGTCGCAAAGGTCACATAAAAAGAAACTGTTTTTCAGCTTATGCCAGAGTAGCTTCAGCCAGGAAACCTGTCAGACAGAATCATGAGCAGACTCAGCTCCTCGCTCTTGTCAGCACAGCCAGCGCCTCAGACAAGATAAGCTGGTACTTTGACAGTGGTTGTTCAGGACATATGACAGGAGAAAGATCTTTCTTGAAAAACATTACACCCTGTTTGGAACAACGTGTGAAGTTTGGGAACGGCCTAAAAGGAAGAGTTCTGGGAAGGGGAACTTTGGCAGTTGAAGGAATGCCGAGTCTGAGCAATGTTCTTCTAGTGGAAGGGCTAAAGGCAAATCTCATAAGCATTAGTCAGCTGTGTGATGGGACTAAACAGGTAAAATTCACGAAAGACTCATGCCAAGTCCTCGACAAATCTAGAAAATGTATAATGGAAGGAGCCAGATCAAAGAGCAACTGTTATCTTCTCAATGTGAGTTCAAACTCATAGATTCAGAAATGTTTGCTGACAAAGGCCGAGGAAATGACTCTATGGCACCGAAGGATGGGGCATGTTAACCTGAGAACTCTGAAGAGAATTGCTACAGAAGGTCTAGTCAGAGGAATGCCGCTGCTAAAAGGGGAGACAGACTCCAACTGTGGTGATTGCCAGATTGGGAAACAAAAGAAGGCTTCACATCCCAGAGTCAAAGACATTGGTACCACCAAGCCTCTACAGTTGATTCACATGGATCTGATGGGACCAATGGAAGTCGAAAGTCTGGGCAGGAAAAGGTATGCATTTGTTTGTGTTGATGACTACTCCAGATTCACCTGGATAGATTTTATCAGAGAAAAATCAGACACTGTGAGAGTTATTGTGTCACTGGTGTCTCGTCTAGAGCAAGAGAAAAACCTCAGAATCAGCAGCATTCGTAGTGATCATGGCAGGGAATTTGAAAACAAAGATATGGATGATTTCTGTCAACAAAGGGGTATCTCACATCAGTACTCCTCTCCCATTACCCCTCAGCAGAATGGTGTAGTGGAACGAAAGAATCGAACAATCCAAGAAATGGCCAGAGTCATGATCCATGCTAAGAGAGTTCCCCTGAAATTCTGGGCAGAGGCCATGAATACCGCATGTTACATCATCAATAGAGTCACCTTACGGAGAGGAACCAACCAGACCTGCTATGAGCTCTGGAATCAGAAGAAGCCCACAGTTAAATACTTTCATGTCTTTGGAAGTGACTGTTTTATTCTAAGAGATCGGGAGTATAGGCAGAAACTAGACCCAAAAAGCGATCCTGGTCCGTTTCTGGGCTACTCAACAAACAGCAGAGCTTATCGAGTCTACAACCAGCGGACACATACAGTAATGGAATTCATAAATGTTGTTGTCAACGATGCTGAAGAAATCCCTCCCCCTGATACTGTCACTGATGATGAAGATTCTGATCTCGAGGAGGTGTCTGTCAGACAGAACAGAAGTGAACAAGCTGTTGCTCCAGAAGATGCTATAGCATGTGCTGAAGCAGAAAATCCAGATGGGCAATTAGAAAGCTTGTCTAAAGATGTGAACTTTGAGATTTCTAATCCTCCCTCAAGGCAGCCTCCGAAGAAGAATCAGAAGAATCATCCCTTGACAAACGTTATTGGAGACCCGTCAGAAAGAAGAAGAACCAGAAGCCATGCTTATCTTAATACATGTTTTATGTCCAGCATTGAACCCAAGAATTTCAATGAAGCCATGAGTGATGAATTCTGGATATTGGCGATGCAGGAAGAATTGGCAGAGTTTGAAAGACATGAAGTTTGGGATCTGGTAGACAGACCAAATGGAGTAAATATTATAGGCACAAAGTGGGTGTTCAAAAACAAAATTGATGAAAAAGGCAACATTACAAGAAATAAAGTCAGACTGGTTGCCCAGGGATATTCTCAAATTGAAGGTCTTGACTTTGAAGAAACATTTGCTCCAGTGGCTCGCCTGGAGGCCATCAGGCTTCTTTTAGCAACGGCTTGTTTCATGGGGTTCAAACTATATCAAATGGATGTTAAAAGTGCGTTCCTGAATGGAGACCTCTCTGAAGAAGTCTATGTCTCTCAGCCAAAAGGTTTTGAAGATCCTCATCACCCAGAGCATGTATAAAAACTGAAGAAATCCTTATACGGACTGAAACAGGCTCCTCGAGCATGGTATGAGAGGTTGACAGTGTTTTTAGAAAAACATGGCTAGGAGACCGCCCCCCTTGTCATTTGTTCCAAAAAGGGGGAGGAGCCGATAAGGAGAAGAAGGAGAGGTTGAGGTTTTGTCAAAATGCCAAGGGGGAGATTGATAATGTAGTATGGCTGTGTTTGACAAAACCAGCACAAGTGAACAAGGAGTTGCTACAGCACAAATATACTAGCAGGCCAGCAGCAGTGAACTAGCAGCAGCTGCAGCACAGGATGCTATAGCAGAAGCTTGTTCAACTGGCTACATCATCTGTTCGAGGAGTAGCAGCTACCTGGGTTGGTCTAGAAGGGCTTGAAACTCTATGGATAGCCTCTGAAGAATTTCTACAATACTGTGGAGTATTTTCCAGTGAGGTTTACTAGTCAGGGAAGGAGTTGTGCATTGAAGATCAAAATCAAATCTAATCTCCTAGATTTTAGGAGATAATTGTTCTTGTTGGGACATTGCCTAAACCTGGACATTGCTAAAAGCTGGTAATGCTATTTAAGCAGAAGGGGTTTAGAGCAGAATGGTTGATCGAAGCTGAGGGATACACGAGTGCATACACAGATTTCAGAGAGAGCAATCTTTGGTGTGCGACGGACAAATTCTTCGATCATCACCCGAGAGCAGAGCGTGAGCGCAGAGCTGTGGTGATTGTAGCAGAAGGGAATCAGGACTTGCAGAGTCTGATTCGAGCTTGATCTGGAAGCCAATTCAGAGCTGCGGAACTTGTTGGTTGATCAAGGGCAGCCGCGGAAGAACTGACGGGTGTGAGGCTCGGTCAAGTGTCGTGCAGCAGAACTCACTAGTGGCAGGTGGTCACTGAGTGAGGGGGAGTATTCCAGAGTGTGCAGCGCTCGTGGAATCGTTCGAACGGCTCGGCAGAAGGCTTTGGAGCGACGCGGACATTTTGTGCTTCAGCTGTGTGTTACAGCAGTTGCTACAGCAACCCTGCTGTGTCAACTGTAATTTAGAATAGGCTGAGTCTTGAGAAGTCTGTAGCTATTCTAGATTGACATATTGTAGTGGGTGTGCAGGCGCAAGTCAGAGCTTGTTCTGATTGTGTTGAGTGATCCACGCAAGGTTGAGTAGCATAGGTTGCGTGAGTTGTAACCGAGTGCAGTTGGGGACCTTCGTGTTTAGTGGATTGAGGACTTGAGAATAGTCCTCCCTAGACGTAGGCAGTTGGCCGAACTGGGTGAACAAACTTTGTCTTGTTCATTGCTTGCTGAGAAGATTTCTTAGTGAACAAGAGTGTGCTGCAGCAACTGCTTGTTCACAAATCTGTCGAACTAAGACACTGTGAAATTTCAGAATTGTTAAGGATTTGTGTGCGTAGGTGATAGAGCAGCGCAGGGTGAATCGCTGTGCGGATCGCGCATGAGTATGAGGCTGTGCGCTAGACTTCAGAGAGGTAAAAGTATATGTGCTTCAGTACTTGTTCGGGACGAACAAGGGCAAGTGTGGGGGATTTGATAGAGCCTACTTATATGCGCTATTTAGATCTCAACTTTGTGCTTGTTTGCATTATTATGGGTACAAGATTAGGTTTTCGGTATTTTTGTATTTCAGGATAAAACAGGAGCATAAGTCAGATGTGCGCAAACGGACGTTTTTAGAGCGCAATGCACGACCTGCGGAGCTAGCAGCACAAAAGGAGATAGCAGTTTCGGATTACAATGCGCAAACCGACTGCGTGAAGCAAGTAGCGCAATCAGCGTGCGCAGAATGGCAGAGTTTCTAAATATTGATCTCCTAGATTTGGGAAGTTGCTAAAACTCTCTCGGGCCAAATCTAAGCATTCCTTGGGCTTCAAGACCACTATATAAGAGGAGGGAAGCTAGGGTTAGAAAAAAGGGGGAGAGCAGATAGAGAGAAGGACACTTAGCAACAAAACACACGAGCTACTTCAGCCAGAATCTGCGCGAACCACCTGCGCCAGCCGAGAACAGCAATGCGCAATTGCGCCAACTTGCTACGTTTTTTCTTGCTGCCTTAGTTTTATTTATTATTGCTATGATGTTTGTTTTTAGCATGTCTAGCTAAACACTTTTGTATCGGTTGGGCATGATTCTATGAAGTATTTCCTTTGAGACTTGTGCTTAATGCTTGGTACATCTACTTATATTAATTCTATGCATATGGGAAATAATTAGTTGTGTGAATAAGGGAAGCCTTGAACTGCAATCTTATTCGAAATGCTAGTTATTGTATGTTAAACTAGTTGATAGCTTGACGGTGACAACTAGGAGTAACACACTAGGATAATCAGCTGCTACTTTGATAGGATTCGTGGCTGCTTAGACTAGTTTCAGGAATTAATAGCTCATGGACTTTGATCGGAACATGCGCGCACGTTAGGCTTGATCGGACACTAACTTAAGTAGAACTGCACTATAGATGTTTAGAGTCGATGATAAATGATACATTCATAGAGGATTGTCTGTACTGATACTCTTCATAGTCATAGTACTTAAAATCTACTGCCTGCGCACGTATCGTGCAACTCTGCTTTCACTATTGTTCATTCGCGCACCTGCGTAACCCAATCACTCACAACCCCAATTTCATAAGTTGTAGGTTGCTAGCTAAGACGAGTCTGCACGCTCCTTGTGGGATCGACCCTGACTTAGCCGCTATACTAAGTGGAGAAGGAAGGATTAATTTGACGCGTACAACGACGCGCGATCAGTACTACAACACACAGAGGCAGGTAAACCGAGGTTATCGTGTTACTGTGCAGGAAATTTTCAGCAAGATTAAGGGGTCAACCAAACAGAGAAAAAGGCACCGAAAGAATCAAAGATCAGATCACTCTTCAACAACTGCAAAAAGGGGAAGAACACCTAAGAAGAACAAGTGTTATATGCGCTGGGTGAAAGTGAAGAGGAACGCCACTGTTGATCAACGGCCTCTAAATATCCTCACTGAAAAAGGAACTGAGGAATGGAAGCTTGCAACAAAAGTTATGTTGGATCCAGGCAGGACAGGTGAACAGAGTGGTAAAGTGATGGAGCGTATTTATACAATCCATCGAGTTATTTATTCTCATTGTTTAGCTACATTTTGTGTGTGAAAGATTACTTCTTGGTAGTGTTTCGCAATGCAGGTGTATCAAGACCGCTTAGAACCTTATTGCGCATTTGGATGGATATACAGCAAATCTAGGCAGATTGACCTATCCGTAGTCGAAGGCTCGCCGAGCGCATGATTCTGATTCGATTGAAAGGCTACAATTCTCTAGTTTACGTCCAGAGGCGATTCGGAAATCTAGAGGGTCAACAAAGCGAGTCTTTGACACTGCAGTGACTACCGCGCCGGAAGCACACTTTAGCAGAGTTAATATCTTCTTAGAGCGCGTATTTAATGTCTCCATGGGGAGCGCGACTAATGTCTTCATCCAGAGCGGAATGCAATTGATGACGTCAGCATTGGGCCCACAGCCAAAAATTAGATTTAGAAGTTTTCAAGATTTAGAAGTCTCGCCATCATATAAATACAGACCTGCCACAACACAATTGAGCATCAATTCTTACAGAGAATCTTCAACATGAGAACCCAGAAGAAGAATTCAGAGAAGCGGCCAGTATGCGCGGAGTTCGAGGCGGATCACTATCACGGCCGGAATTACTATTCACCGCTAGAGTATTATTCCTAAACTCAGTTTATTTCCATTGTTTTAGATGACTCATTGTAGCTAAACCCTTAATTTCTGTTTGGGGATTTTGTGTTGCAACGTACGGTTTGAGATATTTATGTTTCGTAATTCAACTCAGTGAATTTCTGTTCTTCGTTTGAATTGCATGCTCTGATTATAAAGTTAGCGTATCCTAGCTGTGAAACTGAGTAGATGTCTACTGCATGATATTGGATTGACTTCCCTATTAGCTAAGCTTAGCAGTGTAACCTAATCGGTGTTGTTGATCGAGTAATCATTAACCCTACTCGAGAACCTAACGGTTGAGATTAGGTAGAACAGTAGAGTCAGCATTACCCTAGCGGGATTGTTAGACTACGAACGTTAGTTTACTCGTTGATGCACGTCACAATCGATGATTACCAGTTGCAATGCATATCCCTGAACTAATTTTTCTCTGAATTTGATAACAACAAACGTTATTCCTGCAACCCCCTTTTTATCGTGACAATTAATTAGTAGAACTTTATAGCTGATTGCTCTCTCGTGGGTTCGACCCTGCTTACCGCTTGCTGAGTGTTAACAGAAGATTATAAATATAAGTTTGGCACACACAACGACGTGCCGTCAGCAAGCAGAGATTTCTAACAAAGAGATAAAGCTGATTTTGGAGAAGATGGTTAAGCCATCTAGGAAAGAATGGTTGATCGCGCGTCATTGTACGCGTCAAATTAATCCTTCCTTCTCCACTTAGTACAACGGCTAAGTCAGGGTCGATCCCCCAAGGAGCGTGCAGACTCGTCTTAGCTAGCGACCTACAACTTACGAAATTTGGGGGTTGTCAGTGATTGGGTTGCGTAGGTGCGCGAATGAACAGTAGTGAAAGCAGAATTGCACGATACGTGCGCAGGTAGTAGATATTAAGTACTATGACTATGAAAAGTATCGGTACAGACAATCCTCTATG
Organism: Umbilicus rupestris; assembly: GCA_963678935.1. NCBI lineage: Eukaryota > Viridiplantae > Streptophyta > Magnoliopsida > Saxifragales > Crassulaceae > Umbilicus > Umbilicus rupestris. The sequence goes on along the minus strand of OY787626.1, from coordinate 6,610,451 downwards.
AATGTATCCCTTATCATCGACTCTAAATATCTATAGTGCAGTTCTACTTAAGTTAGTGTCCGATCAAGGCTTCCTAACGTGCGCGCATGTTCCGATCAAAGTCCATGAGCTATTAATTCCTGAAACTAGTCTAAGCAGCTACAAATCCTATCACAGTAGCAGCTGATTATCCTAGTGCGTTACTCCTAGTTGTCACCGTCAAGTTATCAACTAGTTTAACATACAATAACGAGCAGTTAGAATAAGATTGCGGTTCAAGGCTTCTCTTATCCGCACAACTAATTATCACTCATGTGCATAGAATTAATATAAGTAGACGAACTAAGCATTAAGCACAAATCTCAAAGGAAATACTTCATAGAATTATGCCCAACCGATACAAAGTGATTAGCTAGACATGCTAGAAACAAACATCATAGAAATAATAATTAAAACTAAGGCAGCAAGGGAAAAGTAGTAAGTCGGCGCAAGTGCAGATTGCTGTTTTCGGCTGGCGCAGGTGGTTCGCGCAGAATCTGGGCTGCTTTAGCTCGTGTGTTTCTGCTGCTGTGTGTTCTTCTCTCTATATGTCCTCTCTCTCCCTCAAACCCTAGCTTCCCTCCTCTTATATACTGGTCTTGAAGCCCAAGGAATGCTTAGATTTGGCCCGAGAGAATTTTAGCTACTTCCCAAATCTAGGAGATAATAATGATCAATATTTAGAAACTCTGCTATCTTGCGCACGCGGATTGCGCTACGTGCTTGGCGCAGTCGGTTTACGCACTGTAGTCCGAATCAACTATCTCCTTTTGCACTGCTAGCTCCGCAGGTCGTGCATTGCGCTCTAAAAAAAAGCCCGTTAGCGCACATCTGACTTATGCTCCTGTTTTATCCTGAAATACAAAAATACCGAAAACAAGTAATCTTGTACACAAAATAATTCAAACAAGCACAGTGTTAAGATCTAAATAGCGCATATAACTAGGCTCTATCAAATCCCCCACACTTGCCCTTGTTCGTCCCGAACAAGTACTGAGGCACAGATACAATTACCTTTTGAAGTCTAGCGCACAGCCTTACACTCATGCGCGATCTACACATCGGTTTACCCTGCGTTGCTCTATCACCTACGTGCACAAACCTTCAACAATTCTAATATAATGAGTTCGAATTTTGTTACCTCTCAGCCAGGATGCAGTTTAATTCGGATGATTCGGAGACAGCTCTTCATAGGCTCTTGGTTGTCGGTCTCTACTCCGATTTCTGGTACATGGATAATCGCGCAAGCTTCTTCAGGTGCGTGATTCATTCGTGCGCTTCTTGGGAACTCAAGCCTTTCGTCCTTGACGATTTTCTTTACTTTTGGACTTGCGCATAAGCTAATATGGAGTTGTGTGCGCATGCTAGTTTCTTTTCCTTGCGTATATCGTCAACTGGTTTTTCCTTTTATACGGCATCGTCCACTTTTCTTATATTCCCAGAACGGTTCCAGTCTCGGCCTTCGGATAGCAGCTATGGAACAACGCCCCGCTCTCCCTCCTTGGTCTACTTGCACAGGTCGGCGCACGCGTTTACACCCGCGCCCACTTTCCTATGCTCGACTTCCAGAGGAAAGGTGGTTTGTTTTCCCACCTCGCCACGCTTTGGGTATTCGCCTTTGGCATCTGCTTGGCTGAGCGCGCTCTATTGTTCCGAAGGTTGCGAAGCACCGGCCTCCACTGAGCGCTTTTAGCCATGTACCTTACTCTCGAAGCAAAAATGACTAACCGCCTCTCTAGAGCTTTTTCTGTCAACTCTACATCCCCTGTATATCCCAACTAAAGAGACAAAAATCGAAAAAAAAATGGTTAATGGCCGCGCATGTAGGATGAATAAGGCAAAACAAGTCGAAAAGGTGTGCGCAATCCGCACACAAGCGCACAACCGCTCCTATTTCCTCTAACTACACTAACTAAGCTAAACTACAATGATAAATATGAAATGTAAATGAACGCGTCCCCCCCCCCACACTTAAACAGAGACGTGTCCCCACGACTCAAGCTCAAGCGCAACGGAGAGCCCACTCATGCATGCTACTAGGACAACTAAAAACTAAAAGTAAAAATGCATCATGAAAATAAAAAACAAAGTCAATGCAGCAAACGAAACAAGGTCAGGAGTTCACAAAATATCCAACACAAAATAGGAACAGAATATCCAGTGATAGTTTTCAAAAGCAAAAAGACAACCCGAAAGTATTTGCGCCTAGCCCTCTGTGCAGCCCTAGGAATCCTCTGAGCTGGAGTCCTGCACAGACCCTTGTGTCTCCTCGTCCATGGACTCTGTCTCATACTCAGAGCTGGAGGATGGTTGCGCAACTGAAACTGCTGCGGTCTGGTTTGCAGGCTCCTATTCCGAGTCAGTTTCCCATATCGAATCTGAACTTAACTCTTTGATGGGGGTGACCTCAGAGGGCGATCTGATAATCTGTGCAGAGGGTTGCAGAGGGGGCTCTGATGGCATTTGCAGTGGGTCTATGACTGGGCTGGCGACTGCGCGGCAGAACTAGCTGGCTCGCGCTGCTCTAAGGGTGACCCTGGAGGTAGCCTGCGCAGACTGACAAGAGGGGGAATGGGATCTCCAAATTTCCACCCAGATGGTGGACTGATGCTTAAATCGGCCCCCTCGGGCGCCAAGTACTTCAGCACGCGCATGACGTTAAACATCATGCGCTGCTCTGTTTGGCGCCTCCTCAGAATCCTGTCTGCGCCACTTCGCCTGCGCGCGGGGGAGAATCTTTGATGTCATTGGTCACAACTTCCCCTGGCGGCCCAATCGCCCGCGCGCGTGCTCCAGTCTGTGCGCGCGTCCTCATGCGCCCAGCTGGCTGCACGACTGGTGCCTCCACATTTTCCATTTCCTTCTCATCAGCAGCTTCCTATTGCTGCGCACTACTCTCTGCAGGCGCTCCTCTGACTGCTGCGTGCCTCGGTACCCTAGCAGCCTGCAGCCGGTAACACCACTCTAGTGACCCATCGTCCTTAGCAGTTACCGCTCGGTACTGCAGCATCTGTGCACGGTCAAGAGGGACGGCTGGAACACGTCCATTCCAGTGTGCGCGACGCATAATAGATAGCGTGCGGCCTCTTATCCACGCGCTGGCCCAGTACCGCGCCTACAACGTAGTCACTAGCATTGCACATCAGCTCAAAGGGTAAGTTCCAGTCTGGTGCGCCCATCACTGGCGCACTGGTCAGCGCATCCTTTAACTTATCAAAAGCATTCCTGCACTCATCAGTGAACTCAAAGCACACATCCTTTTGAAGGAGGTTAGACAATGGAATACATATTTTAGAAAAAACTTTTATAAAGCGCCTGTAGAACCCTGCATGCCCAAGAAACGACTTAACATCGCGCACATTAGTGGAATAAGGCAGATTTGAGATAAGATCAATTTTTGCTTTATCAACCTTAATCCCTTCCTATGAGACGATATGTCCTAGTACTACTCCATGTGACACCATAAAGTGACATTTTTCATAATTGAGAACTAGGTTCTTGGTAATGCAGCGCGCTAAGACCCTATCAAGATTATCCAAACATGCGTCAAAAGTCTAACCATGCACGGTGAAGTCATCCATGAATACCTCTATACATAACCCAATCATATCAGAGAAAATGCTCATGACTATGCGTTGGAACGTACCTGGCGCATTACACAGCCCAAACGACATGCGCCGGAACGCAAAGGTACCGAATGGGCAGGTAAAGGTTGTCTTCTCCTGATCCTCCGCAGCAATAGGTATCTGATTCTACCCTGAGTAACCGTCCAGGAAGCAAAAGTGTGGCTTCCCTGCCAACCGGTCGAGCATCTGATCCATGAACGGTACCGGGAAATGATCCTTGCGCGTGACTGCGTTTAGCTTCCTGTAGTCAATGCACATGCGCCACGCAGTCTGTATGCGCTTGGGAACTAGCTCGCCCTGCGCATTCTCCTCTACTGTGATGCCTCCTTTCTTTGGCACAACGTGCACTGGACTTACCCACTTACTGTCTGAGATCGGGTATATCACTCCTGCGTCAAGCAGCTTCAGGATCTCCTTCTGCACTACCTCCATCATAATCGGATTCAGTCTGCGCTGAGGTTCCGTGGATGGTTTGGCATCATTTTCCAACAGAATTCTGTGGATACATACATCAGGGCTTACTCCGTGTAGGTCAGCTAATGTCCATCCTATAGCGCGCTGGTTCTTGCACAACACCTCCTGTAATCGCGCCTCCTGCTCCTCCTCTAATCCTTCCTTTATGATGACAGACAGGGTGTCCTCATTGCCCAGGAAGATGTACTTTAAGTGCTCGGATAATTGCTTCAGCTCAACTTTGGGTGCCTGTTCAATAGAAGGCATGATTTTATTAGTAGCGCAAACATTAACCAGATCATATACCTGCCTGAGCACTGGTTCTGTGCTGCTCAGCTCATCATCATGTGCCTCCATTTCTGTCTGTGCCAATGGGGCAGGCTCCCCTGTTGCGCACGCACACTGCGCATGCACAACCAAGTCGTCCATACTATCTAACGCGTGCACTGTGGCGTCCTCATAAGGATGCTACATCCCCTTAAAAATGTTAAAGTTAATCTCCTCGCCATCTACCTCCATTGAGAGCGTGCCTTTCCACACGTCTATCTTTGTGCGCGCTGTCATCAGAAATGGTCTGCCTAGTAGGATTTGTGCGCTTCCCTTGCTCGTCTCACCCTCCATTTCCAAGACGTAGAAATCTGCTGGGAACACCAGCTCTCCTACTCGGACGAGAACGTCCTCTATCATGCCCGTCGGTTGTTTGCACGACCGATCTGCTAATTGGATGGTGAGACCAGCAGGCTTTAGTGGACCAAGGTGCAATGACACATACAAGGAGTCTGGAAGCACATTTATAGATGCGCCGAGATCAATCATGCAGTTGCTTACCGTGGTCTTACCTAAGGTGCACGGTATGGTGAATGTTCCTGGATCCCGGCATTTAGGTGGTACCTTGTGTTGCACAATTGCTGATGCATGTGCGTTAAGCATTACTTGTGTGCATTCGCCTTTCTTCCTCTTGTTTGTGCACAGCTCCTTCAAGAACTTGGCGTATCTGGGGATCTATCGAACTGCCTCAATAATTCATATAGCTCCTTGTCTAGCGCCTCCTTTCTTGCTAAAGGTGCCTGCACAGGAAAAGGTGCAGGTGCGTTAGTATGATTGGTACTCTTTTCTCCTGATTGTATCATACCTGGCACCACCCCCTGTTGGTTTGTAGCGGGCGCGGCTGGTTGCGCATCCGGCTTTGCTGGCTCTGGAGGTTGCGCAACTGGCTGTGCGGGCGCCTTCGCGGTCGGAGCTGTCCCAACTGTGCGCCCAGTCCTCAGCTTTACGGCGTTAACTCCTCCCTTAGGGTTTTGAATCACTTGCGAAGGTAGGTTGCCATCGCTCTTTTTCAGCTCATAAACCGTGGTAGGAATCTGCGACAACTGCTTCTCAATTGACTCAAACCTCTTGTCATACTTTTCATCATTCTTGCGCACAGTGTCTGCTAACTGCCCCACTATGTCTTCTAAGGAGCACCGCGGTTGCTGGTTATTCTGCGTTGGTGCGTCATTTCGGCGGTGCGGTGGGTTGTATGCTTGCTGTGGTGTGCGATATTCCGCGGCTGCCTTTGGAGATTGCTGTCTTCCCTCCATCTGAATCCATTTGCAGCCAGTCCAAAGCGCTAGCTGATTCTGCCTCTGCGGTCCTCTATTGTCCCATCCTCCTAGAGCATTTACATCTCCTGATTCCTCAAAAAGTGTGGGACATGCGTCGGTTTTATGCTCAGTGGACGTACAGAACTCGCATGCCTTCGGCGCAACTGGTTGTGTGCCTTGCGCACTCATCAGCTTCTGTAGCATGGCTTTCATCTCCTTTATTTCAGCACTGGAATCCACCTGATGCACAGCGCGCGCACGACTATTCTCGAGCGTCAATTGATGACTTACCTGTCCAGCAGAGTCCTCTATCATCTGCCATACATCCTCCGGGTACATGTTGCATATGTCACCGCCTGCGCATGCATTCAACAATCTAAGTTCCATCGGTTGTAGCCCGTTCAGGAAATTCTCTATCAAATCATTTTGGTGCAGGCCATGATTATAGCAGTTAGCTTCCAGCTCCCTAAAACGCTCATAGTACTCTGATAGTGACTCTCCTACGCCCTGCCTAGGCGCAGCCAATTCCCTCCTGAGTAGCGCGATCTTCGCTGCGGGGTAGAACTTATCCAAGAACTTCTTCTGGAGCTGCTCCCATGTGCGACTAGATCCTGCTAGTAAGCTCATCAGCCAATGCCTGGCTGTATCACACAATGAAAAAGGGAACGCCTTCAGCTTCAGCGCTTCTTCACTCTCCCTGTCGGTCTTCATGTTCTCGCAGATAACTAGGAATTCGTGCACATGCTTGACTGGGTTCTCGTTGTTCATCCCATGGAACTTAGGCATATGATGGATGAATGAGCTCCGTAGTTCAAAATGCCCATCGGGTGGAAGCACTATGCACCACGGTTGGTTGACTGTGATTGGAGCCGACATCTCGCGCACTGTTCTGCGTCGCACGATCTACAGCGTGGGTTGCGCATTATACAGTGCTTCAGCGGCCATCCGAGCTTCAACTTCGCGCTGTACTTCCTCTCCGAACCGAGCTGCGCGGTTAGCTGCCCTTGCATTGTTAGGTCCCTCTGGGGTTCTGTCCCCTAAGTTATCGCCGATGACACTATTATTCTCCATGCCCTGTTCTCAACTTAAAGAAAACGGAATTAAAAGAAACTAGGTTGTTGCCCATGTCGGTGCGCAACTATGATCTGCGCAGCGCAACTGTTTCAAGGTTGCGCAGACTGATGTTGATTGCGTACTAGCAGAAACACCAACGTAAAATAAAAAGAAATAACTAACTATTGTAAAAGAAAACTTGAGCTAGTTAAACTTATCTGTGTTGCTCCCCGGCAACGGCGCCAAAATTTGATCGCGTGTCGTTGTACGCGTCAAATTAATCCTTCCTTCTCCACTTAGTACAGCGACTAAGTCAGGGTCAATCCCACAAGGAGCGTGCAGACTCGTCTTAGCTAGCGACCTACAACTTACGAAAATTGGGGGTTGTGAGTGATTGGGTTGCGCAGGTGCGCGAATGAATAGTAGTGAAAGCAGAATTGCACGATACGTGCGCAGGAAGTAGATATTAAGTACTATAACTATGAAAAGTATCGGTACAGACAATCCTCTATGAATGTATCCCTTATCATCGACTCTAAATATCTATAGTGCAGTTCTACTTAAGTTAGTGTCCGATCAAGGCTTCCTAACGTGCGCACATGTTCCGATCAAAGTCCATGAGCTATTAATTTCTGAAACTAGACTAAGCAGCTACGAATCCTATCACAGTAGCAGCTGATTATCCTAGTGCGTTACTCCTAGTTGTCAGCGTGAAGTTATCAACTAGTTTAACATACAATAACGAGCAGTTAGAATAAGATTGCGGTTTCAAGGCTTCTCTTATCCGCACAACTAATTATCACTCATGTGCATAGAATTAATATAAGTAGACGAACTAAGCATTAAGCACAAGTCTCAAAGGAAATACTTCATAGAATCATGCCCAACCGATACAAAGTGTTTAGCTAGACATGCTAGAAACAAACATCATAGAAATAATAATTAAAACTAAGGCAGCAAGGGAAAAGTAGCAGGTCGGCGCAAGTACAGATTGGTTGCATTATTTTGTGTACAAGATTACTGGTTTTCGGTATTTTTGTATTTCAGGATGAAATAGGAGCATAAGTCAGATGCGCGCTAACGGGAGATTTTAAAGAGCGCAATGCACGACCTGCGGAGCTAGCCGCACAAAAGGAGATAGGAGATAGCTGATTCAGACTACAGTGCGCAAACCAACTGCGCAAAGCGAGTAGCGCAATCAACGTCTGCAGTGAGCCATGCGCAGGATAGCAGCGTTTCTAAATTTTGATCATCATTATCCCTACAAAATCTCCTAGATTTGGGAAGTAGCTAAGATTCTCACGGGCCAAATCTAAGCATTCCTTGGGCTTCAAGACCAGTATATAAAGAGGAGGGAAGCTAGGGTTTGGATATATATATAGAGAGAGAGACATATAGCAACAGAAGACACACGAGCTCAAGAAATCCTACCGTCGAGATTCTGCGCGAACCACCTGCGCCAGCCAAAAACAGCAACCTCCGATTGCACCGGCTTGCTACTTTTCCTTGGCTGCTTTAGTCTTACTTATTATTTCTATGATGTTTGCTTCTAGCATGTCTAGCTAAACACCTTGTATCGGTTGGGCATGATTCTATGAAGTATTTCCTTTGAGACTTGTGTTTAGTGCTTAGTTCGTCCACTTATATTAATTCTATGCACATGGGTGATAATTAGTTGTGCGAATAAGAGAAGCCTTGAACCGCAATCTTATTCTAACTGCTCGTTATTGTATGTTAAACTAGTTGATAACTTGACGGTGACAACTAGGAGTAATACACTAGGATAATCGGCTACCACGGTGATCGGATTCGTAGTTGCTTAGACTAGTTTCAAGAATTAATAGCTCATGGACTTTGATCGGAACATGCGCGCACGTTAGGAAGCCTTGATCGGACACTAACTGAAGTAGAACTACACTATGGATGTTTAGAGTCGATGATAAGGTATACATTCATAGAGGATTGTCTTTACCGATACTTTTCATAGTTATAGTACTTAATATCTACTGCCTGTGCACGTATAGTGCAATTCTGGTTTCACTACTGTTCATTCACGCACCTGCGCAATCCAATCACTCACAACCCCCAATTTCGTAAGTTGTAGGTTGCTAGCGAAGACGAGTCTGCACGCTCCTTGTGGGATCGACCCTGACTTAGCCGCTGTACTAAGTGGAGAAGGAAGGATTAATTTGACGCGTACAACGACGCGCGATCAATGTATCACGACAAATTTATCCTGCGTCGTTCATTTGAATAGGGACAAAAGGTACTACTTTATTCCTCAAGATTAAAACTAATGCCAGGGAAGTTGTGTTCGCGTTGGACAGGCCCATACACGGGGTGATAAGAATGCTCACTCATGGTGCCCTTGAGCTGGAACAAACGAGCACGGGGGAGAAGTTCATGGTGAATGGCCAAAGGGTGAAACACTACCACGAACAAGTCATACCACCCGACGAGGAGCTCGAATTGGCTGAGCCGGTAAATGCTTAAGGATGAGAGGTACCGTCGAGCCAACGACGTTAAACAAGTGTGCTTTGCGGGGGGCAACCCGATTTTATTTATTTTAATTTTTAGCGTACCTCAGTGAATACGGTGCCCCAAGGCAACATTGTTTCCGCTCCAGATTCGTACATTAGCGCTGCTAATGTATGCTTGGGGCGTGCAACTTAATGTGTGCATGGGGAGCTTAATTTGCTGAGTTAGGATAGTTTTCTTTTGCATTTCTTATTTGTTTCGTTTCTTTTGTTTTCAGTCTTGCATGACTACCCTTCCCGACGATCTTATTGTACCGGGAGGACACGGTTTGTTTCAAAAGTGTGGGGTGGGGGAGTTAGTATGTGTCAGCACGTTTACTTTTGTTAGCTTGCATTAGTAGGGGCTAGAGCACGTTTTTTTAAATTTTTTTGGTGTTGCGATGCTGCTGATTTCGTGCGACTATATGCTGCCAGTTTTATGCCATTATGTGCCATGATGAAGATGCTGAGTTTATGAGGTGATGTTTGATGCTATGAAGTTCTGAAGTGTGCGCTTTACATGATTTCTACAATTTTGTGATGCTAGTGACTTGATGTTATATGTTCCTTTGAGTTGAGATATTACAGGATGTGGAGTTGATAGAAAATGTCCTAGAGGGACTTGGCAAACATTCGAAGGTTAAAGAGATTAGTCGCGTAGCGCGTTGAGTTTGCGGAGGTTGGCATTCCGAGTTATGAGGGGCGAGGCTTTCGCTCCATCATTGCAGCGTTTATGCAATGGTGGGACGGGAAAACAAACCGTCCTATCTCTTGTCCTAGTAACCGGGAATGGGTGGGTAACCCCTATCTTGACTCGCGCTGAAAGGGATAATGATGAGAAAGAGCGGGACGCGCTCCATATGCTGTTATTCGAAGGCGATGATTGGAATGGTTCAAAAGAAAAAAAAAAGGGACAAGCAATTCACATTGGAGCAAAGCTCAAAAGAAAAATTTAAACAGAATAAAAAAAATTCAGAAAAGCAATCGCGTCGAATGAAGTCTTCGGACCAAACAGAACAAGAAAGTTCAAAAGCTGTCTTCCAAAAGAAGAAGAATGAAAAAGTTGAGTTCCTCATCACTTGGATTTCTCACGTGCCAGAGAAAGAAAACTCAACGTGTGCGCGTGACTATGACGTCGAGCTGAAGAATGGAGTCAGGAGTCTAAAGAGGGCTATCTTCCAGTCATCCTTTGGCATTCCATCTCGATATCTCAGGTAACATGTATCATTATAGTTTCTCGCTGATCTTTATTGAAGAACGAATGTAAGCATATGTTGATGAACTGATTAGTGAAGACATCGCAAGTAAATTCAATATTTAGTCATAGGCATATTAGAAGTGCTTTGAGTATTGCGTGTCTTGTCTTTATTCTTGTTCGGGACGAACAAGTTTAAGTGTAGGGTAGTTTGATGGAGCGTATTTATACGATCCATCGAGTTATTTATTCCCATCTTTTAGTTACATTTTGTGTGTGAAAGATTACTTCTTGGTAGTGTTTCGCATCGCAGGTGTATGAAAACCGCTTAGAACCTTATTGCGCATTTGGATGGATATGCAGCAAATCTAGGAAGATTAACCTATCCGTAGTCGAAGGCTTGCCGATCGCATGATTCTGATTCGATTGCGGCGTATTATACCTTGTTGGAAAGCTAACTCAAGGGGTTACAGTTCTCTAGTTTACGTTCAGAGGAGATTCGGAAGTCTAAAGGGTCAACAAAGCGAGTCTCTGACACTGCAGTGACTACCGCGCCGGAAGCATACTTTAGCAGAGTTAATGTCTTCTTAGAGCGCGTATTTAATGTCTCCATGGAGAGCGCGACTAATGTCTTGATCCGGAGAGGAATGCAATTGATGACGTTAGCATTGGACCCATAGGCCCAAAATCAGATTTAGAAGTTTTCAAGATTTAGAAGTCTCGCCATCCTATAAATACAGACCTGCCACAACACAATTGAACATCAATTCTTAGAGAGAATCTTCAGCACGAGATTCTTAGAGAGAATCTACAGCACCACAACACTATCGCGATCGGAATTACTATTCACTACCGGAGTTACTGTTCACGCAGATTACTATTCACGGCTACAGTATCATTTTTAAACTCAGTTTGTTTCCATTGTTTTAGATGACTCCTAGTAGCTAAACCCTTAATTTCAGTTTGGGGATTTTGTGTTGCAACGTACGGTTTGAGATATTTATGTTTCTTAATTCAACTCAGTGAATTCCTATTCTTCGTTTGAATTGCATGCTTTGATTATCAAGTTAGCGTATCCTAGCGGTGAAACTGAGTTGATGTCTATTGCATGATATTGGATTGACTTCTCTATTAGCTAAGCCTAGCGGTGTAACCTAATCAGTGTTGTTGATCGAGTAATCGTTAACCCTATTCGAGAACCTAGCGGTTGAGATTAGGTAGAATAGTAGAGTCGGCATTACCCTATTCGAGAACCTAGCGGTTGAGATTGTTAGACTAGGAACGGTAGTTTACTCGTTGATGCACGTCAGAATCGATGATTACCAGTTGCAATGCATATCCCAGAACTGATTTTTCTCTGAATTTGATAACAACAAATGTTATTCCTGCAACCCCCTTTTTATCGGGATAATTAATTAGTAGAACTTTATAGCTGATTGCTCTCTCGTGGGTTCGACCCTGCTTACAGGTTGCTGAGTATTAACAGGAGATTAAAAATATAAGTTTGGCGCACACAACGACGTGCTGTCATAAAGCACTCCCTGAAATATTGGAGCTGTAACTTTGGAACGTTCGTTATCTTCAAAAATAGGCAAACGAGGAGAAGGCGACATGTGTCCAGTAGTTTTGAAGAAAAAAAGGGTTGAACGCTGTTTATCCGTTTCAGACCTAGGGCTCAGAGAAAATTCGGTGATTTCAGCGATCAATTGTCCAGCACTCAGATAAGCATCCACAATGGTGAAAACGAGAGGAGCTAAGGTATAAAAATGCAAGGGAGGGTATGCCAAGCGAAAGAACAGTGATGTTCCCATGAGTGAGCAGCCAGTAGCACCGCCCCTGCTCAGCCCAGTGAATGAATGAAGCCCTCGGCATTTGTGACAAAAAAAAGGGGAGAATGATGTATACACTGACATTAATATCTGTAAACTATGAACTGCTCCTAGAACTGTTAGATCACTTTTGATGTTTAGTATTCATTGAGGAACTCTAAACTCAAGGGTAATAGTTAGAGCAATTATCTAGCATAGCTCTAGTTTTTACCAAAGTATCTGGATTAGCAGTCTAGCTGTAGTTGTGTTTTAGTTTTGTTAAAATGCCAAGGGGGAGATTGTTGAGGATATGGCATCCTTGACAAAACTGCTCAAGAGACTGCTGAAGCACTCGCTGAGATTGGTGACTGGAGCACAATCTGAAGATTGGCAAAACAACAACAACAAAGAACCAGAGTCTACTTCAGCAATCCCTAAATATTTGAAGCTGAGACACTATCTAAAAAAGGGCAAGAGACAGCTATGAAGAGACTAAGTCTGCTTTAGCACTCCGTAATGATCCAGAGCTAGAGCAGAATGCTCGATCAACCAGGAGACTCACGGAGAGGTTTAGGGATAATGCAGTTGGCATCGCAGAAACCCAAGGAGCTCTACAGACGTCATCAAGAGCTCAGCAATCGTCATCACATGGCGGAAGAAGATAAAGATCCTAAAATCCGAATTAGGCAACGGAATCTTCAACAACCTTCCGAAAATCTAGGACGAGATTCTGATAATGATGGTAACAAGCTTTCCATGCCTAACAATCTGAGAAGCTACAAGAGGAAGGCAGAGGCAAGAGCCGGAGACACATAAGGGCACAGAGCGATCAACAGAATAATCGAGCACTCAGATATCAACCAAAAGTAGTAGGGTATACACATTGAGTTGAAGACTGGTGTTGTGTGCAAAAGAAATCAGAACCCGTGGAGTTTGATTCAGGATTGATCCAGAGTTCAACTGGAGCGCTGCTCGTTGAAGGAACATTCGGAGCTCGATGATCAGCCGCGGACAGACATTGTTGCGGGCTGTGGAGCATTGATCAAGGCTACTCAAGAGTGACAAAGTGAGTCATTGATTGAGGGGGAGTAGAGACTGAGTTTGAAGAACTCAGAGTGTTCGACTGTTTAGCGGAAGAGGTAGAATAGTTATTAACTGGAGACGCAGCAACTCTGGTGAAGAGTGTGCTTAAGCATTCCGTGAGATTGCACATTGTAATAGAATAAGCTAAGTCTGTGAGTCAGATCTGTAGCTATTTATTACTGAGAGTGTGTAGGGTGCACGAATAGAGTCTGTGTGATCAGACCACTAGCTAGTCTAGGAGATTAGACTGGGCAAAAGATTTCGGCTAAGTAAGAAGTAGAGGTGTGAGTCCTTTGTACTTCAAACTGAGATAGTGGAACTTTGAGGATCGGAGTGTGGTCCTCCCTAGACATAGAAGTTGCCGAACTGGGTGAACAAACTTCTGTGTCTTTCTTATTCTGTTAGTAGAGTAAATTCTATAGAAAGATACAGAGAGTGCTTCAGCAGAAGCTATAACTTCAGAGGTTGTTACTTGGCATCAACAGCTCAACAAAATTTCAGTCGTGATTATGAATTTTCACACTAAGTTCTTCATCTGGCTGCATGGGTTGCTCTCTACCCGAATCCGCAATCACCTCTTTGTCATTTTCGGTAATCGAAGCCTTTTCGGTTTCCACCATCGCTATGATACTTTCTTCACTTGCGGGATTGGGCAGATACATGGGGTTTTTCTACTCTGCGTTTCTTCCAACTGTCCTTCCATTACGCAGCGTGACTGCATTCACTCCTCCCTTCCGATTAGGCAGCGTCTGAGACGGCAATCTCCCTTGTGATTTGCGAATCTCAAACATGGCACTCGGGATCTGGGACAACGTCTTCTTGATGTCCGTCAAGTCATCATAGTGTTTCTTGACCGTTTTAGCGAGTGCTCGTACTGTCTCTGTTATGTCTGAATTCTCTTATCTGTTGTACTGATTGTATTGGCGATATGGTGGTCTGTATGCTGTCTTGATTGTTGTTCTAATTATTGCTGTCCGGACAATTGGCTATTGTCTCTCTGGTAAGTATGCTGGTTGCTCCGCCAATTTCCCTTAGGCTGCTTTTGTTGCCATCTGCAGTTGGAGTTTGGGTACCCTCCAATAGCATTGACTTCATCCTCCTCTGGGGGTTCTGAGCACGAACTTGTGATGTGATTCACTGATGAACATTCCTTTGCACTTTTGCCTGAGTGACTACCAGCTTTTATAGCAGCTCTTTTACTTACTGTAAATCAGCAGAGGTCTCAATGTTAGAAACATGTTTAGCATTTAAATTGGTATCATGATACCTGGCATTTTTTGCAACATCATATATATAATTCCCACACTTCCTAAGGGAACAGGTTCATTATTGAACCTCCAGCTGAACAGATCAGCATCTTCCCTTCTATTGGGATCATCACATCTAAGAAATACTCAATAAGTAATCTTTGTGGTACACCCAAGTAATGGCAGCTTTCTTCTAGTTGTTTGAACCGTTCGAGGTACTCGTGGAGCGGCTCTTCACGCCTTTACCTTATGCCTGCATGTTCCATCAGAATCATCGAAGCTTTTAAAGGTGGGAAGTATTTATTCATGAACTTGCGCTGCATTTGTTCCCATGAGTGCACTGAACCTGTATGTAAAGTCGTTAGCCATGATCTAGCAGGGTCAATAAGTGAAAAGGGAAAAGCCTTTGATTTATAAATTTCTGCGGCGAGTCCGTTAGGTTTCATCGTAGTGCAAATGATGTGGAACTCCTTTAAATGTTGGGTAGGATTCTCCCCCTCCATTCTTGCAAATTTCGGGAGATGATGTACCACCCCACTCTTGAGTTCGAACGTATCCTTTTCTGGGTCAAGTCGGATGCGGCATGGTTGGGTTTGGAACGTTGGTGCAGACATCTCCCTCATCATCTATCTTTCTCTTATTTCCTCTTCTGGATGGGGGAATAGCTGGATTCCTAGGCTGCCTCCTCTGATGTGGCATTGGTGGTTCTCACAATTGTCCTTCTACATCACTATTATCATTTCTTGGTATCACATCAGCGTTGTTAGCCATGATGACTAAGAGAAATTTCTGTGAACTAAGACAAATTAAAAATTATTGAATGTAAACTAAAACAATACTGCGGTCTGACGAATCCCGCGACCAAAGTAGGATTCGAAACCGTGACCTTAGTCAAAATAAGATTGATCGCGGGTTCTCCGAAATGTACTTTGTTCGCGGTTTCTGTCAGGGCCGAAAACAAAATGAAAAGATGAAAAAAAGAACTTCTCTTTGTTGTCGGTTCCCTGCCAACAGCGCCAAAATTTGACTACGAGTAGTTATACGTGAAAAAATTGTTATTTTGAGTCCTCGACACGTAGAACAGTGGCAAGCAGCGCCGATCTACAGGGAACTGAAAAAGGGAAGTACTTTGGAAATAGTTAGAACAATGGGGGTTGTCACCGGAAAAGAGTCGTAGTCACTATGAATAACGCTGCTAGTAAAAGAACGAGGTTTTCTTATAGGTGACGAAGATCGATTTAGACCAAATACTTGTGAATTATGTTTATCATTGACACTAATAATCAATCATGTATTCATGCATTCTATTTCGGGAAAGGTAATATTCATGCACATATCTCGGTAAAAGTGATATGCTTACTAGCTCTCCTAAGTTTGCAAACTCCGGCAAAAGTAGTGTTAAGACCTAGGTGTTACTACTTGTTATTACAGCAAAATATCAATCAAGAGTTAACTAACGATAATGAATCACAAGAGAAAGATGTTGTCAGCAAAAACTCACTTAACCTAGCAATTCAATTTCGTAAGGTGAAATAGAGAGCAAGTAAAATAATACATCAAAGCACTATGAATAAGTCTCAAAACATTTCTTCACAAGTTCATGATCCAAATCAAATGAATAGTTTAGCTAGACATGCTGGCTAGAGTCAACATCATAAATAGGAATTGAGAAAGAAAAGATAAATGTCGAATGTGAAATCGAAAACTTGTCGTAGTCACTTCCGCCTTCTTCCTCACGATTGGATTATATGTGTATATGTCCCTCTCTTTTTTCCTCTTGACTGATCCCATGTATTTATACTATTTAGTGGGGATCAGATAAGGAAGTTTCATATCTTCAGAATTGGAAAAGTGAATATTCGATTGTGACGTCATCCGGCGAACGCTTCCTTGAGTATTCCCACGACCGACTAAGGTGCTCGCTATTGTAAAATAGGCCTTGCTCGCGGGATTGATCTGGGCCCAATTCTTCTTCTAGCTTCGGCCCAGTCTGTTGTGTGGCTCGATTTCGATGCTCTTCAGATGAAAATTAGTGCTCGGCATAAACAATTGAGTTGTAGCTTCTCGAGTTAGCTTCGCAATGTCGTGTATCTCGTTTTTATCTGACAAGTCTCGAGTGCGCAGCGAATACTTGAATCGTCATAGGTCCATACTACCCTTTTATATCTACAGAATCCTTCTTTTTCCGCATTTTCTTCGTAAGCATCTTCAGCACACCAGAAGTACAAAACCATGCAAAGCGAGTAATCTTGGACATAAAAAGATGTACAAATGCATTTACTTAGTTGATTCAATGGTCGTATAAATACGATCCATCAAAGACTGGGAAATTTCGCTCGTGGCCAATAAGGAATTTTGTTATCCACAAAATAAGAATCTCATCAAGTATAATTTTTAAATATGGGTGAATAATTCACCAAGGATCACTGATAGTGACAAGAAAGAATGTTTATGGAATGATAACTTCCTTACTATTCTTTATAGAATTCTCCATTCCTTGGATTTGAGCATGGACTCCAAACTTCAACTATACTGAAGAGCTTATTCCATGTCTTAAAATAATCCCTTTATCCATATTCCAGGACAAAATGTTAAAAATAGATCCAGAAACCAAATTACTATATGGTCATGATGCTATTAGCCTTATCGATGATAAGTTTCTCCCATATGAAGAACAATTCAAGGGTAAGAAAAATGCCATAGTTTGTCAAAATAAGAGCTCATGGCTCTTTATATGGAGGAAATGAAGAAGGATCTATCCCGATTTGATGATGAGCCTATATCTCACAAATCGGATGCCTCAATGACAACATCAAGTTAACAGGTCCAATTCGCTCAACACCCAAATGGCGACGTCATCAATGATGATATTTTCTGTGCTATCAAGGAGACTCTCCTGAAAAGCTTCAAAAACAAAAGAGAATCCTCATCAACGAAGGTATAGGTCAAGAATTTGCCGGGGACAGCACAATATTTTTCTTGCCCAAGGATTTGGTTAAAACCAGCACATGGTTTTCAAAAAAAAACGGCACTATTTTTAGTGTCCTGCTTTTAAAAAGCTTGGGACCTCTTTTTCTTGTCTTTTATTTTCCTCTGTCTCTTTCTCTTTCCATTTAATATAATATCTAGTAGTGTGAAAGGAGCACTGGGTGGAACTATCTCTCTCTGATGATGCTGTGTGGCAGTCTTTGACAAAATCAACCTACGCGAACAAGCTCCTGCTGTAGCAGTTCCTGGAGCACGGAGCTATAACAGAAGTTTAGCGCCCATTCGGAGTTTGCATTCAACGGACCGTATTAAAGAGCAGTGCTCTGTGGGGAGCTTCTAAATATTCAATAAAGAATATCCCAGTGAAGATTCTCGTGCCCAGGTAAAGATTTGTTTGTGGGAGATTTGATTTTTGAAATCAAATCTAATCTCCTACAAACTAGGAGATAATGTTCCTTTAGGGAACTTCCAAAAAGCGGAAACCTGTGCAAGGCTGGGCGAGTATTTAAAAAAGGCTGAGCAGAGTGTCCTGATCATCGAAGCTGAGAATATACAGAGAGAGCATACGCAGAATACCAGAGAGTGGAATTCAAGTGCGAGAAGAGGTTCGACCATCATCGAGAGCACCGCAGGCGCGTGGAGCTGTGTGATTGAACCGAGGGTGATCGAGACTTGCAGAGTCTGATCACTACTTGATCTGGGAAGCCAATTCAGAGCATCGAACTGCTTGTTGGTAGATCAAGGAAGAGCGTGGAGCAATTGTCGAGTGAAGGTGCTCGGACAATTGGCTGAAGGCTGTGTCTCGCTAGTGACAGGAGGTCACTGAGTGAAGGGGAGTATTCCAGAGTGTGCAGCGCTCGTGGAATTGTTCGATCGGCTCAGCTGAAGGCTTGGAGCGACGCGGACGAATTATGCATCAGCTGTGTGCTACAGCAGGTGCTATAGCAGACCTGCAGAGACTGCGAGTTAATTAGAATAGGCTGGGATTCATCGAGTCAGTAGCTGTTCTAGATTAATATCAGTGTAGGTAGTTGTGACACAAGTCAAAGCCTGTTATGATTGTGGTCGAAGTCCTAGCTAAGGTTGAGTAGCATAGGTTGCGTGTTGACGAAAAGTGTTGTACGAGAGAACCTTGAACTTAGTGGATTAAAGGACTGAGTTCAGTCCTTCCCAGAGGTAGGCACTTGGCCGAACTGGGTGAATAAACCATTGTCCCTTGTTTTATCTTGCTAAATCAGATTTGGGTGTTCAAGAGTGTGTTGTAGCAACTGCTTGTACACAAATCTGCATCTCAGAGACGCTGCGGAAATTTCACTCTCAATGTACTCTGAAATTCGCTGCACATTGCTGATGATGAATTACAGCGTCTGCTATAGCACTTTCTGTATCACTCTGTGGAATAAGCTTTATCTGGCCGAACCTGAAAGACACAAGGCTTTGGTTACCCAGTTCGGCCAATGCCTACGTTCAGGGAGGACACTCCTGATCATCAAGGTTTCACTATATCTGGTAGAGTACAATGGATTCCAAAACTAAGCCACGCTTCAGTTTAACCACTACTTATAACCTAGCTCCATCTCAGCTCAATCTGATCACACAGATTAGCTCGCAGTCTGATCTCACAAACTCGCTTCGTACTACCTACACACTTTCAGTAAAGAACAGCTACAGACTTGACAAATAGACTTAGCCTATCCTATTACAATGTGTATTAGACGGTATGCTATAGCAATCTCTGTAGCAGAATTGCTGTAACTTCTGTCGACGTCTTCTCTAGCACCGTCTGCCAAGCCGAAGGACTCTCTCTGAATTCTTCCAACTCAGTATTACTCCCACTTGAATAATGCCCACTAGTCACTATCAAGGAGAGACGTTCAGTTCTCCAACAATCTGCGAGACCTCCTATCCGTAGCCGTTCTCCGAAGCAATTGATTGATCCTTCAACGAGCCGTGCTCCAGTTGAGTTCTTTTAATTAATACTAGATCAAATTCCATGAGTTCTGATCTCCTTTGCGCTCAACACAACTCTGTTACTTCACCTTTCTGCTATTAACTCTCACTGTGTGTATTCTCTACTTTGATTCCTTATTCATTCTTCTGGCTTTGCATTGCTCTAGTAGATTCATCAATGATCAGTGACGGAAACCCTAGATGCATTAGAATTCGTAGTGCAACACAACATCTTTTGAATCTTCTCCTAGATTCTTACGGAGTTGCTGAGATTTGGTTCCCTAAATCTGAATTTAGAAACCTTATCGTTCTGAATCACTCTTGTCAGTGTGATGATGTATGCTGACCACTTGATGACGTTTGTAAAGTTCCTAGGACCTCCGCGACACCGGTAGCACCTCTCTGGACACTCTCCGTGCATCTTCAAGACTGCCATTCTGCTCCAAATCAACACGGGTTGCTATAGCAGATTCTATCATTTGTCTGTTGCCCAGTTTGCCTCAGCTTTTGTGGTCCACAGAGTGCTATAGCAGATTTTTATGCTTTGTTGCTGTACTTTGTTGTTGTTTTGTCAGTCTTCAGATTGTGCTCTTGCTGTAAATCTTCAAGAAGTGTTGTAGCAGATTCTTGTGTTGTTTTGTCAAAGATGTCATGCCTCAACATAGTCTCCTTTTGTAACATAAATTTGAAGAAATAAACGAAATATTTGAAGTACATTGATGAAGATCACATGAATTGTTGAATACAAGCATGTGATCCATAAGATCTCAGAATTAAAGTACGAACTCACTACGCATGATGATTACCACAACTACAAGATGAGAGAAAAGAAAGAACGAGAAAACCGTGTTGTTGATTAGTGTTCTTTTATCTTTGATTCTCTTCTATTGCTATTCTTCTCCAGATCTAGGTATGTTTTCGTCCGAATCTTTATGTTTTGCCTTATTTTGCTCCAATTGAACTACAAAGCCTCATTTTAATATAATTTGACCTGAAACGAGAGTAAAGTGATAAAAACACAATGAAAAGTTTGGGAGATGAGCAAAGTTCATTATCGAATGAAACGAATAATTGATAAGTAAATCAACCGATCAAGTTCTTACTTCTAGTCTCGTCAAGGAGAGCTTCCAATTAGACCTCTTTGAGGCTTAAGACTACGAATGAGAAATGCAAAGGAGGCAGCCAAAAAACCTGACGTAACTTTCCCTCACTTTTCCCTTTAAATACCCAGCATTAACAACCGTTGGATCAAGACCTATCCAGATCAATGACCAGGTTGCTATCTGCTACCAAAACGCAGTGTTAACATATTCTAAACTAAACACAACATCTGCCTATACAACAATGTCTATAAAGATTACAAAAAAGTTTAATCATCAAATAGACAAGAAACTAAGACCAATGAGATTTCACTTTATGAAAAATGGCTACTGCTCAAATTTCCCAAACGCATTATGTACAAAAGGTACAATCAAGTTTCTTCATATGACTAGAACAAAGAATGGTAGAATAATGTTTATGGAAAACTATCTTTCATTTATCCGATTTGATTTACATGAGACGATGAGGTAATTTGGACTTAATTGATTGTAGTAATTGTGATGTGATCATAAGTGTTATATGCATAGGAGAGGAGGTAGAAGTATGCGAGTATCTTGGTGATGTTCTTGACTTTCATCCTTTTGTTGAAGCCCTGCAATGTGATTTATCCTCTCTCTTATTTATTATCTTTGATGAAAAAGGAAAAGTGTAGGATTGTTTGATGAGTTGCATTTAAATGCTCCTTTAATTATCTTAACTTATAAATTATATTAAATCTGTGTATCAAATATCACTAAATTGGTGTAGTTTGTTTTGCCTCGGGTATTTTAGAAATGATAAGTGAATTGTAGGTAAAAGAATCGTTATTTTATATTAGATCATCGGAACGGAAAAATGATTTCCTCTGCTGAGTGAAAATTAAGAATAGTATGAAGATGAATTATTTATCATTGCAAATTCATTTCAAATATCTACACCTTTCTACTTCATATAAGGATTAAATTTGGAGGTTAAGATGATCAAAACCATGATCAATGCTAGAACACTATGAGGATACATAGACTATCGCACCCAAAGGAAAAACTAAATCCGTAAAAAAGATACTTAATGTGAAGTTAGATTGCGATTAATTTATAATCTGAAATTTGCACCGCCCCTAAGATGCTGATAGTGTACAAGCAGTTGTTATAGCCTTGTTCAACCAGATCTGGTGCAACAAGAAACAAAACAGTGAACAGAGATTTGTTCACCCAGCTCGGCCAATCTGCCTACGTCTGGGGAGGACTATACTCTAGTCCTCAATCCACTAGTCTCCAAGGTACTCCGTACAACACAGACTCGACTTCGCGACAATCCATGTTACCCGACCTCGACTAGCAACTTGCACAGAATCAGAACACCCTCTGATTTGTATCTCACTCACCTACACACTCGAGTTAATTCAGAATAGCTGCTCCTCTGATCTAACAGACTCACCAAATAGCTCTTCACGCTCTTCTTCTAGATTGGTCACTCTGTCAGTCAATCCTCTGTTTATTTGTAAGGCTTCTTCACACTTTTGAAAGATGATTCCCAGATTCTCTACCCGGTTTTCTTCTATGACCTCCTCATCTTCACTATCTGAAACTTCAATCCCATAATTGAACTCTTTCTTTATTGAATCTTTAGAATCAGAATTGAAAACAATAGAAAACACAATATAATTCTCCTCCTCACTTTCCTTAGAATCTCCATCAATCCACTTGGTTGTCAGAGAGTTGCTGCTCTTTTTCTCATAATCCTTCATCTATTTGCTAGGGCAGCTAGCTTCTTGATGTCCATAACGTTCACAGTTCCAGCATTGGATACCTTTCTTTTTCTCTTCCTTCTCATCCTCATCTTCAGCTTGTTCCTTCCCCTTTCTCTGATTTTCACCACCCTTTCTGGTTTGTCTTTGAGGATTTGAGTTGCTAGATCTTGATTCCATGTTCTTCAAGAGTCTCCCAAAGTTCTTTACCAGCAGACCTAGTTGATCATCAGTTGAAGGCTTCTTCTTTTCTGTTTCGGCTTTTAGAATAACACTCTTTCTTTGACTAGTGTTATCATCCTTGATCAACTTCATCTCAAACTGTTTGAGGGATCCTATCAGTTCCTCCAGCCTCTTATGTTTAACATTCTGAGCTTCTTCAATGGCTGTCCCTTCATGTCAAATCTGGTGGGCAATGATCTGAGGACTTTCCTTATTAGCTTCTCTTCTGGAATTGGTTCTCCGAGGGCATGAGCTTCATTCGATAGATCACATAGCTTAGCATTAAACTCAGTGATGGACTCCTCTTCTTGCATCTTTAAGCTCTCAAACTGAGAAGTAATAATCTGCATCCTTGATGTATTTACTTCATTAGTTCCTTCATGAGCTGTTTGGAAAATCTCCCAGGCTCGTTTAGCAACGTCATAGTTGGAAATTAACCTGAAGTTGTTAGCATCTTCAATAGAAAAAATAGCATTTAGAGCTTTTGAGTTACCAGTTGTTGTAGCTTCCTCTTCATCAGTCCATTCCTCCTCTAGTTTCTTCCTAGTGACTCCCATCTGATTAATTGTCAAGGAAGGGGACCATTCAGCCACAACAGCTCTCCAAGTCTTCTCATAAATAGCTTTGAGGAATGCTTTCATTCCATCCTTCCAATACCCATAATTGCTTTCTTCCAACAGTGGTGGCCGGCTTGTACTCTAACATTCCTTCATGGTTTTTATCTCTTCTCAGCTAGGCATTCAGGATCTTTATTCTGTGTGTCAGAGTTCCCGCTCTGATACCAATTGAAATTTATAGTGCCTCTGAGTTACTGATTTTTTACAAGCAGGTTGCTATAACAACCTCTTGTACAGTCGGATCTTGTGCAACAAGATAAAAATAATGAACAATGATTTGTTCACCCAGTTCGGCCAACTGCCTACGTCTCTTGAAAACTATACTCCAGTCTTCAATCCACTAGTCTCCAAGGTGCTTCGTACAACATAAATTCGACACGCAGCCAACCTACGTTACCCAACCTCAACTAGTAGATCACACAATCAGAACACCCTCTGATTTGTGTCGCACACGCCTACAGACTCGAATTAATTCAGAATAGCTACTACTCAAAATAAGCTTGCACAGCGAATAAGAGAGAGCACACAAGGATTTAGTTACCCAGTTCAGCCAACTGCTTAGGTCTGAGGAGGACTACTCTAGAGTCCATAGTAATTCTACTATCCTCTAGTTTCTCTTACACAGACTTGACTCTACGCCTTCGCTAGATCAATCTTTGAAGCCTAACATGATTAGTACGAATTACTTCTAATTTGAATAGCCTCAGATCAGTTGCACACACCTACTCACTCGAGTTAATTATGTTGATGCAGTACGGCAGTAGTTGACAAAACCAGCACAAGTGAACAAGCAGCTGAACAAGGTGCCGCTATAGCAGGAGCTAGTTCAGTGAGCTGTAGCATCTATCCGTCAGTAGCAGCCTGGATCTTTGGAAAAATGGCTTGGCAGTTCATCAAAGAGCATCAGAGGAGTTTCTAAGTATTCAACAGAGAATATTCCAGTGGAGATTCCCAGTTGGTGGAAAAGATTTGATTGGAGAAGATTAGATTTGCAAATCAAATATCTCCTACAAATTAGGAGATATTGTTGTTTGGAGGAAATTGCTAAAAATGTGAATGATGGAACTGGATGTTCCTATTTAAAGGAGGTCCTTCAGAGAGTTGAAGATGATCAAAGCTAAGAGAGAAAACACGAGAGCATACACAGAATTTCGAGAGGAAAGAATTCAAGTGCGAAGAGCTTCGACCATCACCGAGAGCACCGCAGGCTCGTGGAGCAAGGTGATTGAACTGAGGGTGATCGAGACTTGCAGAGTCTGATCACTGCTTGATCCGAAAGCCAATTCAGAGCAGCAAGTGCTTGTTGGTTGATCAAGGGAAGCCGCGGAAGAACTGATGAGTGGGTGGCTCGGTCAAGTGTCTGGATGGCTGTTCTCGCTAGTGACAGGAGGTCACTGAGTGAGGAGGAGTATTCCAAAATGTGCAGCGCTCGTGGAATTGTTCGATCGGCTCAGCGGAAGGCTTAGGAACGACGCGATTAGATTGTGCATCAGCTGTGTGCTACAACAGACGCTATAACAAACCTGCAGTGACTGAGTATTATTTAGAATAGGCTGAGTTTGTGGAGATAGTAGCTATTCTAGATTGATATCAGTGTAGGTTGGGCAGACACAAGTGAGAGCTTGTTCTGATTGTGATCTTGGTTCCACTTGAAGTTGAATAGCATAGGTTGCGTGGAGATTGTAACTGAGTGTACTTTGAGACCTTCGAGATTAGTGGATTGAGGACTGGAGTACAGTCCTCCCTAGACGTAGGCAGTTGGCCGAACTGGGTGAATAAATCAGTGTTCCTTGACGTGTCTTGTTGCTTCAGAATATGGTGAACAAGCGTGTGCTGTAGCAACTGCTTGTTCACAGTCTGCATTTCAGAGGTGCTGCGAATTTCAAATTAAATAGTTATCGCTCAGCTCACAGACTCAGCCTATTCTAATTAAAACAATGTTACAGTAGGATTCTATAGCACACCCTTGTGCAGTATAGCGTGAGCCAAATTTGTCCGCGATGCTCCATACCTTTCGCTGAGCCGAATGCGAGCGCTACGCACTCCAAACTACTCCCCCTCACTCCGTGACCGCTTGTCACCGAAGAGAGTGAGTCTTCAGCCATCGTTCAAGTTCCTCAGACACTCACGACACTCCCTCGACTCTACTTGATCAATCAGCGAGCCTCCTGCTCTAACTGACCTTCTCCGATCAAGCATTGATCAGACACTACAAGTCTCGATAAGTCTCTGCTTCACAATCACTCCTACTCCTACTCCGCGCTCACGCTCTACTCAATGAGTGATGGATCCAATCTCTCCGCTTTGCTCAATTCTCTATTTTGCATTTGGATGGATTGATTCTGGATGCCTCTGTTTCTGTCGCTGATATCGACCTTGATCAGGCAGGTTGATCGCACGTCCTTGTACGCGTCAAATTAATCCTTCCTTCTCCACTTAGTATAGTGGCTAAGTCAGGGTCGATCCCACAAGGAGCGTGCAGATTCGTCTTAGCTTGCAACCTACAACTTACGAAATTGGGGTTGTGAGTGATTGGTTTGCGCAGGTGCGCGAATGAACAGTAGTGAAAGCAGAGTTGCACGATACGTGCGCAGGGAGTAGGTATTAAGTACTATGACTATGAAAGGTATCGATACAGACAATCCTCTATGAATGTATCCCTTATCATCGACTCTAAACATCTATAGCGCAGTTCTACTTAAGTTAGTGTCCGATCAAGGCTTCCTAACGTGTACGCATGTTCCGATCAAAGTCCATGAGCTATTAATTCGTGAAACCAGTCTAAGCAGCTACGAATCCTATCACAGTAGTAGCTGATTATCCTAGTGCGTTACTCCTAGTTGTCACCGTCAAGCTATCAAATAGTTTAACATACAATAACGAGCAGTTGGAATAAGATTGCGGTTCAAGGCTTCTCTTATTCGCACAACTAATTATCACCCATATGCATAGAATTATTATAAGTAGACGAATTAAGCATTAAGCACAAGTCTCAAAGGAAATACTTCATAGAATCATGCCCAACCGATACAAAGTGTTTAGCTAGACATGCTAGAAACAAACATCATAGAAATAATAAATAAAACTAAAGCAGCAAGAGAAAAGTAGCAGGTCGGCGCAATTGCGCGTTGCTGTTCTCGGCTGGCGCAGGTGGTTCGCGCAGAATCTGGGCTGGAGTAGCTCGTGTGTTTTTGCTGCTGTGTGTTCTTCTCTCTATATGTCCTCTATCTCCTCCAAACCCTAGCTTTCCTCCTCTTATATACTGCTCTTGAAGCCCAAGGAATGCTTAGATTTGGCCCGAGAGAATCTTAGGTACTTCCCAAATCCAGGAGATCAATATTTAGAAACTCTGCTATCCTGCACACGCTGATTGCGCTACTTGCTTCGCGCAGTCGGTTTGCGCAGTGTAGTCCGAATCAGCTATCTCCTTTTGCGCTGCTAGCTCCGCAGGTCGTGCATTGCGCTCTAAAAACGCCCGTTAGCGCACATCTGACTTATGCTCCTGTTTTATACTGAAATACAAAAATACCGGAAACCAGTAACCTTGTACACAAAATACTGCAAATAAGCACAGTGTTAAGATCTAAATAGCGCATATAACTAGGCTCTATCAAATCTCCCACACTTGCCCTTGTTCGTCCCGTCCACTTGCTGCGCAACTTTCCGGGCATCAGCTTTAAGCGCGAGGAGAACAACAGCACACGGTCTCCTGGCTCGAAGGTGCGTCTGAGTATGTACTTATCGTGAAATGCTTTCGTGCGCGCTTTGTAGTCGCGCAGCCCCTCATATGCATCCAGACGCAGCTCCTCTAGCTCGCTTAATTCAAATGCGCGCTCCTTAGCAGCCTTATCGAAGTTCAGATTGCAAGTGCGCAATGCCCAGTATGCCTTGTGGTCCAACTCAACCGGTAGGTGGCACGCCTTTCCATACACCAACCGAAATGGTGAAGTCCCAATCGTTGTCTTGTGCGCAGTCCTGTATGCCCAAAGTGCATCGTCCAGCCGCTGGCTCTAGTCTTTTCGTGAAGGTCTCACGGTTTTCTCCAGAATGCGCTTAATCTCTCTGTTGGAAACCTCGGCCTGGCCATTCGTTTGAGGATGATATGCAGTGGATGTCTTGTGGCGCACTCCATAATGCCTTAGTACCTGCGCCACTATTCTGTTGCAGAAGTGCGTCTCCTGGTCACTGATTATTGCCTTAGGCACTCCGTACCTGCAGAAAATGTTAGTCCTTAAAAACTCAACAACCGTTTTACCATCATCCTTGCGCGTGGCCTTAGCTTCGACCCACTTCGAGACATAGTCCACCGCAACTAGTATGTACTCGTATCCACAAGATGGAGGAAACAGCTCCATGAAGTCAATCCCCCACAAGTCGAACACTTCGTCTACCAGTATTGGCGTTTGTGGCATCTCGTTGCGCGCTGATATATTTCCTGTGCGCTGACACCTGTCACAAGCCCTGCAGTGGTTATATGAGTCACGAAATAAGTGCGGCCAATAAAAACCGCAATCTAGGATTTTTCTGCTCGTGCGCTTTGGACCAAAGTGTCCTCCGCACGCGTGCGCATGACAAAATCTCAAAACAGAGCTCATCTCATGTTCAGGCACACATCGCCTCAAGATCTGATCAGGGCCTATTCTAAGCATGTACGGATCATCCCAAACGTAATATTTAGACTCATGTCTTAACCTCATGCATTGAGCTTTAGTGAAATGAGGGGGAAACGCACCTGTGACCAGGTAATTTGCAATATGCGCATACCATGGTACATTACCGTTCAGCGCCATCAGGTGCTCGTCAGGGAATGTCTCCGTGATCTCTCCTGGCTCTTCTTCCTTCACTATCCTCCTTAGGTGATCAGCAACAGTGTTTTCCATTCCCTTCTTATCCATGATCTCTAAATCGAACTCTTGGAGCAGCAGCAACCAGCGCATCAAACACGGCTTAGTCTCTTTCTTAGACATCAGGTAACGGATAGCAGCGTGGTCAGTGTAGACAATGACTTTAGTGCCCAGAACATATGCGCGGAACTTCTCCAGCGCAAATACGATTGCCAAAAGTTCCTTCTCGGTCATGGTGTAGTTCCTCTGCGCAGTGTCCAGTGTGCGCGACGCATAGTAGATAGCGTGCGGCCTCTTATCCACGCGCTGGCCCAGTACTGCGCCTACTGCGTAGTCACTAGCATCGCACATCAGCTCAAAGGGTAAGTTCCAATCTGGTGCGCGCATCAGTGGCGCACTGGTCAGCGCATCCTTTAACTTATCAAAACCATTCCTGCACTCACCAGTGAACTCAAAGCACACATCCTTTTGAAGGAGGTTAGACAATGGAATACATATTTTAGAAAAATCTTTTATAAAGCGCCTGTAGAACCCTACATGCCCAAGAAACGACTTAACGTCGCGCACATTAGTGGAATAAGGCAGATTGGAGATAAGATCAATTTTTGCTTTATCAACCTTAATTCCTTATTGTGAGACGATATGTCCTAGTACTACTCCATGTGATACCATAAAGTGACATTTTTCATAATTGAGAACTAGGTTCTTGGTAATGCAGCGCGCTAAGACCCAATCAAGATTATCCAAACATGCATCAAAAGTCTCACCATGCACGGTGAAGTCATCCATGAATACCTCTATACATAACCCAATCATATCAGAGAAAATGCTCATGACTATGCGTTGGAACGTACCTGGCGCATTACACAGCCCAAACGACATGCGCCGGAACGCAAAGGTACCGAATGGGCAGGTAAAGGTTGTCTTCTCCTGATCCTCCGCAGCAATAGGTATTTGATTCTACCTTGAGTAACCGTCCAGGAAGCAAAAGTGTGGCTTCCCTGCCAACCGGTCGAGCATCTGGTCCATGAATGGTAGCGGGAAATGATCTTTGCGCGTGACTGCGTTTAGCTTTCTGTAGTCAATGCACATGCGCCATCCAGTCTGTATGCGCTTGGGAACTAGCTCACCCTGCACATTCTCTTCTACTGTGATGCCTCCTTTCTTTGGCACAACGTGCAGTGGACTTACCCACTTACTGTCTGAGATCGGGTATATTACTTCTGCGTCAAGCAGCTTTAGGATCTCCTTCTGCACTACCTCCATCATAATCGGATTCAGTCTGCGCTGAGGTTCCCTGGATGGTTTTCCAGTAGAATTCTTTGCATACACACATCAGGGCTTACTCCGCGCAGGTCAACTAATGTCCATCCTATAGCGCGCTGGTTCTTGCACAACACCTCTTGTAATCGTGCCTCCTGCTCCTCCTCTAATCCTTTCTTTATAATGACAGGCAGGGTGTCCTCATTGCCTAGGAAGATGTACTTTAAGTGCTCGGGCAATTGCTTCAGCTCAACCTTGGGTGCCTGTTCAATAGAAGGCAGGATTTTATTAGTAGCGCAAACATTAACCAGATCACATACCTGTCTGGACACTGGTTCTTTGCTGCTCAGCTTATCATCATGTGCCTCCATCTCTGTCTGTGCCAGTGGCGCAGGCTCCCCTGTTGCGCACGCACACTGCGCATGCTCAACCAAGTCGTCCATACTTTCTAACGCGTGCACTGGGGCGTCCTCATGAGGATGCTGCATCCCCTTAAAAATGTTAAAGTGAATCTCCTCGCCATCTAACTCCATTGAGAGCGTGCCTTTCCACACGTCTATCTTTGTGCGCGCTGTCATCAGAAATGGTCTACCCGGTAGGATTTGCGCGCTTCCCTTGCTCGGCTCACCCTCCATCTCCAAGACGTAGAAATCTGCTGGGAACACCAGCTCTCCCACTCGGACAAGAACGTCCTCTATCATGCCCGTCCGTTGTTTGCACGACCGATCTGCTAATTGGATGGTGAGACCTGCAGGCTTTAGTGGACCAAGGTGCAATGACACATACAAGGAGTAAGGAAGCACATTTATAAATGCACCGAGATCAATCATGTAGTTCCTTACCGTGGTCTTACCTAAGGTGCACGGTATGGTGAACGTACCTGGATCCAGGCATTTGGGTGGTACCTTGTGTTGCACAATTGCTGATGCATGCGCATTAAGCATTACTTGTGCGCACTCGCCTTTCCTCCTCTTGTTTGTGCACAGCTCCTTCAAGAACTTGGCACTGGGAAACTGCCGAACTGCCTCAATCAGGGGAATGTTTATTTTCACCTTACTGAATAATTCATATAACTCCTTGTCTAGCGCCTCCTTCCTTGCTAAAGGTGCCTGCAAAGGAAAAGGTGCAGGTGCGTTAGTATGATTGGTACTCTTTTCTCCTGATTATATCATACCTGGCGCCACCCCCCGCTGGTTCGTAGCTGGCGCGACGGGTTGCGCATCCGGCTGTGCTGGCTCTGGAGGTTGTGCAACTGGCTGCGCGGGCACCTTCGCGGTCGGGGCTGTCCCAACTGTGTGCCCAGTCCTCAGTGTTACGGCGTTAACTCCTCCCTTAGGGTTTTGAATCACTTGCGAAGGTAGGTTGCCATCGCTCTTTTTCAGCTCATAAACCGTGGTAGCAATCTGCGACAACTGCTTCTCAATTGATTCGAACCTCTTGTCATACTTTTCATCATTCTTGCGCACAGTGTCTGCTAACTGACCCACTATGTCTTCTAAGGAGCGCCGAGGTTGCTAGTTACTCTGTGCTGGTGCGTCATTGCGGCGGTGTGTTGGGTTGTATGCTTGTTGCGCCTGCTGTGGTGTGCGATATTCCGCTGGCTGCCTTTGGAGATTGCTGTCTTCCCTCCATCTGAATCGATTAGCGGCCAGTCCAAAGCGCGGCTGATTCTGCCTCTGCGGTCCTCTATTGTCCCATCCTCCTAGAGCATTGACATCTCCTGATTCCTCAAAAAGTGTGGGACATGCGTCGATTTTGTGCTCAGTGG
Organism: Umbilicus rupestris; assembly: GCA_963678935.1. Taxonomy (NCBI): domain Eukaryota; kingdom Viridiplantae; phylum Streptophyta; class Magnoliopsida; order Saxifragales; family Crassulaceae; genus Umbilicus; species Umbilicus rupestris. Next base: position 6,579,390 of record OY787626.1, on the reverse strand, counting down.
ACGTATAGAACTCGCATGCCTTCGGCGCAACTGGCTGCGTGCCTTGCGCACTCATCAGCTTCTGTAGCATGGCTTTCATTTCCTTTATTTCAGCACTAGAATCCACCTGATGCCTTTGTTAACTCCCGACAAGTGCCTTTGTTTAACGTCGTTGACTCGACTGTACCTCGTTACGTGCCAGAAAGTGCGTCTGCAGCCTCCCCCACTCTTGCTCCTGAGTGTCCTTGCGCCAGTGCTTGTGTTACGATCTCATTGGTCCTGCGCAAAGGATAAAAGGGAAGGTCAGCATGTGATACATTATTCGTAATGAGGGTAGATGCAGAGGAAGAGGAGATATAGGCGATGGGTGCTAGTTCTCCCTCTGAAGCATCTGGTGGTGCATCTGGCGCAGCAGCTTGCGCGTCCACTATCTCTAGCTCGGCCAAGTCAATGTTGCGTGCTGCGCCATCCCAAGGTTCGCCCAAGTACAGTTTGACTCTCTGCCCGTTAACCTGAAAACGATGCTGGTGCCCGTCTTCTAATTCAATTGTGCCGTAGGGGAAAACCTTGGTGACGGTGTATGGTCCCGTCCACTTGCTGCGCAACTTCCCAGGCATGAGCTTCAGGCGTGATGAAAATAATAATACCTGAACGCCTGGTTCAAATGTGCGCCGGAGGATATGCTTGTCATGAAACGCCTTGGTGCGCGCTTTGTAATCGCGCAGTCCCTCATAGGCGTCCAGGCGCAGTTCTTCTAGTTCGCTCAGTTCAAATGCGCGTTCTTTTCCTGCCTCATCCAAGTTCAAGTTGCAAATACGTAAGGCCCAATATGCCTTGTGCTCGAGCTCTACTGGCAGGTGGCATGCCTTCCCATAGACCAGCCGGAATGGTGAGGTTCCAATGGGCGTCTTGTGTGCAGTGCGGTATGCCCATAGTGCATCATCCAGGCGCTGGCTCCAATCCTTGCGCGACGGCCTCACAGTCTTTTCCAAGATGCGCTTGATCTCTCTGTTCGAAACTTCGGCCTGTCCATTTGTCTGCGGATGGTAAGCGGTGGACGTCTTGTGGCGCACCCCATAGTGCTTGAAAACTTGCGCCACAACCGTGTTGCAGAAGTGCATCCCCTGGTCGCTGATAACTGCCTTAGGCACTCCGTACCTGCAAAATATGTTAGTTCTGAGAAAATCAGCGACAGTCTTACCATCATCCTTGCGCGTGGCCTTAGCTTCGACCCATTTGGATACGTAATCCACGGCCACCAGTATGTACTCGTAGCCGGCAGATGGGGGAAATGGGCCCATGAAGTCGATTCCCCAAACATCGAACACTTCATCCACCAAAATCGGGGTCTGCGGCATCTCGTTGCGAGCGGAGGTTCCTCCAGTGCGCTGGCACCTGTCACACTTCCTGCAGTGGTCATAGGCATCTCTGAATAGGTGCGGCCAGTAGAATCCGCAGTCCAAGATCTTCCTGCTCGTGCGCTTGGGACCGAAATGTCCTCCACAGGCGTGCGCATGACAACACATCAACACAGAGTTAATCTCATGGTCAGGCACGCAACGTCTTAATATCCGATCTGGACCTATTCTAAGCATGTAAGGATCATCCCAAAGGTAATGCTTGGACTCATGTTTCAATCGCATGCACTGAGTTTTATTGAAATGAGGAGGGAACGCACCTGTGACCAGGTAATTTGCGATATGCGCATACCATGGTACCTTACCTGTTAGCGCCATCAGATGCTCGTCAGGGAATGTCTCCTTGATCTGCCCTGGCTCCTCATCCTTTACGATCCTGCTCAGGTGATCAACGACGGTATTTTCCGTGCCCTTCTTATCTTTGATCTCTAAGTCGAATTCCTGAAGCAGAAGTACCCAGCGCATCAGGCGCGGCTTGGTCTCTTTCTTGGACATGAGGTAGCGGATAGCTGCGTGGTCCGTGTAGATGATGACTCTGGCGCCTAGAACATATGCTCGGAACTTCTCCAGCGCAAATACAATTGCCAGAAGCTCCTTCTCCGTGGTGGTGTAGTTCTTCTGCGCGGAGTCCAGTGTGAGCGATGCATAGTAGATGGCATGCGGCTTCTTGTCCTCGCGCTGCCCCAAGACTGCTCCTACTGCGTAGTCACTTGCGTCACACATCAGCTCGAATGGCAGGTTCCAGTCTGGTGCGCGCATCACTGGCGCACTGGTCAGCGCTTCTTTCAGCTTATCGAACGCCGCCCTGCACTCATCAGTAAAATCGAAGCACACGTCTGTTTGCAACAGGTTAGACAGGGGTATGCAAATTTTAGAGAAATCCTTAATAAAACGCCTGTAAAACCCAGCATGCCCTAAGAACGATTTCACGTCGCGCACGTTGGTGGCATAAGGCAGATTAGAAATAATATCTATCTTAGCTTTGTCTACCTTAATACCCTCCTCTGAAATGATATGACCTAGTACTACTCCGTGCGTTACCATGAAATGACATTTTTCGTAATTTAGCACTAAGTTCTTAGAGATGCAGCGCGCTAAGACTTTATCTAGATGTGTTAAGCATGCATCAAAGGTACTCCCATATACAGTGAAATCATCCATGAACACTTCTATGCATATACCAATCATATCAGAGAAAATGCTCATGACGAGGCGTTGGAACGTACCTGGCGCGTTGCACAGCCCAAAAGACATACGCCGAAACGCAAATGTTCCGAAGGGGCATGTGAACGTGGTCTTCTCTTGATCCTCCGCAGCTATGGGTATCTGATTGTAACCTGAATATCCGTCCAAAAAACAAAAGTAAGGCTTACCTGCCAAGCGATCCAGCATCTGGTCCATGAAGGGTAGCGGGAAGTGGTCCTTGCGCGTTACAGCGTTCAGCTTTCTGTAGTCGATGCACATGCGCCAGCCAGTTTGTATGCGCTTGGGAACTAGCTCGCCCTGCGCATTCTCCTCCACCGTGATTCCTTCTTTCTTTGGCACAACGTGCACCGGGCTGACCCATTTGCTGTCTGAGATTGGGTAAATGACCCCTGCGTCAAGCAACTTCAGGACTTCCTTTTGCACTACCTCCATCATATTTGGGTTTAACCTGCGCTGAGCCTCCCTGGATGGTTTGGCACCATCTTCCAACAGAATTCGGTGCATGCACACGTCTGGGCTCACTCCGCGCAGATCAGCAAGAGTCCATCCAATAGCGCGCTGGTTCCTGCGCAGCACCTGTTGTAAGCGCGCCTCCTGCTCTTTTTCCAATCCCTTCTTGATGATCACTGGCAGGGTGTCCTCATCTCCCAAGAAAATGTACTTGAGGTGCTCCGAGAGTTGCTTCAGTTCGATCTTGGGTGCCTGTTCAATAGAGGGCAAGATTTTGTTAGCGGTGCAAATATGAACTATATCAAGTGCCTGTGTGGGTGCTGGTTCAGCACTGCTTAACTCCTCCTCTTGCTTCTCCAGCTCTGCCTGTGTCAGTAGCTCTGGTCCTATGGTTGCGCTCGCACACTGCGCTTCTGTGACTAAATCGTCAAAGCTGTCCATTGCGTGCACGGTAGCGTCCTCATGTGGGTGCTGCATCCCTTCGAAGATGTTGAAATGGATTTCTTCGCCATCTACCTCCATGGAGTGCGTGCCTCTCCACACGTCTATCTTCGTGCGCGCAGTCATCAGAAACGGTCTGCCTAGGAGGATCTGCGCACCGCTGGCGCTTGATTCACCCTCCATTTCGAGCACATAAAAGTCTGCTGGGAACACCAGCTCTCCTACTCGAACTAGGACATCTTCTATCATGCCTGCAAGTTGTTTGCACGATCTATCTGCTAGCTGAATTGTGAGACCTGCAGGTTTTAGTGGTCCAAGGCGCAAGGTCGCATAGAGAGAATATGGTAATAAATTGATTGATGCGCCTAAATCGATCATGCAGTTGCTTACCGTGGTTTTACCTAAGGTGCAAGGGATAGTGAATGTACCTGGATCTCGGCACTTAGGTGGTACCTTTTGTTGCACGATTGCTGAGGCCTGCGCATTTAGCATTACCTGTGCGCATTCGCCTGTCCTCCTTTTATTTGTGCACAGCTCTTTTAAAAACTTCGCATACCTGGGAATCTGTCGAATAGCTTCTATGAGAGGTATGTTGATTTCCACCTTGCTGAACAGCTCATATAGTTCCTTGTCCAGTGCTTCTTTTCTCGCCAGTGGTGCCTGCACAGGGAAAGGAGCAGGTATGTTAGTACAATTTTTGTCCTTGTTTGTCGAGTGAGACATACCTGGCGCTTTGCCCTGCTGGTTCGTGGTTGGCGCTTCTGATTGCGCCTCTGGCTCTGGTTGCGCACTCTGAGCTGCTGGATCTGGGACTTGCGCAACTGGTTGCGCGGGCGCCTGCGTGGTCTGCTCTGTTCCCACTGTGCGCCCAGTCCTCAGTGTTACTGCATTAACTCCTCCCTTAGGGTTCTGAATCACTTGCGAAGGCAGGTTGCCATCGCTCTTTTTCAGCTCATACACCGTGGTTGCAATTTGTGATAGATGCTTTTCTATGGATTCGAACCTCTGGTCATACTTTTCGTCATTCTTGCGCACTGTGTCTGCTAGCTGCCCCATGATATCTTCCAAGGATCGCCTTGGTTGCTGATTGTTCTGCGCTGGTGCGTCTGTGCGGCGATGCGGTGGATTGTAGGGTGCAGCTTGTTGCGTCTGCTGTGGCGCGCGCTGATCAGTGGGCTGCCTCTGGAAATTGTTCTCTTCTCTCCATCTGAATCCATTTGCAGCAAGCCCAAAGCGCGGCTGATTCTGCCTCTGCGGTCCTCTGTTGTCCCATCCTCCAAGGGCATTTACATCTCCAGTTTCTTCAAAAAGTGTTGGGCATTCGTCTGTCTTGTGCTCAGTGGACCTGTAGAATTCACATACCTTTGGCGCAACTGGTTGTGCGCTCTGCGCACTCATCAGCTTCTGTAGCATGGCCTTCATTTCTTTGATCTCAGCGCTTGCCTCTACCTGATGCACAGAACGATTACGACTACTTTCAAGTGTCAATTGATGTCTTACCTGCCCAGCAGAATCTTCTATCAGCTGCCATGCATCCTCCGGGTACATGTTGCAAATGTCCCCTCCTGCGCATGCATTCAGTAGTCGCAGCTCCATGGGCAGCAGTCCATTCAGAAAGTTCTCTATCAGCACATTCTGGGGAAGCCCGTGATTGTAGCAGTTGGCTTCTAGCTCCCTGAAACGCTCGTAGTATTCTGACAGAGACTCCCCTGCGCCTTGCCTTGGCGCGGCCAATTCCCTTCTGAGCAGCGCAATCTTCGCTGCTGGATAAAATTTATCTAAGAATTTCTTCTGCAGCTGCTCCCATGTGTGGATTGATCCTGCGGGTAAGCTCATCAGCCAGTGTTTGGCTGCATCGCACAATGAAAATGGGAACGCCTTCATCTTCAGCGCTTCATCGTTCTCCCCCAAGGTCTTCATGTTCTCGCAAATGATTAGGAACTCCCGCACATGCTTGACTGGATTTTCGTTGTTCATTCCGTGAAACTTGGGCATGTGATGGATGAGTGAGCTCCTCAGTTCGAACTGTCCGTCGGGCGGAAGCACTATGCACCATGGCTGGTTAACAGTGAGTGGGGCTAACATTTCGCGCACTGTCTTGCGCCTCGCGACTGGACGAACGGGTGGCGCAATGTATGGTTCAGCGGCCATCCGTGCGTCGACCTCACGCTGCACTTCCTCTCTGAATAGGGCTGCGCGGTTATGTGCCCTTGCTTCCTCTGGGGTTCTGTCTCCCAGGTTATCTCCAACCACACTGTTATCCTCCATGTCCTGATCCAAACTCAAGAAACGAAATTAAATGGCAACGAAGTTGTTGCGTCTCTCAGTGCGCAACTAGAATCTGCGCAGCGCAACTGTTTCAAGGTTGCGCAGGCTGATGTGATTGTGCGCTGTCAGAAACAACAACGAGAAAACAAAACAAAATGAAATAACTAGTTACTAAAATGAGAAATGTAAGCTAGCTAAAACTTAGCTGTGTTGCTCCCCGGCAACGGCGCCAAAATTTGATCGTGCGTCGTTGTGGGCGTCAAATATAATCCTTCCTCTTCCACTCAGTACAGCGGTTAAGTAAGGGTCGATCTCCACAGGGAGCAAGCAGTTCAGTTCTAGCCAGTATCCTACACTTACGAAGATGGGGGGGGTGAGTGATTGGTTTGCGCAGTGCGCGAGTAACAGCGAATATCGTAACGCGGGGAATTGCACTAGACGTGCGCAAGCAGTAGAGATTAAATACTATATTTATGAGAAGTATTGGGCAGACAATCCTCTATGAATGCATTCCTTATCATCGACTCTAAACATCTATAGCTTGTGTTTTACTTGGGTTAGTGTCCGGTAAAGGCTTCCTAACACGTGCGCATGTCCCGTTCAAAGTTCATGTGCTATTAATCCTTAGAACTAGACTAAACAGCTGCGAATCCTGTCACAGTAGCAACTGCCTACCCTAACTCGTTACTCCTAATTGTCACGGTAAGTTTGCGGTTCAAGGCTTCCCCTACGCATGCAACTAGTTTAACATGCGACAAGCGAGCTACACAAGTAAGTTTGCGGTTCAAGGCTTCCCCTACTCATGCAACTAACTGTCTGAGTACGCACAGAATTAATACAAGTAAATAAACTATGCATTAAGCTCAAGTCTCAAAGGAATACATCACAGATTCATGCCCGACCAACACTAAGTGTTTAGCTAGACATGCTAGTGGTAAACATCATAAAATAGTAAATAATAACTAACGAATCCAAGAAAACAGTAGCAAACAGTGCGTGCAGTGTCTTCTCTCGGCTGGCGCAGTCGGCTGGCGCAAATCTCCTCAACAGGTCCGCGTGTTTTCCAGTTCTTCCGCGCAGTGCCTCCTTTGAGGCCGTGGTGCTGCCTCTCCGTGTTGTTTGAAACCCTAGACCTCCTCTCCTTTATATACTGCTCAGGAGGTTCATCTTTGGCAACTTCCAAATCTGGTCATGTTAGGTTTTGGCAATGCTGGATTCTGCGCCTGGCGCACTGCATCGGTTGGCGCAATCGGGTAGCGCACCTCTGCTGTCTTTCGCCATTTCTTCTTCTGTTTGCGCCGCTAGCTCCGCAGGCTGATCTTTTACTCCTAGAACGCTGCCTGTTAGCGCGTATCCGACTTAAGGACTCGTTCTGACCTGATATACAAAAACATTGGAAACGAGTAATCTTGCTCATAAAATATTGCAAACAAGCATAGGGTTATGATCTAAATAATGTGTATAACTAGGCTCTATCACATGTCTAGCTAAACTCTTAGTGTTGGTCGGGCATGAATCTATGATGTATTTTCTTTGAGTCTTGAGCTTAATGCGTAGTTTACTTACTTGTATTAATCCTGTGCATACGGAGACAGCCAGTTGCATGAGTAGGGGAAGCCTTGAACCGCAATCTTACTTGTGTTGCTTGCTTGTCATATGTTAAACTAGTTGATAGCTTTACGGTGACAACTAGGAGTAACGAGCTAGGGTGATCAGTTGCTACTTTGAACGGATTCGCAGCTGTTTTAGTCTATGTTCTAAGGATTAATAGCACATGAACTTTGAACGGAACATGCGCACGTGTTAGAAAGCCTTGACCGGACACTAACCAAAGTAAACCGAAAACTATAGACGTTTAGAGTCGATGATAAGGAATGCACTCATAGAGGATTGTCTGCCCAATACTTCTCATAATCATAGTATTTAATCTCTACTGCTTGCGCACGTCTAGTGCAAATTTCCTGCATTACACTAGTTACTGTTCACTTGCGCATCGCGCATTTCAATCACTCACACAACCCCCCCATTTTCGTAAGTGTAGGTTGCTAGCTAAAGACTTACTATTTGCTCCCTGTGGAGATCGACCCTTACTTAACCGCTGTACTAGTGGGAGAGGAAGGAATTAATTTGACGCGCACAACGACGCGCGGATCAAGACCTTATCAAGATGAGTTAAGCATGCGTCAAAGGTACCTTCGTACACAGTAAAATGAGCCATGAACACCTCTATGCATATACCAACCATATCAGAAAAAATGCTCATGACTAGAAGTTGGAACGTACCTGGCGCGTTACACAGTTCAAACGACATGCGGCGAAACGCAAACGTACCGAATGGGCAGGTAAACGTAGTTTTCTCTTGATCCTCCGCAGCTATGGGTATCTGATTGTACCCTGAGTACCCATCCAGAAAGCAAAAGTATGGCTTCCCCGCTAATCGATCTAGCATCTGGTCCATGAAGGGCAGCGGAAAATGATCCTTGCGCGTGACTGCATTTCTGTAGTCGATGCACATGCGCCATCCAGTTTGCATGCGCTTGGGAACAAGCTCGCCCTGCGCATTCTCCTCCACTGTGATTCCTCCTTTCTTCGGCACAACGTGCACTGGACTCAGCCATTTGCTGTCCGAGATTGGGTAAATGACTCCTGCGTCAAGCAGCTTCAGGATCTCCTTTTGCACCACCTCCATCGTATTCGGGTTCAATCTGCGCTGAGGCTCCCTGGATGGTTTGGCACCATCTTCCAATAGAATCCTATGCATACATACGTCCGGGCTCACTCCGCGCAGGTCAGCAAGTGTCCATCGTATAGCGCGCTGGTTCTTGCGCAGCACCTCCTGTAATCACGCCTCTTGCTCCTCTTCTAATCCTTTCTTTATGATTACCGGCAGGGTGTCCTCATTTCCCAAGAATATGTACTTAAAGTGCTCTGGGAGTTGCTTCAGCTCGGCCCTGGGTGCCTGTTCAATAAAGGGCAAGATTTTATTAGCAGTGCAGACATTAACTATATCGTGTACCTGTCTGGATACTGGTTCAGCACTGCTCAGCTCGTCCTCATGCGCCTCCATCTCTGCCTGTGTCAGTGGCTCAGGTCCTTCTGCTGCGCTCGCACATTGCGCATCTGCAACCAAGTCATCTATGCTGTCCAATGCGTGCACTGTGGCGTCCTCATGAGGGTGCTGCATCCCTTTAAATATGTTAAAGTGAATTTCCTCGCCATCAACCTCCATTGAGAGCGTACCCCTCCACACGTCTATCTTTGTGCGCACTGTCATCAGAAATGGTTTGCCCAATAGGATCTACGCACTTCCTTTGCTCGACTCACCCTCCATCTCTAGGACTTAGAAATCTGCTGGGAACACCAGCTCTCCTACTCGGACGAGGACGTCCTCTATCATGCCCGTCGGTTGCTTGCACGATCGATCCGCTAGCTGAATGGTGAGACCTGCAGGCTTTAGTGGTCCAAGGCGCAATGACGCATACAAGGAATAGGGAAGCACATTTATAGATGCGCCTAAGTCAATCATGTAGTTGCTTACTGTGGTCTTACCTAAAGTGCATGGGATGGTGAATGTACCTGGGTCCCGGCATTTAGGTGGTACCTTATGTTGCACGATTGCTGAGGCCTGCGCATTTAGCATTACCTGTGCGCACTCGCCTTTCCTCCTCTTGTTTGTGCACAGCTCCTTTAAGAATTTGGCGTACCTAGGGATCTTCCGAACTGCTTCAATAAGGGGAATGTTTATTTCCACCTTACTGAATAACTCGTAGAGCTCTTTATCTAGCGCTTCTTTCCTAGCCTATGGTGCCTGTACAGGAAAAGGTGCAGGTATGTTAGTACGATTCATGTATTTGTCTTTCGATTGCGCCATACCTGGCGCCTCACCCTGCTGGCTTGTGGCTTGCGCTTCTGGTTCCGCATCTTGCTCTGCTGGATCTGGAGCTTGCGCAACTGGTTGCGCGGGCGCCTTTGCGGTCTGCTCTGTTTCTACCGTGCGCCCAGTCCTCAGTGTCACTGCGTTGAATCCTCCCTTGGGATTCTGGATCACTTGCGAAGGCAGGTTGCCATTGCTCTTTTTCAGCTCATACACCATGGTAACGATCTGTGACAGCTGCTTTTCAATGGACTCGAACCTCTTGTCATACTTCTCATCATTCTTGTGCACTGTGTCTGCTAGCTGCCCCACGATATCTTCTAAGGATCGCCTCGGCTGCTGGTTGTTTTGTGGTGGCGCGTCAGTGCGGCGATGCGGTGGATTGTAAGGCACAGCTTGTTGCGTTTGCTATGGTGCGCGCTGATCCGCGGAATGCCTCTGGAAATTGTTGTCCTCCTTCCATCTGAACCCATTTGCGGCTAGTCCAAAACGCGGCTGATTCTGCCGCTGCGGCCCTCTATTATCCCATTGATCGCGCGTCGTTGTGCGCGTCAAATATAATCCTTCCTCTTCCACTCAGTACAGCGGTTAAGTAAGGGTCGATCTCCACAGGGAGCAAGCAGTTCAGTTCTAGCCAGTATCCTACACTTACGAAGATGGGGGGGGGGTGAGTGATTGGTTTGCGCAGTGCGCGAGTAACAGCGAATATCGTAACGCGGGGAATTGCACTAAACGTGCGCAAGCAGTAGAGATTAAATACTATATTTATGAGAAGTATTGGGCAGACAATCCTCTATGAATGCATTCCTTATCATCGACTCTAAACATCGATAGCTTGTGTTTTACTTGGGTTAGTGTCCGGTAAAGGCTTCCTAACACGTGCGCATGTCCCGTTCAAAGTTCATGTACTATTAATCCTTAGAACTAGACTAAACAGCTGCGAATCCTGTCACAGTAGCAACTGCCTATCCTAACTCGTTACTCCTAATTGTCACGGTAAGTTTGCGGTTCAAGGCTTCCCCTACGCATGCAACTAGTTTAACATGCGACAAGCGAGCTACACAAGTAAGTTTGCGGTTCAAGGCTTCCCCTACTCATGCAACTAACTGTCTGAGTACGCACAGAATTAATACAAGTAAATAAACTATGCATTAAGCTCAAGTCTCAAAGGAATACATCACAGATTCATGCCCGACCAACACTAAGTGTTTAGCTAGACATGCTAGTGGTAAACATCATAAAATAGTAAATAATAACTAACGAATCCAAGAAAACAGTAGCAAACAGTGCGTGCAGTGTCTTCTCTCGGCTGGCGCAGTCGGCTGGCGCAAATCTCCTCAACAGGTCCGCGTGTTTTCCAGTTCTTCCGCGCAGTGCCTCCTTTGAGGCCGTGGTGCTGCCTCTCCGTGTTGTTTGAAACCCTAGACCTCCTCTCCTTTATATACTGCTCAGGAGGTTCATCTTTGGCAACTTCCAAATCTGGTCATGTTAGGTTTTGGCAATGCTGGATTCTGCGCCTGGCGCACTGCATCGGTTGGCGCAATCGGGTAGCGCACCTCTGCTGTCTTTCGCCATTTCTTCTTCTGTTTGCGCCGCTAGCTCCGCAGGCTGATCTTTTACTCCTAGAACGCTGCCTGTTAGCGCGTATCCGACTTAAGGACTCGTTCTGACCTGATATACAAAAACATTGGAAACGAGTAATCTTGCTCATAAAATATTGCAAACAAGCATAGGGTTATGATCTAAATAATGTGTATAACTAGGCTCTATCAAACCCCCCACACTTGCCCCTTGTTCGTCCCGAACAAGCACTGAAACGCGGATACAATTACCTTTTCTGGAGTCTAGCGCACAGCCTTGCACTATGGCGCGATCTGCACAATTGCTCGGCTCGCCTTGCTCTATCACCTGCGCACAACTGCACTTAACAGTTCTAGTATAATAATTCCGAAATTTCATTACCTCTCAGCCGGGATGAAGATCTTTGGATGACTGGGAGATAGCTCTTCTTAGGCTCCGGGTTGTCAGCTTCTGCTCTGAAGGTAGGTATATGGTTTCTTGAGCGAGCTTCTTCCAGTGCGTGATTCGTCCGCACGCTTCCTGGGATCCTGAGCCTTTGATGATATCCTTGTGGTCTTGCGCACGCAGGTACTAAGTAGTGCGCATGCTGATTCTTTGTAACGCAAATCATTTGCTTCTGCTGGTATTTTTTCTTTTGTACAGCTTCCTTTCCAATTTGTTTCATTCCCAGAACAGTTCCAATCTCAGCCTTCGGATAGCAGCTATGGAACTCGTTCCGCTCTCCCTCCTTGGTCTGTCTGCGCCGGTCGGCGCACGCGTTTGCAACCGCGCCCGCTTTCCTTAGCTCGGCTTCCAGAGAGAAGGTGGTCTGTTTTCCCACCTCGCCACGCTTTGGGTATTTCGCCTTTGGCATCTGCGTGACTGAGCGCGCTCTTTTGTTCCGAAGGTTGCGAAGCACCGGCCTCCACTAGCGCACTCGACCATATACCTCGCCTTCGAAGCACAAGCGACTAACCGCCTCTCTGGAGCATTTCTATCAACTCCACATCCCCTGTATATCCCAACTAACAGGAGCAGAAAAAAAACGAAAAAATTATGCTAAAACATTAGAGAACGGCGCACGCAATACGGATAGCGCAAAACAAGCTGGAGCGCATGCGCATCCTGCACCTTAGCGCACTACTGCTACTAATTCTCTTCAACTTAAACTAAGCTATACTAAAAATGCTCAAAACATGAAATGTAAGAGTAACGCCCCCCCCCACACTTGAACAGAGACGTGTCCCCACGACTCAGGCTCAAGCGCACGGAGGGCGCACACATGCAAAATGACAAGTCCTAAACTGCCTAAAAGAAACACAAAAAACTAAAAAGAAAAATATGTAAAAATAAAAACCAGTCGGGTTACCTCCCGACAAGTGCCTTTGTTTAACGTCGTTGGCTCGACTGTACCTCGTTACGTGCCAAAACGTGTGTCTGCGACCTCCCCCACTCTTGCTCCTGAGTGTCCCTGCGCCAGTGCGTGTATTGCGTTTTCCTGGGTCCTGCGCAACGGGTGAAAAGGGTAGTCAGTATGTCATAAATCATGCGTAACGAGGATAGATGTAGAGGAAGAAGAGATATAAGCAATAGGTTCCAGTTCTCCCTCTGGTGCATCCGGTGGTGCGTCTGGCGGAGGCTCTGGCGCAATGCTCATGCGCCATCCAGTTTGCATGCGCTTGGGAACTAGCTCGCCCTGCGCATCTGCAGCCAAGTTATCCTTGCTGTCCATTGCGTGCACTGTAGCGTCCTCATGTGGATGCTGCATCCCCTTGAATATGTTGAAATGGATTTCTTCGCCATCCACTTCCATGGAGAGCGTGCCCCTCCACACGTCTATCTTCGTGCGCGCGGTCATCAGAAGCGGTCTGCCTAGGAGGATCTGCGCATCGCTGGCGCTTGATTCACCCTCCATTTCGAGCACATAAAAGTCTGCTGGGAACACCAGCTCTCCTACTCGAACTAGGACATCTTCTATCATGCCTGCAGGTTGTTTGCACGATCTATCTGCTAGCTGAATTGTGAGACCTGCAGGTTTTAGTGGTCCAAGGCGCAAGGTCGCATAGAGAGAATATGGTAATAAATTGATTGATGCGCCTAAATCGATCATGCAATTGCTTACCGTGGTTTTACCTAAGGTGCAAGGGATAGTGAATGTACCTGGATCTCGGCACTTAGGTGGTACCTTTTGTTGCACGATTGCTGAGGCCTGCGCATTTAGCATTACCTGTGCGCATTCGCCTGTCCTCCTTTTATTTGTGCACAGCTCTTTTAAAAACTTCGCATACCTGGGAATCTGTCGAATAGCTTCTATGAGAGGTATGTTGATTTCCACCTTGCTGAACAGCTCATATAGTTCCTTGTCCAGTGCTTCTTTTCTCGCCAGTGGTGCCTGTACAGGGAAAGGAGCAGGTATGTTAGTACAATTTTTGTCCTTGTTTGTCGAGTGAGACATACCTGGCGCTTTGCCCTGCTTGTTCGTGGTTGGAGCTTCTGATTGCGCCTCTGGCTCTGGTTGCGCACTCTGAGCTGCTGGATCTGGGACTTGCGCAACTGGTTGCGCGGGCGCCTGCGCGGTCTGCTCTGTTCCCACTGTGCGCCCAGTCCTCAGTGTTACTGCATTAACTCCTCCCTTAGGGTTCTGAATCACTTGCGAAGGCAGGTTGCCATCGCTCTTTTTCAGCTCATACACCGTGGTTGCAATTTGTGATAGATGCTTTTCTATGGATTCGAACCTCTTGTCATACTTTTCGTCATTCTTGCGCACTGTGTCTGCTAGCTGCCCCATGATATCTTCCAAGGATCGCCTTGGTTGCTGATTGTTCTGCGCTGGTGCGTCTGTGCGGCGATGCGGTGGATTGTAGGGTGCAGCTTGTTGCGTCTGCTGTGGCGCGCGCTGATCAGTGGGCTGCCTCTGGAAATTGTTCTCTTCTCTCCATCTGAATCCATTTGCAGCAAGCCCAAAGCGCGGCTGATTCTGCCTCTGCGGTCCTCTGTTGTCCCATCCTCCAAGGGCATTTACATCTCCAGTTTCTTCAAAAAGTGTTGGGCATTCGTCTGTCTTGTGCTCAGTGGACCTGCAGAATTCACATACCTTTGGCGCAACTGGTTGTGCGCTCTGCGCACTCATCAGCTTCTGTAGCATGGCCTTCATTTCTTTGATCTCAGCGCTTGCCTCTACCTGATGCACAGAACGATTACGACTACTTTCAAGTGTCAATTGATGTCTTACCTGCCCAGCAGAATCTTCTATCAGCTGCCATGCATCCTCCGGGTACATGTTGCAAATGTCCCCTCCTGCGCATGCATTCAGTAGTCGCAGCTCCATGGGCAGCAGTCCATTCAGAAAGTTCTCTATCAGCACATTCTGGGGAAGCCCGTGATTGTAGCAGTTGGCTTCTAGCTCCCTGAAACGCTCGTAGTATTCTGACAGAGACTCCCCTGCGCCTTGCCTTGGCGCGGCCAATTCCCTTCTGAGCAGCGCAATCTTCGCTGCTGGATAAAATTTATCTAAGAATTTCTTCTGCAGCTGCTCCCATGTGTGGATTGATCCTGCGGGTAAGCTCATCAGCCAGTGTTTGGCTGCATCGCACAATGAAAATGGGAACGCCTTCATCTTCAGCGCTTCATCGTTCTCCCCCAAGGTCTTCATGTTCTCGCAAATGATTAGGAACTCCCGCACATGCTTGACTGGATTTTCGTTGTTCATTCCGTGAAACTTGGGCATGTGATGGATGAGTGAGCTCCTCAGTTCGAACTGTCCGTCGGGCGGAAGCACTATGCACCATGGCTGGTTAACAGTGAGTGGGGCTAACATTTCGCGCACTGTCTTGCGCCTCGCGACTGGACGAACGGGTGGCGCAATGTATGGTTCAGCGGCCATCCGTGCGTCGACCTCACGCTGCACTTCCTCTCTGAATAGGGCTGCGCGGTTATGTGCCCTTGCTTCCTCTGGGGTTCTGTCTCCCAGGTTATCTCCAACCACACTGTTATCCTCCATGTCCTGATCCAAACTCAAGAAACGAAATTAAATGGCAACGAAGTTGTTGCGTCTCTCAGTGCGCAACTAGAATCTGCGCAGCGCAACTGTTTCAAGGTTGCGCAGGCTGATGTGATTGTGCGCTGTCAGAAACAACAACGAGAAAACAAAACAAAATGAAATAACTAGTTACTAAAATGAGAAATGTAAGCTAGCTAAAACTTAGCTGTGTTGCTCCCCGGCAACGGCGCCAAAATTTGATCGTGCGTCGTTGTGGGCGTCAAATATAATCCTTCCTCTTCCACTCAGTACAGCGGTTAAGTAAGGGTCGATCTCCACAGGGAGCAAGCAGTTCAGTTCTAGCCAGTATCCTACACTTACGAAGATGGGGGGGGTGAGTGATTGGTTTGCGCAGTGCGCGAGTAACAGCGAATATCGTAACGCGGGGAATTGCACTAGACGTGCGCAAGCAGTAGAGATTAAATACTATATTTATGAGAAGTATTGGGCAGACAATCCTCTATGAATGCATTCCTTATCATCGACTCTAAACATCTATAGCTTGTGTTTTACTTGGGTTAGTGTCCGGTAAAGGCTTCCTAACACGTGCGCATGTCCCGTTCAAAGTTCATGTGCTATTAATCCTTAGAACTAGACTAAACAGCTGCGAATCCTGTCACAGTAGCAACTGCCTACCCTAACTCGTTACTCCTAATTGTCACGGTAAGTTTGCGGTTCAAGGCTTCCCCTACGCATGCAACTAGTTTAACATGCGACAAGCGAGCTACACAAGTAAGTTTGCGGTTCAAGGCTTCCCCTACTCATGCAACTAACTGTCTGAGTACGCACAGAATTAATACAAGTAAATAAACTATGCATTAAGCTCAAGTCTCAAAGGAATACATCACAGATTCATGCCCGACCAACACTAAGTGTTTAGCTAGACATGCTAGTGGTAAACATCATAAAATAGTAAATAATAACTAACGAATCCAAGAAAACAGTAGCAAACAGTGCGTGCAGTGTCTTCTCTCGGCTGGCGCAGTCGGCTGGCGCAAATCTCCTCAACAGGTCCGCGTGTTTTCCAGTTCTTCCGCGCAGTGCCTCCTTTGAGGCCGTGGTGCTGCCTCTCCGTGTTGTTTGAAACCCTAGACCTCCTCTCCTTTATATACTGCTCAGGAGGTTCATCTTTGGCAACTTCCAAATCTGGTCATGTTAGGTTTTGGCAATGCTGGATTCTGCGCCTGGCGCACTGCATCGGTTGGCGCAATCGGGTAGCGCACCTCTGCTGTCTTTCGCCATTTCTTCTTCTGTTTGCGCCGCTAGCTCCGCAGGCTGATCTTTTACTCCTAGAACGCTGCCTGTTAGCGCGTATCCGACTTAAGGACTCGTTCTGACCTGATATACAAAAACATTGGAAACGAGTAATCTTGCTCATAAAATATTGCAAACAAGCATAGGGTTATGATCTAAATAATGTGTATAACTAGGCTCTATCACCCATCCTCCTAGAGCATTGACATCTCCTGATTCCTCGAAAAGTGTGGGACATGCATCGGTTTTGTGTTCAGTGGACGTACAGAATTCGCATGCCTTTGGCGCAGCTGGTTGCGCCCCTTGATCATTCATCAACTTCTGTAGCATGGCCTTCATCTCCTTTATCCCAACGCTTGTTTCTACCTGATGCACAGAACGAGCACGACTATTCTCAAGTGTTAGCTGATGTCTTACCTGTCCAGCAGAGTCTTCTATCAGCTGCCACGTGTCCTCTGGGTACATGCTGCAAATGTCGCCTCCTGCGCATGCATTCAATAATCTCAGCTCCATGGGTAGCAATCCGTTTAGGAAATTCTCTATGAGCACATTCTGGGGCAGGCCATGACTGTAGCAGTTAGCCTCCAGCTCCCTGAAACGCTTATAATACTCCGATAGTGATTCTCCTGCGCCCTGCCTAGGTGCGGCCAACTCCCTCCTGAGTAGCGCAATCTTGGCTGCAGGATAGAACTTGTCCAAAAACTTCTTCTGCAGCTGCTCCCATGTGTGAATAGATCCTGCTGGTAAGTTCATCAGCCAATGCCTGGCCGTGTCACATAATGAAAAAGGGAACGCCTTCATTTTCAGCGCTTCGTCGCTCTCCCCTTCGGCCTTCATGTTCTCGCAAATGACTAGGAATTCTCGCACATGCTTGACTGGGTTCTCATTGTTCATCCCGTGGAACTTGGGCATGTGATGAATGAGCGAGCTCCTTAGCTCAAAATGACCGTCTTGTGGAAGCACTATGCACCATGGCTGGTTAACCGTGATTGGGGCTGACATCTCGCGCACTGTTCTGCGTCGCGCGGCCTGTCGCGCGGGTGGCGCATTATACACTTCAGCCGCCATCCTTGCTTCAACTTCGCGCTGCACTTCCTCTTTGAACCGAACTGCGCGGTTGTCTTCCCTCGCATTCTCTGGGGTCCTGTCCCCTAAGTTATCTCCAACGACACTGTTATCCTCCATGACCTGTTCTAAATCTCATAGAAAACGAAATTAAAAGACAACTAAGCTGTCACGTCTGTCAGTGCGCAACTAGAATCTGCGCAGCGCAACTGTTTCAAGGTTGCGCAGGCTGATGTTGATTGCCCGCTGTCAGAAACAACAACGAGGAAAATAAAGTAAACAGAAATAACTAACAACTGTAAAAGAAAATTTAAACAGAGCCAATATTTGATCGCGCGTCGTTGTACACGTGAAATTAATCCTTCCTTCTCCACTTAGTACAGCGGCTAAGTCAGGGTCGATCCCACAAGGAGCAAGCAGACTTGTTCTAACTAGTAACCTACAACTTATGAAAATTGGATTGTGAGTGTTTGGGTTGCGCAGGTGCGCGAATAAACAGTAGTGAAAGCAGACTTTTCACGAGACGTGCGCAGGCAGTAGAGATTAAGTACTATGACTATGAAACGTATCGGTGCAGAAAATCCTCTATGAATGTATTCCTTATCATCGACTCTAAACGTCTATAGTTCGATTTACTGAAGTTAGTGTCCGATCAAGGCTTCCTAACATGTGCGCATGTTCCGATCAAAGTTCATGAGCTATTAATTCTTAAAACTAGTCTAAGCAGCTACGAATCCTGTCACAGTAGCAGCTGATTATCCTAGCGCGTTACTCCTAGTTGTCACCGTCAAACTACCAACTAGTTTAACATATAACAAACAAGTAGTAAGAGTAAGATTGCGGTTCAAGGCTTCCCCTACTCATGTAACTAGCTGTCAACCGTGTGCACAGAATTAATACAAGCAAACAAACTATGAATTAAGCACAAGTCTCAAAGGAAATACTCATAGAATCATGCCCAACCGATACAAAGCGTTTAGCTAGACATGCTAGTAGTAAACATCATGGAAATAGTAAATAACAGCTAAAGTATCCAAGAAAACAGTAGCAAGCAGGTGCGTGCAGGTTGCTGTGTCTCGGCTCGCGCAGTCGGCTAGCGCAGGTCCTCGCAGCAGCTCGTGTGTTTTTCAGTTCTGGCTCTCTCTCCTCCGTTGTTGTGTCTCTTCAAACCCTAGCCTTCCTCTCTTTATATACTGCTCATGAGGACAATCTTGGCAACTTCCAAATCCTATGGCAACTTCCAAGATTTGGAAACACCAACATCCTGCGCATGGCTCACTGCGCACATTGGTTCGCGCAGTCGGTCTGGGCACCGCGGTCTGAATCTATCCTGTTTGCGCTGCTAGCTCGCAGGCTGTGTGTTGCGCTCCTTAAACGCGCCGATTAGCACGTATCCGACTTAGGCACTTGCTTTGTCCTGGAATACAAAAACACTGGAAACCAGTAATCTTGTACACAAAATGACGCAAACAAGCACAGTGTTAAGATCTAAATAACACGTATAAATAGGCTCTATCAGGAACCTATTCTGAAGAGAAGCTGATTAGGAAGGTACTCAGATCATTGCCCACAAGATTTGACATGAAAGTGACTGCCATTGAAAAAGCTCAAAATGTCAGACACATGAGACTGGAAGAATTGATTGGATCACTCAAACAATTTGAGATGAAGCTGGTTAAAGAAGAGCCTACTCCTAAGGAGAATATAGGACTTAAGGCAGAGACAGAGGTGAAGAAGCCAGCTCCAGATGACCAGCTGAGTATGTTGGTAAAGAACCTTGGGAAACTCTTGAAGAACATGGATTCAAGAACTGGGCAAAGCTCTTCCACACAAAAACAATTTAGAAGAGGTGGAGAGAATAAAATGAGAGGGAAGGAATCTGCTCAAAATGATGATGATAAGAGAAACAGAAGAAAGAGCATGAAGTGTTGGAACTGTGAAGGATATGGTCATCGACAAGTCGACTGTACTAGTAAACCAATGAAGAAGGCCAATCAGAAAAGTGCTCTTTCTGCCAGCGGGAGTGAAGACGAGACCGATCTGAGTGAAGATGAATGCAACATGGTCAGATCCAGATCAGTCAGAAAAGGCAGAAAAACACAAGGTAGGGTGAATCAGCTTCTGCTACAGCAATCCCTATATCACCATGTCAAGACACTATTAGAGTATAAAAGATGCTATAGGTGCGGGCTCAAAGGTCACATTAGGAAGAACTGTCCATGAGCATACCACAGAAAGGGGTCAGCCAGAAAAACACCTAATCACAACTATGGGAGAACTCAGCATCTTGCTCTTATCAGCATAGCAAGTTCCTCGAACAAGGTTAGCTTGTATTTTGACAGTGGCTGCTCGGGGCATATGACGGGAGAAAGATCCTTCTTGAAGAGTATAACCCCTTGCTTAGAACAACAGGTGAAGTTTGGAAATGGCCTGAGGGGAAGAGTTCTGGGAAAGGGAACACTGGCAGTTGAAGGGATGCCCGAACTAAGCAATGTCATGCTGGTGGAAGGACTGAAGGCGAACCTCATAAGCATTAGCCAGCTATGTGATGGGACTCAACAGGTGAAGTTTACAAAAGATTCGTGCAAAGTCTTCAACAAGAATGGAGAATGTATAATGGAGGGGACCAGAGCGAGAAGCAACTGCTATCTTCTCAAGGTAGACACAAACTCTCATTTTCCAAGATGCATGCTAACTAATGCAGAGGAAATGAATCTCTGGCACAGAAGGATGGGTCATGTCAATCTAAGAACTCTGAAGAAGATTGCAACAGAAGGGTTAGTCAGAGGAGTACCACTGATTAAAGGCGAGAAAGTTCCATCTGCGGAGACTGTCAGATTGGGAAACAAAAAAGGGCTTCACATCCAAAAGTTAAAGGTACAAACACAACCAGACCTTTCCAGCTTATACACATGGACCTGATGGGTTCTATGGAAGTCGAGAGTGTGGGTAAGAAAAGATATGCCTTTGTCCACAATGATGACTATACCCGGTTCACTTGGATTGATTTTATCAGAGAGAAATTAGACACTGTAAAAGTAATAGTCTCATTGGTGTCCCGTCTGGAGCAACAGAAAAATCTCAGAATCACCAACATTCGCAGTGATCATGGCAGAGAGTTTGAAAACGAAGCAGTGGATGAGTTCTGTCGCCAAAAGGGTATCTCACATCAGTTTTCTCCTCCAATCACTCCTCAGCAGAATGGTGTAGTGGAACGAAAGAATCGGACAATTCAAGAAATGGCCAGAGTCATGATTCATGCCAAGAGGATCCCCCTGAGATTCTGGGCTGAGGCAATGAACACCGCATGCTACATCATCAACAGAGTCACCATATGAAAAAAAACCAACCGGACTTGCTATGAGCTCTGGAATCAGAAGAAGCCCACAGTAAAATACTTTCACATCTTTGGAAGTGACTGCTACATTCTGAGAGATCAGGAGTACAGGAAGAAGCTTGAACCAAAGAGCGATGCTGGTCTCTTCTTGGGATATTCAATGAACAGTAGGGCATATCGAGTGTACAATCAGAGAACAAGAACAGTGATGGAATCCATAAATGTAGTAGTCAAAGATGTTGAAGAAGAATCTTCCACTGTTCCTGACGACGAAGACTCTGACATTGAAGATGCCCCTGCCAATCAGAGGAGAAGTGAACAAACTTCAGCCCCAGATGATGCTGTAGCAAATGCTGAAGCAGGAAATACAGACGAACTCCAAGAGATCCTGCATGAAGAATAGATTGATGAGACTCATGATCCACCACCAAGGCAGCCTCCAAAGAAGATTCAGAATAACCATCCACTGACCAATGTGATTGGAGATCCGACAAAAAGAAGGAGAACCAGAAGCGATGGTTACCTCAATACCTGCTTCCTATCCAGTATAGAACCGAAGACTTTCAAGGAAGCCTTGAATGACGAATTCTGAATGATAGCTATGCAGGAAGAACTAGCAGAATTCAAAAGACACGATGTTTGGGACTTGGTGGACAGACCTAAAGGAGTAAACATTATAGGTACCAAATGGATCTTCAAAAACAAAACTGATGAAAAGGGGAACATCACAAGAAACAAAGCCAGGCTTGTTGCTCAAGGATACACTCAAATTGAGGGGATAGACTTCGAAGAAACTTTTGCTCCAGTCCCTCGTCTAGAGGCCATGAGACTGCTTCTAGCTATGTCATGTTTTCTGGGTTTTAAACTATAACAAATGGATGTCAAAAGTGCATTTCTAAACGAAGACCTCACTGAAGAAGTATATGTTTCCCAGCCAAAAGGTTTTGAAGATCCTCATCATCCGGAGCACGTGTACAAACTAAAGAGAGCTCTGTACGGGCTTAAACAGGCTCCTCGAGCATGGTACGAGCGGCTGACAGTTTTTCTTGAAAAACATGGCTACAAAAGAGGGGGAGCTGACAAAACTCTATTTGTGAAAAACACAAGTCGGATGTGATCATTGCGCAGATATATGTGGATGACATTGTTTTTGGATCGAAGTCTCAGCATCTGGTGAAGCAGTTTGTGGATCACATGCAGAAAGAATCCCAAATGAGCATGGTCGGAGAATTATCTTATTTCCTGGGTCTGGAGATCATCCAGAAAACCGATGGCGTATTTATTGCACAAAGCAAATACAGCAAGAATCTTGTGCAGAAATTTCAGCTAGATAAAACCAGTCATAAACGAACACCCGCTGCCACTCATGTCAAAGCCATCAAAGATGAACATGGAATGGAAGTGAGTCAGACCACCTACAAAAGTATGATTGGGAGCTTATTGTACCTAACCGCCAGCTGCCCTGACATCTCCTTTGCTGTAGGAGTTTGTGCTAGATTTCAAGCCTGCCCCAAAGACAGTCACTTGCAGCTGATCAAGCGAATCATTCGGTATGTTGGAGGTACTGTGCACTATGGCCTATGGTATACTAAGGATACAAATGCAAATCTAGTGGGATGTAGTGATGCAGACTGGGCAGGATGTGCTGAGGATAGGAAGAGCACTTCTGGAGGCTGCTTCTTTCTGGGGAACAACCTGGTGTCATGGTTCAGTAGGAAACAAAACAGCATTTCACTATTTACAGCTGAGGCAGAACACATAGCAGCTGGGAGCTGCTGTGCACAGATGATGTGGATGAAGCAAATGCTGGGCGAGTATGGACTCGATCAAGGTGAAATGACTCTCTACTGTGATAACATGAATGCAATCAGCATCTCCAAGAATCCTGTTCAGCAAAGCAGAACCAAACACATTGACATTCGGCATCACTTCATCCGAGATCTGGTGGAAAAGAAAATTATTGCTCTCCAGCATGTTATGTCGGCCAAACAGCTTGCTGATATCTTCACTAAACCTCTGGACTCAGTACGGTTCGAAGACCTGAGATCTGCTCTGGGTCTCTGTGTCTTTCCTTCTTGAGATAAGAAGGACCTTCCCCTTGTCAATTGTGCCAAAAAGGGGGAGAAAAAGGGAGGGGGAATTAGTTCCGGAGGAATTAGATTGATGCTTTCAAAGGGGTTTTGTCAAAATGCCAAGGGGGAGATTGATGATGCAGTATGGCAGTGTTTGACAAAACCAGCACAAGTGAACAAGCAAGTGAACAAGATGCTGCTACAGTCAAAGTTCAGCACAAGTGAACAAGGAGCAGCTATAGCAGGGAGAAGCTTTAGCAGGAGCTTGTTCAGAAGAGCTGTAGCGTCTGTCCGTGCAGTAGCAATGTGTTTTTTGGAAAGAAGGTGAGGCGGTCCTTCGAAGAGCATCAGAGGAGGTTCAGAGTTGCTGCAGAGAATATTCCAGAGTGGAGATTCCTAGCTGAAGTAGAAGTTTTGGTTTGAATCGCAAATCAAATCTAATCTCCTAGAAATTAGGAGATATTGATGTTGCTAGGGGAACTGCTATAATCTGATAATGATAGTAGTGGACGCGCCTATATAAGAGAGACCCTTCAGAGCGATGAAGGTGATCGAAGAAGAGAGCTGAAAGCGAGAACACACAGATTTCCGAGAGAGTAATTTTGGTGTGCGAACGAAGTCTTCGATTATCACCGAGAGCAGAGGGTGAGTGCAGAGCTGTGGTGACAGAAGCACAGGGAGATCAGGACTTGTGTACTCTGATCCATGCTTGATCTGGAAGCCAATTCAGAGCAGTGGTGCTTGTTGGTTGATCAAGGGCAGCCGCGGAAGAACTGACGGGTGAGTGACTCAGTCGAGTGTCTGGACGGCAGTGCTTGCTAGTGACAGGAGGTCACTGAGTGAGGGCAAGTATTCCAGAGTGTGCAGCACTCGTGGAATCGTTCGAACGGCTCAGCGAAAGGCTTTGGAGCCACGCGGACAATTTGTGCATCAGCTGTGTGCTACAGCAGTTGCTATAGCAACCCTGCAGAACTTGAGTATTGTTTAGAATAGGCTGAGTTTCGAGGAGACAGTAGCTATTCTAGATAGATATCAGTAAAGGGCGTGCAGACACAAGTCAGAGCCTGTTCTGATTGTGTGCGAGGATCCACCTAAGGTTGAGTAGCATAGGTTGCGTGGGTTGTAACCGTGGGTACTTGGAAACCTTGAGAATAGTGGATTGAGGACTGAGAAGAGTCCTCCCCAGATGTAGGCAATTTGGCTGAATTGGGTGAACAAACTTGTGTCCTTGATCCTTCCTGCTGAAGCAGTTTACTGGTGAACAAGAGTGTGTTTTAGCAATTGCTTGTTCACAAATCAGTTTATTAGAGGCGCTGCAAATTTCAAACATCATCATAATAATTTTGAACACGCTAGACAAGTTTCATCAAACCTTGGAACAAAGTAGATTACTCACAATACATGGAAAATGCTTTCATTGCTTCATATATAAAGATCGAGTTACAAATCAGACTCTCTAATGAAAACAATCGATTACAACCGTGCACTAGAGTAATAAAAGGATCCAAACACCTCTTTTCTTCCTTCTTCTCTGGTTCTTCCTCCTCCCCCTGCTCATGTGTCTCCCCAATCTGATCTCTTTCATCGACTAAAATTCTCTGAAAATTAGCTTAGCTGTCCGTATCGGTCGTATCAATACGAATCGATACGGTCATTCCCAAGAAACATGGTCAGTACGACCGTAGGGAAATCCAAAGATTTGACACGGTCGTATCGACCGTACTTCCCGTATGGGTACGACGGTACGGGCGATACGGGCTGGGGACAATTTGACATCTTTTTCGGCATTTTTGCACGCAATTGCTTATAACTTTGCTCTCCATGGCGCCTGAGCTGATTGGTCCTGAAATAAGAAAGAGAGAGCATAAAGATCAATAATACTCTAAAAACGAACGAAAACAATCAATAAACGCATGCGAGAATCGGCCGGGAATCCAACCGATCAAGCACTCCACACTTAAAATTTGATCGTCTCGAGCAAACAATCAGAACATGTTGTATTATATTCAAGACTCTCTATCCCAACTTAAGCTTTGAATAATAGAGCGATGACCACCAAAGCGCGGGTTCACAAATTCTAGCTACACACCTCACACTAACGCTTCAAACAAATTGCAATCAAAGAGTTTTCGAGCCGCATAAGAATACATGAGGTTGCACAGTCAAGGAAATTAGTACTAGAACCAACCAAAGCCGAGTCTCGCAATCTATTCATTTTCAAGGCAAGGCACTTGAAACAAGGGTTTACACAAAACATGCCAATGATCACCTATGCTAACTAGGGCTAGTCCACGGGCTAGCGATGCGAAACTCATATCCAAGCCTTGGACTTTACATCACAATTCATAAGAAAAGAGGAGCTCAGCAAAAATTGATTTTCAAAAACAGTCATAAACCAATTGAGGTTTACATGTGTACAC
Organism: Umbilicus rupestris; assembly: GCA_963678935.1. Classification (NCBI taxonomy): domain Eukaryota; kingdom Viridiplantae; phylum Streptophyta; class Magnoliopsida; order Saxifragales; family Crassulaceae; genus Umbilicus; species Umbilicus rupestris. Next base: position 6,554,007 of record OY787626.1, on the reverse strand, counting down.
AAGGGTCATTCTCTAGTATAGCATGCTAGCACACAAACAAATTGTAGACTTGCACAAGTACAATATGGCGGATGGGCATAAGGTAAGCTCTTACTGTTTTTGTTTTTGTTTTTTTCAAGCTTTCTAGGAGGAACTTTTCTTCCTGACCTCAGCCCTCTTTTTTTTTTTCATTGGGTGCAAATACTTTCGAGGGGGAACTTTTCTTCCTAACCCTCAGCAATGCAACCAGATTCACACACTAAGAACTTGACAATAAGCCCAAAGAGGGGATGAGGATGTGCAAGAGACAATTATAAGCTAAGGGCTAAGCATGCAAACAAGAGTCACCTAAAAAGCAATCGCAAGGTCTAGGCATTGTGCCAAGGATTTAAAAACATGCAAGTTACACCAAGTTTCAAAGCAAGCGATGAAAAATTCCTAGAATGCGAGATGGGCAACGGATAGCAACAATAATGACTCACAAGAATGCGCGATCATGAGAACTTACTCGGCCCTAGGCTCTAAATCAGCAAAATGGAAGAGGCTAGATGCGATATGTGAAACTCAAGCATGTTGATCCCAAGCTTTAAAGAGGTAAACACTCTAATAGCAATATGCATAGCATGGAATCAATGAATATTTTTCACCAGCTACTCAATGAATATGCACCAGCCACTCCACACTTAAAACAAAGCTTAGCCCCTAAGCGCAAAAATTAAAAATGAGAAGGGTGCATAGGAACTCCCCTAGTTTGGCCCTTCCGCTCTTGAGCCAGCATATTTCTGCCACCATGTAGACCTGAAAGTGAGAAGACAAGTGGACAACCACAGCACAATCAAGTTCATCAAATTCATCATCAAAATGAGATTAGAAACAAATAAATATATGACAATGAAATGATCCTCATGATGAGAGTTTAGCAGTTTAGAATTCCATAAGGGCACAAAGCAGCAACAAGTAAATGTCCAAATGTCGACCAATATAGCAAAAACAACTACCAAGAGCAGTCAAGCCAATGTAGCAATAACATCAACCAATATAGCAAAAAAAAAAAAAACAAGTAGCATCCTAAAGGTAGTCAATAATCTCCGCGCTAGGAAGGTCCAGCATCCTCATCATCACCCGGGTTGGTCCACGGCATAGGATCTTGTGGCTCGAATGTCTCGTATCCAGGAGCAGCTGGAGGCGGTGGAAAATCATGGATTCCTCCAGCTTGAAGCAAAGAGGTGATAAAGCTGCTCGTCCCCTCTTGGGAGCGCATAAGATAATCCAGTTGGGAACTGTAGTCCTCAGCTTGATGTGTGGGTTGGGCATCCTCTTGCGCTGCTGATGGTGGTGCTGCAGTCTCGCGTCGGTGCTTCGAAGCACTACCAGCCACTGCGGATGGACCCTTTGTTCTATGATACCACGTGCCATTAGGTAACACCATCCGCATTTTCCTAAGAGCGGCGAGGTCCAAAAATGGGTGCATGCTCGGGGCGGCCGGTGGAAGGTCATAGCCGAAAGCTTCGGCGATCGCAGTAATGAAGCCGCCGCCACCACCAATAATGTATTTCTGATCATTGTTTTGAAACTCTTCAAAGCGGAAGGTCAATAAGATATAGCGTCAAACTCCACGCCCTTGTCAATGGCAATGAGGAGGTCTGAATCCTACTGAGATAATTTTGTCCATTCCGCGTCTCTAATGCGTTGAGGGTGGGCTAGGGGTGAAGACCGCGTCTTGTTCGGATAACTTTCGCCAAAATTCTGTCCGCTCCATGTCATTAACCACAGAAATAGTGCCCTCCAGTGGAAATTGCAAGATGTCGTTGAGGTATCTTCCCTGGTTAGGCAACGCTCTTCATTCCCCATTTGGAATTTCCCTACGACCACAGCTTCAAATGAAGCAATAAACTCGTGCACCATATTTTTGTGAGTCGGCCATTTTGCCCCCACAAGCATCCCAAGACCGAACTGCTGCAGCCGGCTGTGCACTGAGTCAAAGATGGAGAACCAGTGCATTGTTATTAAGTCGGGCATGGAGGTGGGCACAATTTCCTTCTTTCTGTCCAGGATGCGCTGAAGCCGTGCTACGGACCTTGGATTGATGAGCTTGTAAGACTTAGGGGAATGGAGGGGACAAATCAGCGTGGCGGACAATGTTCTTCTACCTGCCAGTTGTTGGTTTCTTCGTGGCCGGCATTTTGATTGAGCGAGACGGCGGCTGAGTAGGGTCGAGCTGCTCGGTGCCACTAGGTGGCTGTCGTGGCTGTAGTTGGAGCTATTTGTGCGAGGGTCAGAGCGGCTGAGTGCGGTGCGAGTTGGACCGGGCTGAGCGACGCCTGCTGAGTGCGCAAGCGAACACTGGCTAGAATGGAGCAAAAACGGCTAGGAGCGTCTGAAGTTGGCGCAGATTTGAGTCTGCAAAGGTCGGCCTGTATCCGTCGGAGTGAGCAAGTGCCGTTGACTGCGAGCAGGGCAGAGGTTGAGCGAAGGTCGCGCGAGGGATGGGAGGTCGCCGCTAGCTAAGGAAATTTCGGGTGAAATCGCGATTTCAGATTTTGAAATCGCGATTTAGGTTTACATTCAGTCAATTGATCGTATCGATACGGGCGGTATGACCCCCTCTACCGGTACAGTCATTCCCAAGCCACACGGTCGTACCGATAAGGTTAAGACGGCCAAAACAGGCATTACGACCCAGCCAAGGCTAAATGAAAATTTTTGCAGGCTAAACACATGACTCCGAACGCAACTAAAAGAAGAAGAAAAACTAAAAAGAAGAACAAGAATAACTCACAGAGCGGGTTACTTCCCGAAAAGGCCTAGTTTAAGGTCTTGGCGAGACATAACTAAAGGTTCGCTGGATCGAACCAAATGGTAGCTCACATAGCCTACCTTCTTTTCTAACCCATGATACAATTTAATTCGATGCCGATTAACCTTAAACAGTTCCCCTTCAGAATTTAAAAGCTCCACACGCCCATCATCATATACTTTTTGAACTTGGAATGGTCCTGACCACCTAGTCCTTAACCTACCGGGAAAGAGCTCTAATCTTGAATTGAACAAAAAGACTTGGTCTCCTTGTGTGAAGCTCTTCCTCACCAGCGTTCGTTCTATCATGCCACCTCTTCGTTCTTTCCTTGTAGAGGAGCGCGTTGTCATAAGCATCCAAGCGACTCTCGTCCAATTCGTTTAATTGGAACAACCGCTTCTCTCCTGCAGCACGCAAATCAAAGTTTAGTCGTGTAATTGGCCAAAAAGTCTTATGCTGCAACTCAACTGGAAGATGGCATGCTTTCAAATAAAGCAGTCGATACGGAGAAATTCCAATGGGGTAAATGTAGTACGGTATGCCCAAAGTGAATCATCTAGCTTAGAAGCCCAATCATTTCTAGACCGACTGGCTGTTTTCTCGAGAATGACCTTGATTTCTCTATTCGAAACTTCCACTTGCCGCTGGTCTGTGGGTGATAAGGGGTGGCAATCTTATGGTAAACACATACTTCTTTAGCAAAGCCTCAAAATTCTTCTCCTTAAAATGAGACCCTCCATCACTAATAACAGTACGTGGCACGCCAAATCTAGGAAAAATGATATTCCTAAATAGCTTCGTAACAACTTTAGCGTCACAAGTGGGAGAGGCTACCGCTTCTACCCACTTAGACACGTAGTCCACAACTACTAGGATATATGAGTTGCCGAAGGAAGTGGGAAAGGGACCCATGAAATCTATCCCCCAAACGTCAAAGATCTCAATTTCCTGAATAGGGTGTTGGGGCATCTCATTACGCTTAGAAATATTACCACTCCTCTGGAAACTATCACATCTCTTGGCGTACTCGTATGAGTCCTCGAAAAGCAAGGGCCAATAGAATCCACATTGAAGAACCCGCGATGTAGTCTTGTTTCCACTACCATGCCCACCATAGGGAGAATCATGACATTGAGCAAGAATGCTCGTCATATCCTCCTCAGCCACACAAGTCCGATAAATTCTATCTGCACAAAGCTTGTAGAGGTATGGCGCATCCTAATAATACCTTTTCACATCATGAAGAAACCTCTTTTTCTTGTGATGACTAAGATTAGTAGGAAGAAGACCACAAACCAAATAATTCACATAATCTGCATACCAAGGAGCGGCTTGCATTTCTACCCCCATTAAGCTCTCTCCTATGAACAAATCATCTATGGGAGTTGCAGACACTCTAGCTTGGGGATCTTCCTCTAACCTCGAGAGATGATTAGCTACCAGGTTCTCTACCCCTTTCTTATCCTTAATGAGAATGTTAAATTCTTGGAGTAGGAATACCCACCTAATCAATCTAGCTTAGAATCTTTCTTAGCTATTGAAACTCTGTGGTTATTGTGGTAGTAAAGGTACTAGTACAATCACGGTGTTCAAACAATATTTATAATCCGAGTGACCCCGAGTCGAACCCAAGAGAAGAGCCTAGATTAGTCTAAAGCTAGCTAATAATGCCTAATGTAAGTCTACTAAATAAAGGGGGGTTTTTTTCTATGCGAGGTATCTCTAGTGAATACTAAAGACAAGATGAAATATGGTGTAAGATGTAACTAATAGAGAAAGCGTAGTCGGAATCCTATTTCACCCCTAGGTCACGCGATTAGCAACACAAAACTTGTCTAAATCATGAGCAAATTTGAGTGATGGTTCTAGGCTAAGGTATCACACATTCTAAATTCAACTCTCGCTCCTTCTCTAGAATGTGAATAATACCTAAATAGTACGGTTCTCAAACTCTCGCTCTATTAAACCGCGTAGAACTAAAGTCTCCTAATCTCAACCTCTAGGTCTAGTGATAGTTAACTAAATTCGCTCAATACTTAGCCTAATGTGATGCGTATATCACTCTCGCGCACAAACACACCCTAAAATTAACATGCTCAATCTTCTAAACGACCTAGGTTCAACTTTCATTCCATCCCTAGGTGTTCTACCAATTCGTACTCACTTAGGTATTTTGTTAAACACTTGGTGTGCACAAAATTGATATGAAGAACAAGCAAGAGAATTTTCAACCAAACTTCATTCATATAGATAAAAAGACAAGTCTTGCATTACAATCAAACCTAAGGGATCCATAAGGATCTCAACTACAATGGGACTACTCACTCATGGTGAGTTTGAAACAAAATATGATATTCAAATTGAAATTGTTCACCAATTGAATGCAAAAGAGTAGTGGATGAGTAGAGGGTTTATGTAGGATCTCCAATTGCATGTCTCTTTCTTCAATACTTGACAATTCTCCAACTTCTCCAAGAGCCAATCGCCTAGGGTCTCGAATTCTGGAAAAAAGCCCTTCTAATTTTACATCTCATTCTATTTATACCGTTTGAAAATTTTCAAATTTTACCCACAGTGCCCGAATCACTTGATTCGGGCAAGGCTTAAAGAAATTGATTCGGACAGGGTGTCCGAATCATTTACTCAGTGCTGTTTTGAGCTGGGCGAATCACTTTCTCCTGGCCGAGTCACTTTTTGATTCGGTCAACCCTTATTTGATTCGGTCAAGATCCTTGTAGAGCTAAACTGATTCGGGCACCTGGGCGAATCACTTTCTAATTCGGCCGTATCATATACTCAGTGTGGTTTCTGCTTGGGCGAATCAATTTCTCTTGGCCGAAACACTTTCTGATTCGGTCAAAGTCCATTTAGTTCGGTCAACCTCCTTGTAGAGCTGAAGTGATTTGGACAGCTCACTCCTCCCTTGGCCGAATCACTTTCTGATTCGGTCAACCTCACATGTGATTCGGTCAAACCACTCAAGTTCTCCCCGAGTCAATTTGATTCGTGTAGTGATAGAGCCTAGTTATATGCGCTATTTAGATCTTAACACTGTGCTTGTTTGCATTATTTTGTGTAGAAGATTACTGGTTTTCGGTATTTTTATATTTCAGGATAAAATAGGAGCATAAGTCAGATGTGCGCTAACGAGCATTTTTTAGAGCGCAATGCATGACCTGCGGAGCTAGCATCGCAAAAGGAGATAGCTGATTCGGACTACAATGCGCAAACAGACTGCGCGAAGCACGAAGCGCAATCAGCGTGCGCAGGATAGCAGAGTTTCTAAATATTGATCATCATTATCTCCTAGATTTGGGAAGTAGCTACAATTCTCTCGGGCCAAATCTAAGCATTCCTTAGGCTTCAAGACCAGTATATAAGAGGCGGGAAGTTAGGGTTTGAGGGAGAGAGAGGACATACAGAGAGAAGAACACACAGCAGCAAAAACACACGAGCTACTCCAGCCAGTTTCTGCGCGAACCACCTGCGCCAGCCGAAAACAGCAATCTGCACTTGCGCCGACCAAGCTACTTTTCCTTTGCTGCCTTAGCTTTAATTATTATTTCTATGATGTTTGTTTCTAGCATGTCTAGCTAAACACTTTGTATCGGTTGGGCATGATTCTATGAAGTATTTCCTTTGAGACTTGTGCTTAATGCTTAGTTCGTCTACTTATATTAATTCTATGCACATGAGTGATAATTAGTTGTGCGGATAAGAGAAGCCTTGAACCGCAATCTTATTCTAACTGCTCGTTATTGTATGTTAAACTAGTTGATAACTTGACGGTGACAACTAGGAGTAACAAACTAGGATAATCAGCTGCTACTGTGATAGGATTCGTAGCTGCTTAAACTAGTTTCAGGATATAATAGCTCATGAACTTTGATCGGAATATGCGTGCACCTTAGAAAGCCTTGATCGGACACTAACTTAAGTAGAACTGCACTATAGATATTTAGAGTCGATGATAAGGGATACATTCATAGAGGATTGTCTGTACCGATACTTTTCATAGTCATAGTACTTAATATCTACTGCCTGTGCACGTATCGTGCAATTCTGCTTTCACTACTATTCATTCGCGCACCTGGGCAACACAATCACTCACAACCCCCAATTTTCGTAAGTTGTAAGTCGCTAGCTAAGACGAGTCTGCACGCTCCTTGTGGGATCGACCCTAACTTAGCCGCTGTACTAAGTGGAGAAGGAAGGATTAATTTGACGCGTACAACGATGCGCGATCAAATTTTGGCGCCGTTACCGGGGAGCAACACAGATAAGTTTAACTAGCTCAAGTTTTCTTTTACAGTAGTTAGTTATTTCTTTTTATTTTTCGTTGGTGTTTCTGCTAGTACGCAATCAACATTAACCTGCGCAACCTTGAAACAGTTGCGCTGCGCAGATCATTGTTGCGCACCGACAGGGGCAACAACCTAGTTTCTTTTAATTCCGTTTTCTTTAAGTTTAGAACAGGGCATGGAGAATCATAGTGTCATCGGCGATAACTTAGGGGACAGAACCCCTGAGGGACCTAATAATGCAAGGGCAGATAACCGTGCATCTCGGTTCAGAGAGGAAGTACAGCGCAAAGTTGAAGCTCGGATGGCCACTGAAGCAGTGTATAATGCGCAACCCGCGCAGCAGATCGTGCGACGCAGAACAGTGCGCGAGATGTCGGCTCCAATCACAATCAACAAACCTTGGTGCATAGTACTTCCACCCGATGGGCATTTTGAACTACGGAGCTCACTCATTCATCATATGCCTAAGTTTCATGGGATGAACAACGAGAACCCAGTCAAGCATGTGCGCGAATTCCTAGTTATCTGCGAGAACATGAAGACCGACGGGGAGAGTGAAGAAGCGCTGAAGCTGAAGGCGTTCCCTTTTTCATTGTGTGATATAGCCAGGCATTGGCTGATGAGCTTACCAGCAGGATCTATTCGCACATGGGAGCAGCTCCAGAAGAAGTTCTTGGATAAGTTCTACCCCGCAGCGAAGATCGCGCTACTCAGGAGGGAATTGGCCGCGCCTAGGCAAGGCGTAGGAGAGTCACTATCAGAGTACTATGAGCGTTTCTGGGAGCTGGAAGCTAACTGCTATAATCATGGCCTACCCTAAAATGTGCTGATAGAGAATTTTTTGAACGGGCTACAACCGATGGAACTTAGATTGCTGAATGCATGCGCAGGCGGTGACATATGCAACATGTATGATAGAGCCTAGTTATACACATTATTTAGATCGTAACCCCATGCTTATTTGCAATATTTTATGGGCAAGATTACTCGTTTCCAATGTTTTTGTATATCAGGTCAGAACGAGTTCCTAAGTCGGATACGCGCTAACAGGCAGCGTTCTAGGAGTGAAAGATCAGCCTGTGGAGCTAGCGGCGCAAACAAAAGAAGAAATGGCGAAAGACAGCAGAGGTGCGCTACCCGATTGCGCCAACCAATGCTGTGCGCCAAGCGCAAAATCCCAGTGACCAGATTTGGAAGCTGCCAAAAGATGAACCTCCTGAGCAGTATATGAAGAAAGGAAGTCTAGGGTTTCAAAGAGTTCGAAAGACTGCTGTTCCAGAGGCACCAGAGGACGCAAGGAGGTACTGTGCAGCAGGACTGGAAAACACACGGGCCTGTTGAGGAGATTTGCGCCAGCCGACTGCGCCAGCCGAGAAGACACACTGCACGCTCTGCTTGCTACCGTTTCCTCTGATACATTAGATGTTATCTTACTATTTTATGATGTTTATCACTAGCATGTCTAGCTAAACTCTTAGTGTTGGTCGGGCATGAATCTGTGATGTATTCCTTTGAGACTTGAGCTTAATGCATAGTTTATTTACTCGTATTAATTCTGTGCATATTGAGACAGTTAGTTGCATGAGTAGGGGAAGCCTTGAACCGCAAACTTACCTGTGTAGCTCGCTTGTCACATGTTAAACTAGTTGCATGCGTAGGGGAAGCCTTGAACCGCAAACTTACCATGACAATTAGGAGTAACGAGTCAGGGTAGGCAGTTGCTACTGTGACAGGATTCGCAGCTGTTTAGTCTAGTTCTAAGGATTAATAGCACATGAACTTTGAACGGAACATGCGCACGTGTTAGGAAGCCTTTACCGGACACTAACCCAAGTAAAACACAAGCTATAGATGTTTAGAGTCGATGATAAGGAATGCGTTCATAGAGGATTGTCTGCCCAATACTTCTCATAAATATAGTATTTAATCTCTACTGCTTGCGCACGTCTAGTGCAATTCCCCGCGTTACGATATTCACTGTTACTCGCGCATTGCGCAAAACCCCCAATCACTCACACAACCCCCCGTTTTCTTAAGTGTAGGTTACTGGCTAAGACTCACTGCTTGCTCCCTGTGGAGATCGACCCTTACTTAACCGCTGTACTAGTGGGAGAGGAAGGAATTATATTTGACGCGCACAACGACGCGCGATCAATGTACCCGGAGGATGTATGGCAAATGATAGAGGACTCTGCTGGACAGGTAAGGCATCAATTGACGCTCGAGAATAGTCGTGCGCGTGCTGTGCATCAGGTGGATTCCAGTGCTGAAATAAAGGAGATGAAAGCAATGCTACAGAAGCTGATGAGTGCGCAAGGCATGCAACCAGTTGCGCCGAAGGCATGCGAGTTCTGTACATCCACTGAGCACAAAACCGACGCATGTCCCACACTTTTTGAGGAATAAGGAGATGTAAATGCTCTAGGAGGATGGGACAATAGAGGACCGCAGAGGCAGAATCAGCCACGCTTTGGACTGGCCGCAAATGGATTCAGATGGAGGGAAGACAGCAATCTCCAAAGGCAGCCCGCGGAATATCGCACACCACGGCAAGAGCAGCAAGCATACAACCCACCGCACCGCCAAAATGACGCACCAGCGCAGAATAACCAGCAACCGCGGAGCTCCTTAGAAGACATAGTGGGGCAGTTAGCAGACAATGTGCGCAAGAATGATGAAAAGTATGACAAGAGGTTCAAGTCAATTGAGGAGCACTTGTCGCAGATTGCTACCACGGTTTATGAGCTGAAAAAGAGCGATGGAAACCTACCTTCGCAAGTGATTCAAAACCCGAAAGGGAGGAGTTAACGCCGTAATGCTGAGGACTGGGCGCACAGTTGGGACAGCTCCGACCGCGAAGGCGCCCGCGCAGCCAGTTGCCCAACCTCCAAAACCAGCACAGCCGGATGCGCAACTAGCCGCGCCAGCTACAAACCAACAGGGGGTGGCGTCAGATATGATACAATCAGGAGAAAAGAGTACCAGTAATACTAACGCACCTGCACCTTTTCCTGTGCAGGCACCTTTAGCAAGAAAGGAGGCGCTAGACAAGGAGCTATATGAATTATTCAGTAAGGTGGAAATAAACATTCCCCTGATTGAGGTAGTTCGATAGATCCCCAGATACGCCAAGTTCTTGAAGGAGCTGTGCACAAACAAGAGGAGGAAAGGCGAGTGCGCACAAGTAATGCTTAACGCACATGCATCAGCAATTGTGCAACACAAGGTACCACCTAAATGCCGGGATCCAGGTACGTTCACCATACCGTGCACCTTAGGTAAGACCACGGTAAGCAACTGCATGATTGATCTCGGCGCATCTATAAATGTGCTTCCTTACTCCTTGTATGTGTCATTGCACCTTGGTCCACTAAAGCCTGCAGGTCTCACCATCCAATTAGCAGATCGGTCGTGCAAACAACTGACAGGCATGATAGAGGACGTTCTCGTCCGAGTAGGAGAGCTGGTGTTCCCAGCAGATTTTTACGTCTTGGAAATGGAGGGTGAGCGGAGTAAGGGAAGCGCGCAAATCCTACTGGGCAGACCATTTCTGATGATAGCGCGCACAAAGATAGACGTGTGGAAAGGCACGCTCTCAATGGAGGTAGATGGCGAGGAGATTCACTTTAACATTTTTAAGGGGATGCAGCATCCTCATGAGGACGCCAAAGTGCACGCATTAGATAGTATGGACGACTTGGTTGAGCATGCGCTATGTGCGTGCGCAACAGGGGAGCCTGCGCCACTGGCACAGACAGAGATGGAGGCACATGATGAAGAGCTGAGCAGCACAGACCTAGTGCCCAGGCAGGTATATGATCTGGTTAATGTTTGCGCTACTAATAAAATCCTGCCTTCTATTGAACAGGCACCCAAAGGTGAGCTGAAGCAATTGCCCGAGCACTTAAAGTACATCTTCCTGAGCAATGAGGACACCTTGCTTGTCATCATAAAGAAAGGATTAGAGGAGGAGTAGGAGGCGCGATTACAGGAGGTGTTGTGCAAGAACCAGCGCGCTATAGGATGGAAATTAGCTGACCTGCGCGGAGTAAGCCCTGATGTGTGTATGCACAGAATTCTGCTGGAAAATGATGCCAAACCATCCAGGGAACCTCAGCGCGGACTGAATCCGATTATGATGGAGGTAGTGCAGAAGGAGATCCTGAAGCTACTTAACGCATGAGTAATATACCCGATCTCAGACAGTAAGTGGGTAAGTCCAGTGCACGTTGTGCCAAAGAAAGGAGGCATCACAGTAGAGGAGAATGCGCAGGGCAAGCTAGTTCAGAAACGCATACAGACTGGATGGCGCATGTGCATTGACTACAGGAATCTAAACGCAGTCAGCGCAAGGATCATTTCCCGCTACCATTCATGGATCAGATGCTTGACCGGTTGGCGGGGAAGCCACACTTTTGCTTCCTGGACGGCTACTCAGGGTACAATCAGATCCCTATTGCTGCAGAGGATCAGTTGAAGACAACCTTTACCTACCCATTCGGTACCTTTGCATTCTGGAGCATGTCGTTTGGGCTGTGTAATGCGCCAGGTACGTTCCAACGCTTAGTCATGAGCATTTTCTCTGATATGATTGGTTTATGTATAGAGGTATTCATGAATGACTTCACTGTGCATGGTGAGACTTTTGACGCATGTTTGGATAATCTTGATAGGGTCTTAGCGCGCTGCATTACCAAGAACCTAGTTCTCAATTATGAAAAATGTCACTTTATGGTGTCACATGAAGTAGTACTAGGACATATCGTCTCATAGGAAGGGATTAAGGTTGATAAAGCAAAAATTGATCTTATCTCAAATCTGCCTTTTTCCACTAATGTGCGCGACGTTAAGTCGTTTCTTGGGCATGCAGGGTTCTACAGGCGGTTTTTAAAATATTTTTCTAAAATATGTATTCCATTGTCTAATCTCCTTCAAAAGGATGTGTGCTTTGAGTTCATTGATGAGTGCAGGAATGCTTTTGATAAGTTAAAGGATGCGCTGACCAGTGCGCCAGTGATGCGCGCACCAGACTGGAACTTACCCTTTGAGCTGATGTGCGATGCTAGTGACTACGCTGTAGGCGCAGTACTTTGCCAGCGCGTGGATAAGAGGCCGCACGCTATCTATTATGCATCGCGCACACTGGAAACTGCGCAGAGGAACTACACCATGACTGAAAAGGAACTTCTGGCAATCGTATTTGCGCTGGAGAAGTTCCGCGCATATGTTCTGGGCGCTAGAGTCATTGTCTACACTGACAACGCTGCTATCCGTTACCTGATGTCCAAGAAAGAGACTAAGCCGCGTTTGATGCGCTGGTTGCTGCTGCTCCAAGAGTTTGATTTAGAGATCAAGGATAAGAAGGGAACGGAAAACACTGTTGCTGATCACCTAAGCAGGATAGTGAAGGAAGAGGAGCCAGGACTGATCACGAAGACTTTCCCTGATGAGCATCTCATGGCGCTGAACGGTAAGGTACCATAGTATCCGCATATTGCAAATTACCTGGTCACAGGTGCGTTTGCCCCTCATTTCACTAAAGCTCAATGCATGAGGTTAATACATGAGTCTAAATATTACGTTTGGGATGATCCGTACATGCTTAGAATAGGCCCTAATTAGATCTTGAGGCGATGTGTGCCTGATCATGAGATGAGCTCTGTTTTGAGATTTTGTCTTGCGCACGCGTGCGGAGGACACTTTGGTCCAAAGCGCACGAGCAAAAAAATCCTAGATTGCGGTTTTTATTGGCCGCAGTTATTTCATGACTCATATAACCACTGCAGGGCTTGTGAAAGGTGTCAGCGCACAGGAAATATATCAGCGCGCAACGAGATGCCACAAACGCCAATACTGGTGGACGAAGTGTTCGACTTGTGGGGGATTGACTTCATGCGGCCGTTTCCGCCATCTTATGGATACGAGTACATACTAGTTGCGGTGGATTATGTCTCGAAGTGGGTCGAAGCTAAGGCCACGCGCCAGGATGATGGTAAAACGGTTGTTGAATTTTTAAGGACTAATATTTTCTGCAGGTACGGAGTGCCTAAGGCAATAATCAGCGACCAGGGGACGCACTTCTGCAACAGAATAGTGGCGCAAGTACTAAAGCATTATGGAGTGCGCCACAAGACGTCCAATGCGTACCATCCTCAAACGAATGGCCAGGCCGACGTTTCCAATAGAGAGATTAAGCGCATTCTGGAGAAAACCGTGAGACCTTCACGCAAAGACTGGAGCCAGCGGCTGGACGATGCACTTTGGGCATACAGGACTGCGCACAAGACACCGATTGGGACTTCACCATTTCGGTTGGTGTATGGAGAGGACATAGAGAGCGAAGGACACTTAGCAGCAAAAACACACGAGCTACTCCAGCCCAGATTCTGCGCGAACCACCTGCGCCAGCCGAGAACAGCAACGCGCAATTGCACCGACCTGTTACTTTTCCCTTGCTGCCTTAGTTTTAATTATTATTTCTATGATGTTTGTTTCTAGCATGTCTAGCTAAACACTTTGTATCGGTTGGGCATGATTCTATGAAGTATTTCCTTTGAGACTTGTGCTTAATGCTTAGTTCGTCTACTTATATTAATTCTATGCACATGAATGATAATTAGTTGTGCAGAGAAGAGAAGCCTTGAACCGCAATCGTATTCTAACTGCTCGTTATTGTATGTTAAACTAGTTGATAACTTGACGGTGACAACTAGAAGTAACGCACTAGGATAATCAGCTGCTACTGTGATAGGATTCGTAGCTGCTTAGACTAGTTTCAAGAATTAATAGCTCATGGACTTTGATCGGAACATGCGCGCACGTTAGGAAGCCTTGATCGGACACTGATCGCACGTCGTTTTACTCGTCAAATTAATCCTTCCTTCTCCACTTAGTACAGCGGCTAAGTCAGGGTCGATCCCACAAGGAGCGTGCAGACTCGTCTTAGCTAGCGACCTACAACTTACGAAAATTGGGGGTATGAGTGATTGGGTTGCGCAGGTGCGCGAATGAACAGTAGTGAAAGCAGAATTGCACGATACGTGCGCAGACAGTAGATATTAAGTACTATGACTATGAAAAGTATCGGTACAGGCAATCATCTATGAATGTACCCTTATCATGGACTCTAAACATCTATAGTGCAGTTCTACTTAAGTTAGTGTCCGATCAAGGCTTCCTAACGTGTGCGCATGTTCCGATCAAAGTCCATGAGCTATTAATTCCTGAAACCAGTCTAAGCAGCTACGAATCCTATCACAGTAGCAGCTGATTATCCTAGTGCCTTACTCCTAGTTGTCACCGTCAAGCTATCAACTAGTTTAACATACAATAACGAGTCGTTGGAATAAGATTGCGGTTAAAGGCTTCTCTTATTCGCACAACTAATTATCACCCATATGCATAGAATTAATATAAGTAGATGAACTAAGCATTAAGCACAAGTCTCAAAGGAAATACTTCATAGAATCATGCCCAACCGATACAAAGTGTTTAGCTAGACATGCTAGAAACAAACATCATAGAAATAATAAATAAAACTAAAGCAGCAAGAGAAAAGTAGTAGGTCGGCGCAATTGCGCGTTGCTGTTCTCGGCTGGCGCAGGTGGTTCGCGCAGAATCTGGGCTGCAGTAGCTCGTGTGTTTTTCCTGCTAAGTGTCCTTCTCTCTCTATGTCCTCTCCTCTTTTTCAAACCCTAGCTTCCCTCCTCTTATATACTGGTCTTGAAGCCCAAGGAATGTTTAGATTTGGCCCGAGAGAATCTTAGCTACATCCCAAATCCAGGAGATCAATATTTAGAAACTCTGCTATCCTGCGCACGCGGATTGCGCTACTTGCTTCGCGCAGTCGGTTTGCGCACTGTAGTCCGAATCAGCTATCTCCTTTTGCGCTGCTAGCTCCGCAGGTCGTGCATTGCGCATTAAAAACGTCCGTTAGCGCACATCTGACTTATGCTCCTGTTTTATCATGGAAACCAGTAATCTTGCACACAAAATAATGCAAAAAAGCACAGTGTTAAGATCTAAATAGCGCATATAACTAAGCTCTATCAAATCCCCCACACTTGCCCTTGTTCGTCCCGAACAAATACTGAAGCACAGATACAATTACCTCTCTGAAGTCTAGCGCACAGCCTTATACTCATGCGCGATCTGCACAACGGTTCACCCTGCGTTGCTTTATCACCTACGCGCATGATAGAGCCTATTTATACACGCTATTTAGATCCTAACACTATGCTTGTTTGCATTATTTTGTGTACAAGATTACTGGTTTCCAGTGTTTTTGTATTCCAGGGCGAAACGAGGGCCTCAGTCGGATACGCGCTAACAGGCAGCGTTTGAGGAGCGCAACACACAGCCTGCGGAGCTAGCAGCGCAAACAGATAGGATGTGGCAGAGTCGACTACGGTGCGCAGACCGATTGCGCTAACCAATATGTGCCGTGCGCCATGCGCAGAATAGTGGTGTTTCCAAATCTTGACACCATCAGATTTGGAAGTTGCCAAGGTTGGGCCTCATGAGCAGTATATAAAGAGAGGAAGGCTAGGGTTTGAACATAACACAATCAGACGATCTTAGAGGACCACAGCACACGAGAGAGTGGCAGAACTGAAAAACACACGAGCTACTGAGAGGACCTGCGCTAGCCGATTGCGCCAGCCGAGACACTGCAACCTGCACGCACCTGCTTGTTACTGTTTTCTTGGATACTTTAGCTATTATTTACTATTTCTATGATGTTTACTACTAGCATGTCTAGCTAAACGCTTTGTATCAGTTGGGCATGATTCTATGAGTATTTCCTTTGAGACTTGTGCTTAATCCATAGTTTGTTTGCTTGTATTAATTCTGTGCACACGGTTGACAGCTAGTTGCATGAGTAGGGGAAGCCTTGAACTGCAATCTTACTCTTACTACTTGTTTGTTATATGTTAAACTAGTTGGTAGCTTGACGGTGACAACTAGAAGTAACGCGCTAAGATAATCAGTTGCTACTGTGACAGGATTCGTAGCTGCTTAGACTAGTCTTAAGAATTAATAGCTCATGAACTTTGATCGGAACATGCGCACATGTTAGGAAGCCTTGATCGGACACTAACATCAGTAAACCGAACTATAGACGTTTAGAGTCGATGATAAGGAATACATTCATAGAGGATTGTCTGCGCCGATACTTTTCATAGTCATAGTACTTAATCTCTACTGCCTGCGCACGTCTAGTGCAATTCCTGCGTTAACTATTGTTTATTTGCGCACCTACGCAAACCAATCACTAACACCCCAATTTTCGTAACTGTAGGTTACTAGTTAGAGCGAGTCTGCTTGCTCCCTGTGGAATCGACCCTGACTTAGCCGCTATACTAAGTGGAGAAGGAAGGATTAATTTGACGCGCACAATGACGCGCGGATCAAATTTTGGCGCCGTTGCCGGGGAGCAACACAGATAAGCTTTAACCAGCTTAAGTTTTCTTTTACAATAATTAGTTATTTCTGTTTGCTTTATTCTTGTTGTTGTTTCTGGCAGCGCGCAATCAACATCACCCTGCGCAACCTTGAAACAGTTGCGCTGCGCAGATTCCAGTTGCGCACTGACAGATGCGACAGCTTAGTTCTCTTTTTAATTTCGTTTTCTTTGAGATTTAGAACAGGTCATGGGGGATAACAGTGTCATTGGAGACAATTTAGGGGACAGAACCCCAGCGAATGCGAGGGCGGACAACCGCGCAGCCCTGTTCAGAGAGGAAGTGCAGCGCGAGTGACGTTGGCGTTTTAGGCAAGCAAAATGAAGTGATATTCTAGTCACGCAAATATCAAACAATATTTATAACCAAGTGACCTCGGATCGAACCCAAGGGAAAAGCTTAGACTAATTGACAACTAATCAATGCTACTAATGTAAGTCTACGGTTTTTGGGGGGGAATATGTCCTCCTATAGAGGTATCTCTAGCAAGCACTAAAGATAAATGATATTCTTGAGTTCTACTTAATGAATAAAAAGGGTGACTAGGGATTCAACTTCTCTTCTAAGATATGAGGAAATGAAATAACTCACTAATACATGCATGAACTACATTTGGTTGATAAAAGCAAGGCTAATGCATCATCCGCTCTAGGTTCAACTCTCGCTCCTTCCCTAGAATGGAGAGGATACATAAATGACATGGTTCTCAAACTCTCATTCTATTGAACCGTGTAGAATATGAGTCCCATAACCGCACCCTCTCGGTCTATTGGCCGATTACTCAAATCCGCTCAAAACTTAGCCTAATGTCAAGAATGCATGTCGCTCTCACGCACAAACACTCCATCTATGATCATACAATAGCTATGAAACATCCTAAGTTCAACTCTCGCTCCTTCCTTAGGGGTTCTAACCAAGCATACTCACTTAAGCATTTCGTCAAACACTTGGTGTGCATACAATGAATACATAGCTAGGGCACAATAAGATCAAACCAAACTTCATTCAATGCAATAACAATAGTGTTCTACATCATATCCAATCCTAGGGGATCCATTTAATCCCCAACCACAAAAGTAACTACTCACTCATAATGAGTGTGTACAAAAACATGACAACTAAGGGAAGCATAAATGTAAATACAAAGCTAGGGTTTAGGAGAGGATGATGTAGAATCTTCAATCCAAGTTTCAATCTTCCATCAAGCTTGGTCTTTCTTGAGTTTTTGTCGTCTAGGGTTGCAAAAAGTGGAAACTTGTCGTCTAGGGTTGAGAGAAAAAGCAAGCTCTTTTTTCTTTACTTCTATCTCCTTCTATTTATACTTTGAAGTTTTCCACAAGGTGACCGAAGTGACCGAATCACTTGATTCGGTCAATGTCCATGTGATTCGCTCTAAGCTTTTGTTCAGTGGTGTCTTGAGTTTGGGCGAATCAATTATCCTGGCCGAATCACTTTTGATTCGGTCAAACGTCTTTGTTTTGATACGGTCAAACGTCTTGTGGAGCTAAACTGATTCGGGCACCTCTGGGCGAATCATCTATGATTCGGCCGAATCATTTGTTCAGTAGCGTCTTGACTGGGCGAATCAATTTTCTTAGCCGAATCACCATTGATTCGGTTACACCCATTATGTGATTCGGTCAAACCTTCAGGACTTCCCCGGATCAGGTCAATTCGTGCAGCTGAGGGTGATTCGGTCAAGCTGGTGGGCGAATCACTAGTTATTCGGCCGAATCACTTCTGCAGTTTGCTCAGCTTTTCTTCTTTTGATCTCCATCGATTGAAATTCGTCTAGATTTTCTTCGGGCCACTTCGTATCGTGAGATATATAATTTTAACCTGAAATGGACGAAGAAATCATCAAATGGCTTTATAGAATTGCGGAACAAACAAGAAGTAAGGGAAAAATGTGGACAAATATAAGGTTATTTGTCCGCCCATCAAAATACCCCACACTTAAGACTTGTTCGTCCCGAACAAATATGTGCATAAGTCAAGCGAGTCAGAAAAGGAATACTCACAAATCCCAATTGCAATCATCCATGAGAGTTTAAAGTTCAAATATAGCTAGCTAAGCAAGTAGTTCACTATCACCTCAAATTGGAATAGAGTTGTGCAAATTATTCACTTCACGCAAACTCTAAGGATCATTCACTTCAATGCGATAATAAATGTTCATAGAATCGATGTCAACCTAGCATTCGTCAAATTCAAATTTCCGCTCAATTTCTTATGCAAGTAGTATGAAGATAAGCGTCGCTAGCACAAAAATTTTGTCAAATCAATCACATATGCTTGCTAAGGGCAAGTCCATAAGCTCAAGACAATAAACTCGTTCTCAAAAATTAGGCTATACGTGATAAACCGCAAGAGAAGAGGAGTTTTGACAATGAACAATTTAGAATTTCCTCGTACAAATCTGGATGCTCAAGTAATAAATTACGAGGGTCATACCTTAGACGCTTCCTAAAAACCCAATGCAAAAACCTTGCTCACACCTATGCGAAAGAACTTGTGGAAAAGGCACAAAGTCAAGAATTAAGTGTGCCTATTTTTTGCGTTTATACAAATGCTTTCGAGGGGGAAATTACCTTCCTAACCCTCGGCAAATGCAAAACCTTCAAAATATGATAATTCTTTTTTTTTTCTTTCTCTTTCATGTGCCTTTTTTTTTTCCTTTTTCTTTTTTTTTCTTTTTCTTTTTTTTCTTCTTTCGCAAACATTTTGAAACACCCCACACTTAAGACTTGACAATGTGCCTAAATGTTATTTGATGGGGCATGAAGTGTGAGCAAAGCAAATGCAAAGGCTAAATAGGGACGCTAAAATCACCTAAGAGCAACCAAGAGCAAGCACAAGGTTTTTGTATGAAAACATTTTTATTTTGTGCTCGCTAAACTCAACTTCATTTTTCATGCATGGAAAGAGCTTAAAAAAGAATCGAACTAAGCTAGCCGAACATCGAATCATGTGAATAAAATCATCACAAAGAGGATCAATCGACTTAAAGATGCGATTCATGAATTTAAAGCACAACTCAATCCAAATTTTTTTTTTTTTTTTACTACTTAACTGCTTAGCAAACATTACTTCGTGTGATCAATACTTAAAGTTTGGATGAGAGCAATTATGTGAGTGTAATGTGCTCAAAGTGAGTGTGTAGCATAGAATCAAGTGGTAGAAAATCAAAGCAAAAGCGCAAAACACCCCACACTTAGAATTTTGCTTAGTCCCTAAGCAATATAAAGAACAAAGGATGGTAAAGAGAAAGATGCGAAGGAACTTCTCTCGTGTGGAGGTAGCCTAATGCACATCCGTCCGTGTATGATGCTCTTGGCAGTTGCAATAAATCTGAAACTCACAAAAAAGGTCAGCGCAACACTTGAATTCCCATGTTTAAAACAGCTAGCTATGCGAGATATAATTAATGTAGAACATATAGCTAGGCCTGAGGTTAGAAAACAAATGCGCGACAATGTATATGATGAGTTCACTTAGATATGTTTGTGTGCATCAAAAGTCATGAATTTGTGCATTAATGTGCTTGAGAAAGGTTTTGAACAATGGCAAATAAGAGGCAGAAATTTCCAAACTCAAGACAGTGCTGCTGAAGAGTGCCCGAATCACTTGATTCGGTGACGGCTAAGAATTGATTCGGTGACACCAGGGCGAATCACTTTTGTTCGGATAAGAGGTTGGCCGAATCAGGTGATTCGGACAAGGCAAAAATGATTGATTCGGCCAGTGTCCGAATCACTTTAGCTGGGATAGAGCTTTGCCCGAATCACACTTAATTCGGACAAGGCTAAAAGTGGTGATTCGGCCTGGGTGCCCGAATCAATTTACCTGGGCAGTTCAAAACAGTGTTTTTTAAAGAAAATCTGCCAGAGAAACATTCAAGTGCCACAACCAATTTTCATACAAAAAATATCGCGGCGAAGCGCGTCAAATACAAATGGATAAGTCAAGCCGAATACATGTCAATTAAAATATCACAAGTCATGACACAAAATTGTAGCAAACTAAACTTCATTCCCTTGGTTGCCACTGCCAGCTCCAGGAGCTCCTTCAACATTGCCTCCAACCACTCTCCCTTCGAACATGGCTGAAACTGAGTCACTCGCAGCTGCGGTAGGCACAGCCGGCTGAGGTGGTGGCTGAGAGAAAGGAGCTGGAGGCGGTGGAAGGTCTGAAATACCCATGCTGGCTGCCATACGCACTATGACATTTCCTTGCCATGCAACAAAATCAAGGACAAGGGTGGATAATACCTCATGGGAGCGAATGAGTGTCGTGTGAGAATCTGAAAGCGAGTCCAAGCGTGCGCTCAACAATGCCAGGCCTTCGCGTGGAATGGGCTCAGGCTCGACTGGAGGAATGGCAGCGGGAGAGGGTCTGAAATTCGGCATAGGCGCTGAGGTGTGGGCGGCTGGATCGGCTGCTGCTGGCATGGGTGGCTCGCTGGCCTGCCTGGGTGGTGTCTCTATATCAGGGAGTCCATGCTCCTTTCGCTTCCTCTCTATCCTCTTCTCCAAGTGTTGTGGCACATCGGGTCGAGTAATCCAACGAAGCGTCTTAGGCTCTATCATGTGCATCTTTCGGAGAGTTTCCAGGTTCAGAATTTTCTTTGGCAAGATATCGCAACGGTCTAAATTGAATCCCAGCCACTTCGCGAGAAGTGTAATAAATGTCCCGCCACCTAGAGCGCGCCCTTTGTACTCCTTTCTCTGATATGACTCAAACTGAACCGTCAGTGCATCTACAATGTTTACTGATCTGCCGCGAGAAATGAGGAGCATCAAGTCCAAGTCCGATGTATTCACGTACCTGCCCCCATCCTTGCGGCTGTGAATGGATGTAGCTATGATACGGTGAATCAGCCGCCAAACTGGGGAGGTAATCATCGTGGCTGGCTGAGGGGAGGTGAAGAAAATGTCCTTCGCGGCGAGGTCCACCTAGAAATGGTACCGTTCGCGCTCTCTGAAATGCGGGGACACACCAAGCTCAGTGCACCCAAAAGCTGTGCAAATATCAAGCGCGGGCAGGGTAAAAGTCTGCCCGCCTAATCGGAAGGTCCAAGAACTGACAATTTGGTCCCTCTTGCCATTGTGCCTACTACTACCCTCAATATCTTCCTTCGTCGCAGAAAATGATGCCATGAATTCCTTCACCACCCTCGGGTAAGTACCCGGATCATCCATCAAAATATAATGCATATCACTAGCACGAAGGTAATTACTGATTTCATCCATAACTTTAAGCTTGCTCAGTGCGGCATGATCAGGATAAATGGGAGCCAATACCTCATAATTCTCGTGCTGCGTCAATAAAGCTTGCATCTTGGCATCCGCAGCAAGGATTTCTCCAGTAAGATAGCGGGGTCTCCCACGGGATAACTGCCAGCCTGGCTTGCGAGCGCGACGACTCTCCCACGGGTCTGAAATCATCGGAAGAGGAGGATGAAGATGAGGAGGATGAACTGACTGGAGACGGCGGGGGAGAGGAGCGGATTATGATACCACTAGTAGCTCGCCTTGGCTTCGGTTTGGTTTTGGCTGGAGCTTTGGCTTTAGGTTTAGGTTGAGCAACGCCCTTACCCTTTTGAGCTACTGTCAGCTTCTTGGCAGGCGGTGGTCGAGGCTTTCCTGCAGTGGTCAAGTTAGTCCTGGCCATTGTGAAGCTGGGGAAGGAGAAAGGTGAGTCGGGGAGGCTGCGGTTGATTCGGGCGAAGAAGACTCGGAGAAGCTGCGGCTGAATGGGTGTCACGGAATGCGAACAATGGTTTAGGGTTAGCTCGGAGTGGGAGGGATTTAGTTGGGAAGGTCGGACGGAAGTGGTTTGGGGTTCGTGGTAGTCGGACGGAAGCGTTCGGGCGGAAAAAGATTTAGGGCTCGGGGGAGAATGAGCGAATAAAGTCGATTCGCACGAATAAATCTCAGACCTCCAGCGAATTTGATTCGGGGACCTGCCCGAATCACCATTGATTCGCCCGAATCATTTACTCAGTGTATGTCCTCGGGTGAGCGAATCAACTGATTCGGGCGAAGGCTTGGCCGAATCGATCTGGGTAGCTGCTTGACCGAATCAAGTGATTCGGGGAGACCGTCCATGATTCGCCCGAATCATTTACTCAGTGGCGAGTTATATATTTTGGGTGAACGAATCAACTGATTCGGCCACTCATGAGAACTGATTCGGGCGAACCGACTGGTGGGAGTTAGCCAACTCTGCACAAAATCCTTCACTCAAATGCACCACATTTCTCAACCACTTTAAGACATCTAATATTCACTCAAAACACCCCACACTCAAATATTTTCACACATGAATAATCAAACCAAAAGGGGCAATTTGAGTGCACTCAACCACAAAAATCCCTAAAACCTCTAACTTCATATAGGCATGGCGCAACACAAAGTCAAAACATGATTCTACACCACAAACAAGTAGGAGCAAGAGCACAAATACTCACCAGCCTAGTTTAAAGTCTTGGCTAAGACGTAGCCGATTCCCTTCTTCATAAGAAACACACTTGAGAAGTCCTTTGCGAGGATCCCTTCTCAAATGGCATGCAATAATTAGGGAATTAGGTAGAATCATCAAGTTTGAAGTCTCCAAGCTCCAAGCTTTGCACTTCTCCATGGTAGGCTTTAATTCGATGGCCATTTACTTTGAAAGTTTCACCTTCTTTGTTTATCAATTCGAAGTGGCCATCTTCATATACTTTTTCAACTTTGAAAGGCCCCGACCATCTTGATTTCAATTTTCCCGGGAATAATCTAAGTCTAGAGTTGAAAAGCAATACGCTATCCCCCTTTGAGAAAGTCCTCCTCCGAATTTTCTTGTCATGCCACAATTTGGTTCTCTCCTTATAAATTCTTGAACTCTCATAAGAGTCGAGTCTAATCTCATCTAGTTCGTGGAGTTGGAGGACTCTCTTTTCCATCGCCGTCTTCAAGTCAAAATTTAACTTCTTGATTGCCCACATGGCCTTGTACTCCATTTCGACGGGGAGATGGCATGGCTTCCCATAGACTAAGCGGTATGGTGACATGCCAATCGGGGTCTTGAAAGCGGTGCGATATGCCCATAAAGCTTCTTCTAGCTTTGAAGACCAATCCTTCCTTGAGTTCCCCACCGTTTTTTCGAGAATAGCTTTTATCTCCCTATTAGAAACTTCAACTTGTCCACTAGTTTGAGGGTGATAAGGCGTCGCAATTTTGTGATAAACTCCATATTTTCGAAGCATCGC
This sequence comes from Umbilicus rupestris, assembly GCA_963678935.1. Taxonomy (NCBI): domain Eukaryota; kingdom Viridiplantae; phylum Streptophyta; class Magnoliopsida; order Saxifragales; family Crassulaceae; genus Umbilicus; species Umbilicus rupestris. The sequence goes on along the minus strand of OY787626.1, from coordinate 6,530,211 downwards.
TTCGAATTGTCTTTCTTTGAAATGAGTACCATTATCACTAATCACGGTCCGAGGGGCTCCAAATCTTGGAAAGATGACCTTCTTGAATAACTTAATCATTACTTTGGCATCGCAAGAAGGTGAGGCAATGGCTTCCACCCATTTCGAGACATAGTCGACGGCGACTAAAATATACTTATTCCCATAAGAAGATGGGAATGGTCCCATGTAATCGATCCCCCATACGTCGAATATCTCCACCTCTAGAATACCCTTTTGAGGCATTTCATCTCTCTTAGAAATATTTCCGGTTCTTTGACACGCATCGCAAGACTTCACGAACTCATATGCATCTTTGAACAAACTCGGCCAATAGAATCCGCTTTGAAGAATCTTTGCCGCCGTTTTAGAACTTGAGCCGTGCCCGCCATAAGGAGAAGAGTGACACCCTTCAAGAATACCTTGTTGGTCGCATTCCGCGACACATGATCTATAGAGTCCATCCGCACAAAGCTTATATAGATAAGCCTCATCCCAATAGTATCGGTTGATATCATGAAGAAATTTCTTCCTTTGATTGTAATTTGCTCCCTCCGGTAGAATTCCACAAGCTAGGAAATTCACGAAGTCCGCATACCATGGAGCTTGCGCGGTCTCGATGCTCATCAAGTATTCCCCAAGGAATGTGTCATTTACGGGAATCGTTGTTGAATCTTCTTCTTTGGTTAGTTCGAGTCTTGACAAGTGATCCGCCACTACATTCTCTACTCCTTTCTTGTCCTTAATCTCTATATCAAATTCTTGCAATAGGAGTACCCAACGGATAAGTCTAGGCTTTGCTTCCTTCTTTGAAACCAAATACTTGATGGCGGCATGATCCGTGTAGACTATGGTTTTAGAACCAATCAAGTATTGCCTAAATTTTTCAAAGGCATAGACAATGGCTAGCATCTCTTTCTCCGTTGTTGAGTAGTTTGCTTGGGTAGTGTCAAGGGCCTTACTAATGTAATAGATTACGTGGAGGCGCTTATCGATTCGTTGACCCAAGACGGCTCCAATGGCGCTATCACTTGCATCGCACATCATTTCGAATGGTAAATCCCAATTCGGTGCTTGAATAATAGGAGCGGTCACCAAAGCTTGCTTCAACACTTCAAATGCCTCAAGACAAGGCTCATCAAAAGTAAATTCCACCTCATTGCGTAGAAGATTTGTGAGGGGCTTTGCTATCTTTGAAAAATCCTTAATAAATCTTCGATAAAAGCCCGCATGCCCGAGAAAACTTCTAATCCCTTTAATATCCCTTGGAGGTGGCAACTTTTCAATCACGTCGATTTTAGCTCTATCGACTTCGATCCCTCTCTTTGAAACACGATGTCCCAAAACTATGCCTTCTTTCACCATGAAATGGCATTTCTCCCAATTGAGGACTAAGTCCATCTCAATGTACCTAGCCAAAACACGTGAAAGATTTGTAAGACAATCATCAAAAGAATATCCATGCACCGAAAAATCATCCATAAAAACTTCCATGGAATTTTCAAGAAATTCGGAAAATATGGACATCATGCATCTTTGAAAAGTACCCGGCGCATTACAAAGACCAAAAGGCATTCTCCTATATGCAAAAGTGCCATAGGGGCAAGTAAAGGTTGTCTTTTCTTGGTCATCGGGGTGGATGGGAATTTGGAAAAAACCACTAAAACCATCTAGAAAGCAAAAATATTCGTGTCCCGCTAATCTTTCTAGCATTTGATCAATAAAGGGAATTGGAAAATGATCTTTCTTGGTGGCTTTGTTTAATTTCCTATAGTCTATGCACATCCTCCACCCCGTGACCGTGCGCGTAGGGATCAATTCATTTTTATCATTCTCCACAACGGTGAGCCCGCCTTTCTTAGGCACCACATGAATTGGGCTCACCCATTCGGAGTCGGGGATCGAGTAAATTATTCCCGCATCTCTCAACTTAGTCACTTCTTTCAACACAACCTCACCAAGCTTAGGATTTAATCGCCTAAGAAATTTGCGACTAGGTTTCACATTCTCTTCAAGTCTTATCCTATGCATGCAAACCTTGGGGCTAATCCCTTTCAAATCATCAATGGAATGCCCAATAGCACCCTTATACAATTGCAAAACATGCATAAGCTTGGAGGTCTCACATTCATCAAGAGATGCTTCGATAATTACGGGTAGTGAATTGTTTGGTCCGAGGAATTCATACCTTAGATTCGGTGGAAGGGGTTTCAACCCCTCACCGAATTCCTTACCTTTTCTTGGCTCTTCTTCAATGGTGTCCTCATCGAGAGTGTTACCGTCCTCAAGATTCATCAATGAGGCGAAAGATGGACTACCACTATCTTTTGTGAGCAACTCGTACTCAAAATTTGTCAATTCATCATGAGCATCAAAAACATCACAAGCATCATTTATTTCAAGCAAATGACAATCCATAGAACTACTAGGAGCATTTAAAACCTTTTTCAAGTAAAATTTAATTTTGTCAGTTCCCAAGTTTAGTTCTATAACTCGCTCTCCACAATTAATGACGGCTTTTACCGTATTCAAGAAAGGCCTTCCTAGTATGATAGGAATTTCACGATCCTCATCCATCTCAAGCACATAAAAGTCAACGGGAACATAAAATTTCCCTACTCTAATTGGAACATCCTCTAAAATACCCTTAGGTAACCTAGATGATCTATCCGCCAATCTAAGATTTATGGATGTAGGAGTGAGTTCACCCATGTCAAGTTTTTGAAACAAGGAAAATGGCATCAAAGAAATACTAGCTCCCAAGTCACACAATGCACTATCTATGCAAAAATCACCAATAGCAATAGGAATAGAGAATGAACCATGATCATTTAGCTTCCTAGGCATGTTATGTTGAATAATAGCGCTACAATTAGCATCCAAAGCTACGTGATCAATTTCATGCATTTCTCTCCTATGCGAAATAATATCCTTAAGAAATTTTGCATAAGTAGGCATTTGAGTTAGTACCTCCGTGAAGGGGAGAGTCACTTGGAGTTTGCTCAAGATATCCGCAAAGCGCTTGAAATGTGTGTCCTCCTTCTTCTTCTTCAATCTTTGTGGAAATGGAATGGGAGGCACATATGGAGCGGGCTCTTGAGCTTTTTCTTTTCCTCTCTTCTCAACCTTCTCTTGAGATGAAGACCCTTCTTTCTCAACCTCAACGGTTGTGTTGGTAACTTTGGTCTTCGCTTGGGGCTCTTCTAAGACTCTTCCGCTCTTTAAGGTGATGGCATTTATGGTTTCGGAAGAGTTCACATCCGGTTGAGAAGGCAATTTCCCTTGATATTTTGAGGAAGAACTCGCTTGTTGAGCAATTTGTGTCTCAAGCATTTTGTTGTGTGCTTGCAATTGGTCGAGTCTTTGAAGGATGAGTTGGTTATCTTTTTGTTGTTGAGCTTGAGTTGCGGCCAATTGCGCGACAATGGATAATAGGGATGGTTCCTCTTGGCTAGGCCTCTCGTCGTTTCTTTGGTAAGGAGCTTGTAATTGTTTCCTTGGTGGAAATCCCGGAGGTGTAGGCTTTGGCTCATTGTTGATGGGCGCTCTCCTCGGAAAGTTTGGGTCTTCATGGAACCTTACATGTTGAGGAGGGTTCCTTGGTTGGTAGGGAGGATTTCTCGGTTGATACCCACTTGATTGAGGTGGCACATAAGCTCTCTCTTGGTTCCTCACAAGATAATTAACATCTTCAAATTCATCCGCATGTTTGGCGGTGCAAGAGTCTTCGTCATGCGACGGGTTAGCGCATATGCTACAAGCTTGCGGATGTTCTCTTCTCTTGTTCAAGTTCATGTTCCCAAGAGATTGTGCCAAGGAATTTACCGTCTTTGCAAGGGAGTTGAAATCTTCCTTTGTCACGGCTTTAGAGGTTTCCTCCTTGCTCTTTTTCTTCAAGTGGTTCCTTTCACCACCCCATTGATGCGAATTTCGTGCAATCTTTTCGATGATCTTGAAACCATCGGTAGCCGTTAAGTCCATCATCGCTCCATTACTCGCATGGTCCATATGGTTCCTTGCATCTTGCTCCATCCCATCGTAGAAGCTTTGCAATAATTGCCACTTGTTGAATCCATGATGAGGGCAATCTCTTTGAAGCTCTTTGAAGCGCTCATAAGCCTCATAGAAGGTTTCATCGTCCCGTTGAATAAATTGGTTGATTCTATCCCGAATCTTTTTTGTCTTGGCGGGAGGGAAATATTGGATTAAAAAGGCTTGTGCTAGTCCCTCCCAAGTATTGAATGTATCCGGTTCATGACTCATCAACCAATCTTTAGATTTCCCGGAAAGTGAGAACGGAAAAACCTTCATATATACCCACTCTTGTTGGATGCCCGGCATCTTGTATGTGCGGCATAGCTCCGTAAATTGGGCCAAATGGGCATTTGGGTTCCCATATCCGTCGAATTGATGCGCGGCCACCATATGGAGGAGGGCGGATTTGATTTCAAACTCTTGGTCTTCTCCCCCCGGTAAGCAAATTGGGGAACCATAATGTCCAATGGTTGGGGCGATGTATGCCCCAACCGGTCTTTCTTCTTCCTCTTGCGGAAGAGGAGCATTTCCTTGCCTTCTAGGATTTTGTGGATCCATATTTCCCGGTTGTTCGGCTCGTGTAGGCGAAGGAGTATCCAATTGAGGAGTGTGAAGCTCGTGTGAAGCGGAGGGATGAGAAGTTTGGCTTGTAGTTGAGGTAGAAGCTTGTTCTTGTACTCTCTTGCTCTTTGCTCTAGTTTGCATTCAAACACCTATAAAGCAATCAAAGAGAGCTTTTATAAGTGTGAACTTAAATAGAGACAAACAAGAATAGCACGCGCGCAAGCAATTACGACAACTAAATAAAAAGGAAAATAGAAAGCGAAGCAAACTAACAATAAGTTATACTAACTAGCAATCTAGTCTAATGGCTATTCCCCGGCAACGGCGCCATTTTGACGTTGGCGTTTTAGGCAAGCAAAATGAAGTGCTATTCTAGTTACGCAAATATCAAACAATATTTATAACCAAATGACCTCGGATCGAACCCAAGGGAAAAGCTTAGACTAATTGACAACTAATCAATGCTACTAATGTAAGTCTACGGTTTTTGGGGGGGAATATGTCCTCCTATAGAGGTATCTCTAGCAAGCACTAAAGATAAATGATATTCTTGAGTTCTACTTAATGAATAAAAAGGGTGACTAGGGATTCAACTTCTCTCCTAAGATATGAGGAAATGAAATAACTCACTAATACATGCATGAACTACATTTGGTTGATAAAAGCAAGGCAAATGCATCATCCGCTCTAGGTTCAACTCTCGCTCCTTCCTTGGAATGGAGAGGATACATAAATGACATGGTTCTCAAACTCTCATTCTATTGAACCGTGTAGAATATGAGTCCCATAACCACACCCTCTCGGTCTATTGGCCGGTTACTCAAATCCGCTCAAAACTTAGCCTAATGTCAAGAATGCATGTCGCTCTCACGCACAAACACTCCATCTATGATCATACAATAGCTATGAAACATCCTAAGTTCAACTCTCGCTCCTTCCTTAGGGGTTCTAACCAAGCATACTCACTTAAGCATTTCGTCAAACACTTGGTGTGCATACAATGAGTACATAGCTAGGGCACAATAAGATCAAACCAAACTTCATTCAATGCAATAACAATAGTGTTCTACATCATATCCAATCCTAGGGGATCCATTTAATCCCCAACCACAAAAGTAACTACTCACTCATAATGAGTGTGTACAAAAACATGACAACTAAGGGAAGCATAAATGTAAATACAAAGCTAGGGTTTAGGAGAGGATGATGTAGAATCTTCAATCCAAGTTTCAATCTTCCATCAAGCTTGGTCTTCCTTGAGTTTTTGTCGTCTAGGGTTGCAAAAAGTGGAAACTTGTCGTCTAGGGTTGAGAGAAAAAGCAAGCTCTTTTTTCTTTACTTCTATCTCCTTCTATTTATACTTTGAAGTTTTCCACAAGGTGACCGAAGTGACCGAATCACTTGATTCGGTCAATGTCCATGTGATTCGCTCTAAGCTTTTGTTCAGTGGTGTCTTGAGTTTGGGCGAATCAATTATCCTGGCCGAATCACTTTTGATTCGGTCAAACGTCTTTGTTTTGATACGGTCAAACGTCTTGTGGAGCTAAACTGATTCGGGCACCTCTGGGCGAATCACCTATGATTCGGCCGAATCATTTGTTCAGTAGCGTCTTGACTGGGCGAATCAATTTTCTTAGCCGAATCACCATTGATTCGGTCACACCCATTATGTGATTCGGTCAAACCTTCAGGACTTCCCCGGATCAGGTCAATTCGTGCGGCTGAGGGTGATTCGGTCAAGCTGGTGGGCGAATCACTAGTGATTCGGCCGAATCACTTCTGCAGTTTGCTCAGCTTTTCTTCTTTTGATCTCCATCGACCGGAATTCGTCTAGATTTTCTTCGGGCCACTTTGTATCGTGAGATATATAATTTTAACCTGAAATGGACGAAGAAATCATCAAATGGCTTTATAGAATTGCGGAACAAACAAGAAGTAAGGGAAAAATGTGGACAAATATAAGGTTATTTGTCCGCTCATCAGCGAGGTTGAAGCAAGGATGGCCGCTGAAGTGTATAACGCGCCACCAGCGCGACAGGCCGCGCGACGCAGAACAGTGCGCGAGATGTCAGCCCCAATCACGGTTAACCAGCCATGGTGCATAGTGCTTCCACCAGATGGTCATTTTGAGCTAAGGAGCTCGCTCATTCATCACATGCCCAAGTTCCACGGGATGAACAACGAGAATTCCTAGTCATTGGCTGATGAGCTTACCAGCAGGATCTATTCGCACATGGGAGCAGCTCCAGAAGAAGTTCTTGGATAAGTTCTACCCCGCAGCGAAGATCGCGCTACTCAGGAGGGAGCTGGCCGCACCTAGGCAGGGCGCAGGAGAGTCGCCGTCAAAGTATTATGAGCATTTCAGGGAGCTCGAGGCCAACTGCTACAATCACGGCCTGCCCCAAAATGTGCTGATAGAGAATTTCGTGAATGGATTGCTGCCCATGGAGTTGAGATTATTGAATGCATGCGCAGGAGGCAACATTTGCAACATGTACCCAGAGGACGCGTGGCAGCTGATAGAAGACTCCGCTGGACAGATAAGACATCAGCTAACACTTGAAAATAGTCGTGCTTGTTCTGTGCATCAGGTAGAAATAAGCGCTGAGATAAAGGAAATGAAGGCCATGCTACAGAAGTTTATGCATGCGCAGGGAGCGCAACCAGCTGCGCCAAAGGCGTGTGAGTTCTGCACATCCACTGAGCACAAAACCGATGCATGTCCCACACTTTTCGAGGAATCAGGAGATGTCAATGCTCTTGGAGGATGGGATAATGGAGGGCCGCAGAGGCAGAATCGGCCGCGTTTTGGACTAGCCGCAAATGGGTTCGGATGGAAGGAGGAAAACAATTTCCAGAGGCAGTCCACGGATCAGCGCGCGCCACAGCAGACGCAACAAGCTACGCCCTACAATCCACCGCATCACCGCACTGACGCACCAGCGCAGAACAACCTGCAACCGAGGCGATCCTTGGAAGATATCGTTGGGCAGCTAGCAGACACAGTGCGCAAGAATGATGAGAAGTATGACAAGAGGTTCGAATCCATTGAAAAGCAGCTATAACATATCGCTACCACGGTGTATGAGCTGAAAAAGAGCGATGGCAACCTGCCTTCGCAAGTGATCCAGAATCCCAAGGGAGGAGTCAACGCAGTGACACTGAGGACTGGGCGCACGGTAGGAACAGAGCAGACCGCAAAGGCGCCCGCGCAACCAGTTGCGCAAGCTCCAGATCCAACAGAGCCAGATGCGCAACCAGAAGCGCAAGCGAGCAGGACGAGGCGCCAGGTATGGCACAATCAAAAGACAAAGGCATGAATCGTACTAACATACCTGCACCTTTTTCCTGTACAGGCACCATCGGCTAGGAAGGAAGCGCTCGATAAGGAGCTCTACGAGTTATTCAGTAAGGTGGAAATAAACATTCCCCTTATTGAAGTAGTTCGGTAGATCCCTAGGTACGCCAAGTTTTTAAAGGAGTTGTGCACAAACAAGAGCAGGAAAGGCGAGTGCGCGCAGGTAATGCTAAATGCGTAGGCCTCAGCAATCGTGCAACATAAGGTACCACCTAAATGCCGAGACCCAGGTACGTCCACCATCCCATGCACTTTAGGTAAGACCACAGTAAGCAATTGCATGATTGACTTAGGCGCATCTATAAATGTACTTCCCTATTCCCTGTATGCGTCATTGCGCCTTGGACCACTAAAGCCTGCAGGTCTCACCATTCAGTTAGCGGATCGGTCATGCAAGCAACCTACGGGCATGATAGAGGATGTCCTTGTCCGAGTAGGAGAGCTGGTGTTCCCAGCAGATTTCTGTGTCCTAGAAATGGAGGGGGAGTCGAGCAAACGCAGTGCGCAGATCCTACTGGGCAGACCATTTCTGATGACAGCGCGCACAAAGATAGACATGTGGAGGGGCACGCTCTCAATGGAGGTCGATGGCGAGGAAATTCATTTTCACATATTGAAAGGGATGCAGCACCCTCATGAGGACGCCACAGTGCACGCGATGGACAGCATAGATGACTTAGTTGCAGATGCGCAATGTGAGAGCGCAGCAGAAGAACCTGAAACACTGGCGTAGGCAGAGTTGGAGGAGCATGAGGATGAGCTGAGCAGTGCTGAACCAGTACCCAGACAGGTACATGACATAGTTAATGTCTGCACTGCTAATAAAATCTTGCCCTCTATTGAACAGGCACCCAAGATCGAGCTGAAGCAACTCCCAGAGCACCTCAAGTACATATTCTTGGGAACTGAGGACACCCTGCCGGTAATCATAAAGAAAGGATTAGAAGAGGAGCAGGAGGCGCGATTACAGCAGGTGCTGCGCAAGAACCAGCGCGCTATAGGATGGACACTTGCTGACCTGCGCGGAGTGAGCCCGGACGTATGCATGCATAGGATTCTATTGGAAGATGGTGCCAAACCATCCAGGGAGCCTCAGCGCAGATTGAACCCGAATATGATGGAGGTGGTGCAGAAAGAGATCCTGAAGCTGCTTGACGCAGGAGTCATTTACCCCATCTCGGACAGCAAATGGGTAAGTCCAGTGCACGTTGTGCCAAAGAAAGGAGGTATCACGGTAGAGGAGAATGCGCAGGGGCGAACTCGTTCCCAAGCGCATGCAAACTGGATGGCGCATGTGCATCGACTACAGAAAGCTTAACGCAGTCACGCGCAAGGAGCATTTCCCGCTACCCTTCATGGACCAGATGCTAGATCGATTGGCAAGGAAGCCCTACTTTTGTTTCTTGGACGGATATTCAGGGTACAATCAGATACCCATTGCTGCGGAAGATAAGGAGAAAACCACGTTTACCTGCCCATTCGGTACGTTTGCGTTTCGGCGCATGTCATTTGGGCTGTGTAACGCGCCAGGTACGGTCCAACGACTAGTCATGAGCATTTTTTCTGATATGATTGGTATATGCATAGAAGTGTTCATGGATGATTTTACTATATACGGAGGTACCTTTGACGCATGCTTACCTCATCTTGATAAGGTCTTAGCGCGCTGCATTTTGAAAAACCTAGTGCTCAATTATGAAAAATGTCATTTCATGGTATCGCATGGTGTAGTACTAGGACATATTATCTCGCAGGAGGGGATCAAGGTAGATAAGGCCAAAATAGATCTTATTGCTAATCTGCCTTATTCCACTAATGTGCGCGATGTGAAATCATTCCTTGGGCATGCTGGGTTTTACAGGCATTTCATAAAAGATTTTTCTAAGATTTGTATACCCCTGTCTAACCTCTTGCAAAAGGATGTGTGTTTCGAATTTACTGATGAGTGCAGGGCCGCGTTTGATAAGCTGAAGGAGGCGCTGACAAGTGCGCCAGTGATGCGCGTGCCAGACTGGAACCTGCCGTTTGAACTGATGTGCGACGCAAGCGACTAAGCAGTAGGTGCAGTCCTGGGACAGCGCGTGGACAAGAAGCCGCACGCCATTTATTATGCATCACGCACATTGGACGTTGCGCAGAGGAACTACACCACCACGGAGAAGGAATTTCTGGCAATCGTGTTTGCACTGGAGAAGTTCCGCGCATATGTTCTAGGCGCCAGAGTCATTGTCTACACAGACCACGCAGCAATCCGTTACCTAATGTCCAAGAAGGAGACTAAGCCGCGCCTGATGCGCTGGGTGCTCCTGCTTCAGGCATTCGACTTGGAAATCAAAGATAAGAAGGGCACGGAGAACACAGTCGCGGACCACCTAAGCAGGATCGTGAAAGCAGAGGAGCCAGGGCGAATCACGGAGACATTCCCTGACGAGCATCTGATGGTGCTGACAGGTAAGGTACCATGGTATGCGCACATTGCAAATTACCTGGTCACAGGTACGTTTCCTCCTCATTTCACTAAAACCCAATGCATGAGATTAAAACATGAGTCCAGGTATTACATTTGGGATGATCCGTATATGCTCAGAATAGGACCTGATCAGATTTTGAGGCGCTGCATGCCTGACCATGAAATTAACTCGGTTTTGATGTCTTGTCATGCGCACGCATGTGGAGGACACTTTGGTCCAAAGCGCACGAGCAGAAAGATCCTGGATTGCGGATTTTATTGGCCGCACTTGTTTAGTGACTCGTATAACCACTGCAGGAACTGTGACAGGTGCCAGCGCACTGGGGCATATCAGCGCGCAATGAGATGCCGCAGACGCCAATTCTAGTGGATGAAGTATTCGATATTTGGGGAATTGACTTCATGGGGCCATTTCCTCCATCTTCCGGATACGAGTATATATTGGTCGCGGTGGATTATGTCTCCAAGTGGGTTGAGGCCAAGGCTACCCGGAAGGATGATGCTAAGACGGTCACTGACTTTTTACGAACTAACATATTTTGCAGGTACGGAGTGCCTAAGGCAGTCATAAGCGACCAGGGGACGCATTTTTGCAATAGGATAGTGGCACAGGTATTCAAGCATTATTGAGTGCGCCACAAGACGTCCACCGCTTACCACCCTCAGACGAATGGACAGGCCGAGGTTTCCAACAGAGAGATCAAGCGCATCCTGGAGAAAACTGTGAGACCGTCGCGCAAAGACTGGAGCCAGCGCCTTGACGATACGCTATGGGCATACCTAACCGCACATAAGACACCGATTGGGACTTCACCGTTTCGGTTGGTTTATGGAAAAGCGTGCCACCTGCCAGTAGAGTTGGAGCACAAAGCATACTGGGCATTGCACGTTTGCAACCTGAACCTAGACGAGGCTGGTAAGTAGCGCGCATTTGAGCTAAGCGAATTAGAAGAGCTGCGCCTGGATGCATATGAGGGACTGCGCGATTACAAGGTGCGCACAAAGGCATTTCATGACAAAAATATCCTCAGACGCACTTTTGAGCCAGGAGACCAGGTACTAAAGTTCTCCTCGCGCCTAAAGCTCATGCCTGGGAAGCTGCGCAGCAAATGGACGGGACCATACACGGTTACCAAGGTTTTCCCTTACGGAATAATCGAGTTAGAAAACGAGCACCGGCATCGTTTTCAGGTCAATGGGCAGAGAGTCAAAAAGTATTTAGGAGAACCTTGAGATGGCACAGCGCGCGAAGTTGAATTGGCAGAGCCAGAGATAGCAGATGCGCAGGTTGCTGCGCCAGAGTCGCCACCAGATGCACCAGAGGGAGAACTGGGAACTATTGCTCATATTTCTTCTTCCTCTTTACCTAACCTCGTTACTTATGATTTATCACGCAAGTAACGAGGTACAGTCGAGCCAACGACGTTAAACAAAGGCACTTGTCGGGAGGTAACCCGACACGTTTTACTTTTACACGTTTTTCTTTTAGTTTTCTAGTGTCTTTTAACTAGTTTAGGACTTGTAGTTTTTTTAGTCGCGCAGCAGTGTGCAGGTCAGTGCGCAATTCAGTGCGCAGAGCAGCTGCGCCAAACAGGGGGGTATATAAGGGTAGTACTTAGAAAAAATTTCAGCACTTTTCACACTCGACCGTTGCAAGAAGCTCCTGCCCTCAACCTCCGCTCACCGTCCGACAACCGATCAGGCGTCCGTTCAGCATGATTTGAGGAGCATACAGTCGCACATACATCAGGTAACCCTTCCCGTCAAGTTTGAGCCGATTCAAGTAGGGTTTTGTGCGATAGAGGAGTGCCCTAGGTTTGAAATCGCACCTAGCTAGCGTGCACCATTTGTAGTTCTGGTTAGTGGTTTTTGTAGGCAGATGGTAGGCAACCATTTGGTGAAAATTTTAGGGCATTTGTCGGAGTTTGGATTTTTGAGCATTTGTGGAGCGTTGACCTTAGTTGACTGGAGAAACCCTAGCGCACCATGCAGCCTGCCGAGGATCAAGTGACCCCAGCATCATTCGCCAGCAAGTATGAAGCCTTCATGAGGCTGGAGATGTACGGGACCCCGTACATCAACAGGAACTTCCTGCGCGAGGTCGGAATGGAGGACCTCATCGTGGAAAAGCTCAGGCTGGCGGGCTGGGAGGCGTTGTTGGACATCAACAGCGCAGCGGACAAAGAAGATACGTGTGAGTTTTTGGCGTCACTGGAGACGGCCGATCTGGAGATAAGGTACCGGCACAGAGGGGTCTGGTACATTGCCTCGGCTAAGAGGCTGAAGCGCATGCTGAGGTGCGCCAAGATGCGTGAGGCGGATATAGACACGCACACGAATTAGGAGGCGTGGCGTGAGATGGCGACCGGCCCAGTTTTTGCCGCGGGGCGCAGCCGAGGACGCGAGCTGCGCGACCCGTGGATGTTCTACCTTTGGCGCATGATCGCCTATGCAATCATAGGGCGCTTTAATGGTGCGTCGATGATGAGCGGGCAAATAACCTTATATTTGTCCACATTTTTCCCTTACTTCTTGTTTGTTCCGCAATTCTATTAAGCCATTTGATGATTTCTTCGTCCATTTCAGGTTAAAATTATGTATCTCGCAATACGAAGTGGCCCGAAGAAAATCTAGACGAATTCCGGTCGATGGAGATCAAAAGAAGCAAAGCTGAGCAAACTGCAGAAGTGATTCGGCCGAATCACTAGTGATTCGCCCACCTGCTTGACCGAATCACCCTCAGCTGCACGAATTGACCTGATCCGGGGAAGTCCTGAAGGTTTGACCGAATCACATAATAGGGTTGACCGAATCAATGGTGATTCGGCCAAGAAAATTGATTCGCCCAGTCCGAGACCGCTACTGAACGGATGATTCGGCCGAATCAGAGGTGATTCGCCCAGAGGTACCCGAATCAGTTTAGCTCCACAAGACGTTTGACCGTATCAAAACAAAGACATTTGACCGAATCAAAAGTGATTCGGCCAGGATGATTGATTCGCCCAAACTCAAGACACCACTGAACAAAAGCTTCGACCGAATCACATGGACATTGACCGAATCAAGTGATTCGGTCACTTCGGTCACTTTGTGGAAAACTTCAAAGAGTATAAATAGAAGGAGATAGAAGTAAAGAAGGAGAGCTTGCTTTTTCTCTCAACCCTAGACGACAAGTTCCAACTTTTTGCAACCCTAGACGACAAAACTCAAGGAAGATCAAGCTTGGTGGAAGATTGAAGCTTGGATTGAAGATTCTACATCATCCTCTCCTAAACCCTAGCTTTGTATTTACATTTATGCTTCCTTTAGTTGTCATATTTTTGTACACACTCATTATGAGTGAGTAGTTACTTTTGTGGTTGGGGATTAAATGGATCCCCTAGGATTGGATATGATGTAGAACACTTTTGTTGTTGCATTGAATGAAGTTTGGTTTGATCTTATTTGTGCCCTAGCTATGTATTCATTGTATGCACACCAAGTGTTTGACGAAATGCTTAAGTGAGTATGCTTGGTTAGAACCCCTAAGGAAGGAGCGAGAGTTGAACTTAGGATGTTTCATAGCTATCGTATGATCATAGATGGAGTGTTTGTGCGTGAGAGCGACATGCATTCTTGACATTAGGCTAAGTTTTGAGCGGATTTGAGTAACCGGCCAATAGACCGAGAGGGTGCGGTTATGGGACTCATATTCTACACGGTTCAATAGAATGAGAGTTTGAGAACCTTGTCATTTATGTATCCTCTCCATTCTAGGGAAGGAGCGAGAGTTGAACCTAGAGCGGACGATGCATTAGCCTTGCTTTTATCAACCAAATGTAGTTCATGCATGTATTAGTGAGTTATTTCATTTCCTCATATCCTAGGAGAGAAGTTGAATCCCTAGTCACCCTTTCTATCCATTAAGTAAAACCCAAAAATATCATTTATCTTTAGTGCTTGCTAGAGATACCTCTATAGGAGGACAAAACCCCCCCAAAACCGTAGACTTACAATAGTATCATTAATTAGTTGTCAATTAGTCTCTTGGGTTCGACCCGAGGTTACTCGGTTATAAATATTGTTTGATATTTGCGTGACTAGAATAGCACTTCATTTTGCTTGCCTAAAACGCCAACGTCAGTCGAAGATCAGTCTGCTGGACATGGACATTCTAAAGGGATTTTACTATGGGAAGAAGGTGTTGTTTGTCTCGAACATGGTGGTCCATTGAAGTCGGGTCAGCACGAAGGGGCCGCTGACTTATGGAGGGATGATCACGCACCTGCTGCGTGCGTTGCATGGAGAGCCGGAGGTGCCCGAGCACACGGTAGTGCCGGCTGTTCCCCTGGACCGTGCCCATATGCTGCAGCTCAGAGCAGTAGCCGTGAGAGAGGATGGTACATTGGAATGGTGCTACCAGCTGCAGCCGGCCAGAGCGCTGAGGCAACGAGCAGAGAGCAGCGCGCGAGCAGAGGAGGCTACGGAGGAAATGGAGATGGACGAGGCCCCTGAGCCAGTTGCGCCTCCAGTCAGGCGCATGAGGACTCGTGCGCAGACTGGAGCGCGCCGGAGGGCCAGTGCACCGCAGGGGGAGCCAGTTACCATTGCCATTGATGATTCTCCCCCGCGTGCAGAAGGAAAGTGCCCCAGGACGGAGGCAGAGGAGGCGCCTGAGGAGGTACCAGAGGAGCGGCGCATGATGTTCAACGTCATGCGCGTGCTCGAGTATTTAGCGCCCGAGGGGGCAGATTTGAGCTTGAGCCCACCATCAGGGTGGAGATTTGGAGATGCTATCCCCCCTCTCCTCAGTCTGCGCAGGCCACCCCCAGGATCCCCAAGCGAGCCACGCCAGCCAGCCAGCCCTCCTATCCAGTCCCCGGTCCCTACAGCAGAGCTAACCCCAGCAGCAGAGCCCACCCCAGCAGTAGACCCAGTACCAGCACCTACAGCACCCCCTGCACAGCCTTCTGTTCAGAGGTCCCCTGAAGCCGATCCCATCATAAGTTCCAGCTCAGATTCACTATGGGATCCTATCTCAGAGGACGACCTCGTGGCTCAGCCCGCCGCCATTTCTGTAGTGCTGCCAGCCTCCAGTACCGAGTATGAGACCGATTCTTCAAAGGAGGAGGCGCACGGATCCGCGGCTGAGTCCAGCTCCGAGGACATCTATTGCTACAGTGAGGGCGCGCATTTCTTTCGGGTGGTTTCTTTTCTTATCTCTTTTTGAAAACTATTGCTCGATGTTGCTATATTGTGCTGAATATTTTGTGACCCCCTTACTATATTGTTGCTGCGCTGACTATATGTTTTCTTTCTTATATTCTTTGTTTTGCTTGCATGCATGTGTGCGCTCTCCGTTGCGCTTGCGCATGAGTCGCGAGGACACGTCTCTATTTAAGTGTGGGGGGGGGGGGGGAGCGTTACATTTACATTTCACGTTTTTAAGCTTTGTAGTGTAGCTTAGTTTAGTTGAAAGGAATAGTAGCAGTGGTGCGCTTGTGTGCGGGTTGCGCACACTTTTCAGCTTGTATTGCGCTATCCATATTGCATGCGCTGCTATCAACTGTTTTAGTATATTTTTTTTCATTTTTTCTACTCCTGTTAGTTGGGATATACAGGGGATGTGGAGTTGACAGAAACGCTCTAGAGAGGCGGTTAGTCGTTTGAGCTTCGAAGGTGAGGTATATGGTCGAGAGCGCTAGTGGAGGCCGGTGCTTCGCGACCTTCGGAACAAGAGAGCGCGCTCAGCCATGCAGATGCTGAAGGCGAATACCCAAAGCGTGGCGAGGTGGGAAAACAGACCACCTTTCCTCTGGAAGTCGAGCGAGGGAAGGCGGGCGCGAGTGTAAACGCGTGCGCTGACCTGCGCAAATAGACCAAGGAGGGAGAGCGGAGCGTTGTTCAATAGCTGCTATCCGGAGGCCGAGACTGGAACCGTTCTGGGAACATAGGAACCATAGATAAAGCTGTACAAAAAGAAAGACACCAGGAGATGATATGCGCTACAAAAGAATCAGCATGCACACAAATACGTACCAGCTTGCGTAAGTTCACAAGAAAATCATCAAAAAGGCTCGAGTTCCCAGGAAGTGCACGGAAGAATCACGCACCGGAAGAAGCTTGCGCTATTAACCATATACCCGTCCTCGAAGTGAAAGCTGACAACCCGGAGCCTATGAAGAGCTATCTCCCAGTCATCCGAAATGATCTTCATCCCAGCTGAGAGGTAACGAATTTCGAAATTATTATATTAAACTGTTGAAGGCAGATGCGCGCAGGTGGTAGAGCAGCGCAAGGTGAATAGTAGTGCAGAACGCGCTAGAGTGCAAGACTGTGCGCTAGACTCCAGAGAGGTAATGGTATCCGTGCTTGAGTGCTTGTTCGGGACGAACAAGGGGCAAGTGTGGGGGGTTTGATAGAGCCTATTTATACGTGCTAATTAGATCCTAACACTATGCTTGTTTGCATTATTTTGTGTACAAGATTACTGGTTTCCAGTGTTTTTGTATTCCAGGGCGAAACGAGGGCCTAAGTCGGATACGCGCTAACAGGCAGCGTTTGAGGAGCGCAACACACAGCCTGCGGAGCTAGCAGCGCAAACAGATAGGAAGTGGCAGAGTCGACTACGGTGCACAGACCGATTGCGCTAACCAATATGTGCCGTGCGCCATGTGCAGAATAGTGGTGTTTCCAAATCTAGACACCATCAGATTTGGAAGTTGCCAAGGTTAGGCCTCATGAGCAGTATATAAAGAGAGGAAGGCTAGGGTTTGAACATAACACAATCAGACGATCATAGAGGACCACAGCACACGAGAGAGAGGCAGAACTGAAAAACACACGAGCTACTGTGAGGACCTGCGCTAGCCGACTGCGCCAGCCGAGACACTGCAACCTGCACGCACCTACTTGTTACTGTTTTCTTGGATACTTTAGCTATTATTTACTATTTCTATGATGTTTACTACTAGCATGTCTAGCTAAACGCTTTGTATCGGTTGGGTATGATTCTATGAGTATTTCCTTTGAGACTTGTGCTTAATGCATAGTTTGTTTGCTTGTATTAATTCTGTGCACACGGTTGACAGCTAGTTGCATGAGTAGGGGAAGCCTTGAACCGCAATCTTACTCTTGCTACTTGTTTGTTATATGTTAAAGTAGTTGGTAGCTTGACGGTGACAACTAGGAGTAACGCGCTAGGATAATCAGTTGCTACTGTGACAGGATTCGTAGCTGCTTAGACTAGTCTTAAGAATTAATAGCTCATGAACTTTGATCGGAACATGCGCACATGTTAGGAAGCCTTGATCGGACACTAACATCAGTAAACCAAACTATAGACGTTTAGAGTCGATGATAAGGAATACATTCATAGAGGATTGTCTGCGCCGATACTTTTCATAGTCATAGTACTTAATCTCTACTGCCTGCGCACGTCTAGTGCAATTCCTGCGTTAACTATTGTTTATTTGCGCACCTACGCAAACAAATCACTCACACCCCAATTTTCGTAAGTGTAGGTTACTAGTTAGAGCGAGTCTGGTTGCTCCCTGTGGAATCGACCCTAACTTAGCCGCTATACTAAGTGGAGAAGGAAGGATTAATTTGACGCGCACAACGACGCGCGGATCAGCTCACAAACCCTTAACAATTCTAGTAAAATAATTTCGAAATTTGTTACCTCTCAGCCAGGATGCAACTTAATTCGTTTGATTCGGAGATAGCTCTCCATAGGCTCCTGGTTGTCAGTCTCTACTCTGATTTCTGGTACATGGTTAATTGCGCAAGCATCTTTAGGTACGTGATTCATTCGCGCGCTTCTTGGGAACTCAAGCCTTTCGTCCTTGACGATTTTCTTCACTTTTGGACTTGCGCATACGTTAATAGGGAGTTGTGTGCACGTGCTGGTTTCTTTTCCTTGCGTATATCGTTGACAGCGCGTCGTCGTGCCCCTCAAATTTGTATTTGTAACTCCTGTAAACACACTAGCAAGCGGTAAGCAGGGTCGAACCTAAAGAGAGCAAGTAGGTTAGAGTTCTAATGAAAGTCACAGAAAAAGGAACAAACTAAGAATATCAATTCAGAGAAAATCAGTTCGGGGAATACAATGCAACTAGTTATCACCGATCGAATACATGAATAAGCTAATGAATTCTGCCTCAGTTCAACATTCCCGCTAAAGATATGTCGACAATCTACCTATTCTTAACCGCTAGGTTTTCAAACAAGTGCAACAGTTACTCAACCAACACCACAAAATCGGTTCTACCGCTAGGTTCTCCCCAACAATGCAATCCAATCAAGTATAACACAATTGACATCAATATAGCTCACCGCTAAGCTGCACTAAACTGACAATCAAAGCATTCATTCACTCATACAAGGGCAGCAAATCAATAGCTCGAATCATGCATTAATTGACCTCAAACCAAATGTTGCATTATAAACCCCAAACTGAAATTAGGATTTAGCTACTCATATTATCCATGGAATACAATAAAGATGAGTTCATTACACTACAATAAGTTAGAGAACAAAAGCTGAACTAAAATAAATCTGAGTGAATAGTGTTTTCCGGCCGGAACAGTAATGAAAAGTGGTGAACAGTAATGAACAGTAAATGAATAGTGACCGGCCGTGAATAGTGTTTTCCGGCGACTTCCAGCTCCAGCTCCAGCAGCTTCACTCTCTAGCTCGGACTCCACTCCACTACCGTGAATAGTGCCGTATAAAGTTGTCAAGTCAAGTGAGATGTTTCTTTTCCTCTTTTGTCCATGTCTTAGATTTAGGGTTTTTGGGTTGAACCAGAATGAACCACATCTAATTTCTAATTGAACCAGCAGAGTTGACTGTTGTTGACTTTGACTGCTGTTGACTTCTTGATCTTAGATGAATGCTTCGAATATGCGATAAATTCCAATGCGATCTTGAACATTCCTGCGATACGAAAACACTACAAAAGAGTAATTGATTCACACAAAATGTAATAAAATTATGGGAATAAACAACTCAATGGAGCGTATAAATAAGCTCCATCAAACTACCTCACACTTATTCTTGTTCGTCCCTGAACAACAACAAGATACGCAAGCACTCAAATCATTCCTATCATGCCATGATATAAACATTGAAATTACTCGAGAAGTCATCCGTAATCACTCAATCAATACATGCTCACAATCATTCTCAAATAATGATCAACAAGAACTAGAATGATACATGTTACCTTTAAGCTTGAGATGGGATTTAATGGATGACTAGGAGTTAGTCCTTTTTAGACTCCTAACTCCACTTTTGGTTCAACTTCATAGCTACGCGCATACAACTGAATTTACTTTCTTTGGCACGTGATGAATCCGAGTTATAAGAGGATCAACCTTTTCTTCTTTTCTTGTAGGACATATTTCTTGCTTTTGGACTTTGCTCTTTTTTCGATTGCTTTTCTTTCACTTCTTGTAAATCTAATTTTTCTTTTACGAGCTTCCAATGTGAAATGTTTGCTTCTTGTCCTTTTTGAGCTTTGCTCTCCAATTTGAACCATTCCAATCATAGCCTTCGAATGGCAGCGTAAGGAACGCGTCCCGCTCTTTCTCATCATTACCCTTTCAGCGCGAGGCAGGATAGGGGTTACCCACCCATTCCCGGTTACTCGGACTAGAGATAGGACGGTTTATTTTACCGTCCCACCACTGCATAACACTGCAATGATGGAGTCAATGTCGCCCCTCACAACTCGAAGCACCAACCTCCACAAATACAGTACGCTACGCGACTAATCCTTTGAACCTCCAAATGAATGCCAAGTCCCTCTAGGACATTTCTATCATCTCCACATCCTGAAATATCTTAGCTCAAAAGAACATATAACATTAAAGCGCAAGCATCACAATATTTTGGAATTCATGGAAAGCATACATATCAAAACTTCAAAGAGAAGGCATCATCTCATAAAATCAGCATTTACATCACAGCACAATGTGTCATCTCATTCATCCAGCAGCAACTCAGTAGCATAATCCTCATAAACATGGCAGCAAATGCTCACAAACTCAGCAACTCATAAAAAAAACTAACGTGCTCTACTACTAACTAATGCAAGCTAACAAAGGCACACATGATGAACATAGGATGCATACTAACTTCCCACCCCACACTTGAATCGAACCGTGTCCTCATGGTATAATCTAGGGTAAGGAAAGAAAGCTCATGCAAGATTCACACAAGAATTAAGCTACTAACATGGCTAAACTAGTGAAGATAAAAAAAAAAGTCAGAAGGAATTGCGCCCCAAGAAGACATTAAAATGGAGCGCCCCAAGAAGACATTAAGTTACTAAAGTGTGAAGCTGGAGCGGAGCATAATGTTGCCTGGAGGCGCTTAACTCACTGAGATGGAAAACTCAAAAGATTGCAATTCAAACACTCTAATGACTTCTAACATGCATGACTCTCTTAAACACTAAATAGACTCACACTAAAACTCTAAAATTAAGCACCGGGTTGCCTCCCGCAAGCGCCTTTGTTTAACATCTTTGGCTCGACGATACCTCCCATCTCGAGCACATGCCGGTTCGGCCAATTGAAACTCTTCATCAGCTGGGATTTCTTCTCCATGATAATGCTTGACACGCTGCCCATTCACCACAAACCTCTCGCCGGTACTTGGCTTCTCAAGCTCAAGAGCTACATGATTGAAAACTTTGACAATAGTGTATGGACCTGTCCAACGAGAACGCAACTTGCCAGGCATAAGTTTAAGTCTAGATGAAAACAATAGTACCTTCTGCCCAATGTCGAATGAGCGTCTCAGAATAAACTTGTCATGGTAAAGCTTGGTGCGCGCTTTATAATCAGATTGGCTCTCATAAGCCTCCAAACGCAGCTCCTCCGGCTCATTTAGTTGTAGCCTTCTCTCACTACCTGCACTAGCCAAATCAAAATTGCATGATTTAATTGCCCAATAGGCCTTGTGCTCTACCTCAACCGGCAAGTGGCAAGCCTTGCCATAGACGAGTCTGAAAGGAGAGGTCCCAATAGGTGTTTTGTAGGCTGTCCTGTACGCCCACAATGCCTCATCTAATTGCGTGGACCAATCCTTCCTTGAAGGCTTAACCATTTTCTCCAGAATGGACTTAATCTCCCGATTTGATATCTCAGCTTGGCCATTCGTCTGTGGATGGTAGGCTGTGGAAACTCTATGATGCACTCCAAAATGTCTAAAGGCAGCCGCAACCCATTTGTTGCAAAAGTGTGAGCCTTGATCACTTATCACCGCTTTTGGCACTCCATATCTGCAAAATATGTTAGTGCGCAAGAAGTCCACAACAGTTTTTCCATCATCAACTCTAGTGGCCTTAGCCTCTACCCACTTGGAAACATAATCAACCGCAACCAATATATATAGGTAACCATAAGAAGAAGGGAAAGGTCTCATAAAGTCTATGCCCCAAATGTCAAACACCTCATCAACAACTATCGGAGTTTGGGGCATTTGATTCCTAGCTGAAATGTTCCCTATTCTTTGGCACCTATCACAATTCTTACAATGGTTATGCGCATCTCTAAATAAATGGGGCCAAAAGAATCCACTATCAAGCAATTTCCTAGCAGTCCTCTTAGGACCAAAATGTCCACCGCAAGCATGATCATGACAAAAAGAAAGAACAGATGGGATCTCAACATCGGGCACACAACGTCTAACAATTTGATCAGCCCCTATCTTCCACAAACAAGGGTCATCCCAAATGTAATACTTAGAATCATGCTTGACTTTTGATCTTTGAGCTCTACTAAAGGATGGAGGAAATTTACCTGCCACCAGGTAGTTAACAATCTTAGCATACCATGGTGCTTTGTCACTGAGAGCGAATAAGTGCTCATCGGGAAATGTCTCAACTATGGGCAGCGCCTCTTCTTCTCGCACCAATCTGCTCAAGTGGTCAGCCACTGTGTTTTCAATCCCCTTCTTGTCCTTGATCTCCACGTCAAACTCCTGAAGAAGGAGGATCCATCTAATCAGTCGCGGTTTGCACTCTTTCTTTGTCATTAAGTACCGAATGGCTGCATGATCAGAAAACACAACAACTTTAGAGCCAAGTATATAAGAGCGAAATTTTTCAAGTGCGAAGACAACTGCTAAAAACTCCTTTTCAGTGGTGGAAATTTCTCTGAGCGACTTCTAAAGTCCTAGACGCATAATGGATGACCACTGGTTTCGTCTCACTCCGTCGTCCAAGCACCGCACCCACAACATAGTCGCTGGCATCACACATGATCTCAAAAAGGCTGTGTCCAATCTGTGTCCAGTAGTGAAAGCAGAATTGCACGATACGTGCGCAGGCAATAGATTTTAAGTACTATGACTACGAAGAGTATCGGTACAGACAATCCTCTATGAATGTATCCCTTATCATCGACTCTAAACATCTATAGTGCAGTTCTACTTAAGTTAGTGTCCGGTCAAGGCTTCCTAACGTGCGTGCATGTTCCGATCAAAGTCCATGAGCTATCAATTCCTGAAACTAGTCTAAGCAGCTACGAGTCCTATCACAGTAGCAGCTGATTATCCTAGTGCGTTACTCCTAGTTGTCACCGTCAAGCTATCAACTAGTTTAACATACAATAATGACCAGTTAGAATAAGATTGCGGTTCAAGGCTTCTCCTATTCGCACAACTAATTATCACCCATATGCATAGAATTAATATAAGTGGACGAACTAATCATTAAGCTCAAGTCTCAAAGGAAATACTTCATAGAATCATGCCCAACCGATACAATAGGTTTAGCTAGACATGCTAGAAACAAACATCATAGCAATAATAAATAAAACTGAAATTCGCAGCGCCTCTTGACAGACAGATTTGTGAACAAGCAGTTGCTGCAGCACACTCTTGTTTACTTTGAAATTGTGTCAGCAAATAATGAACAAGACAGAAGATTGTTCACCCAGTTCGGCCAGCTGCCTACGTCTGGGGAGGACAATTCTCCAGTCCTCAATCCACTAATCACAGAGGTCTCCAAGTACACTCGGTTACAACTCCACGCAACCTATGCTACTCAACCTTGTGTGGATCACTGGACACAATCAGAACAGGCTTTGACTTGTGTCTGCACACCCTCTACAAATGTCAATCTAGAATAGCTACTGTCTCCCCGAAACTAAGCCTATTCTAAACTACACTCAACTCTGCAGGGTTGCTGTAGCAACTGCTGTAGCACACAGCTGATGCACAAACTGTCTGCGTCGCTTCGAAGCCTTCCGCCGAGCCGTTCGAACGATTCCACGAGCGCTGCACACTCTGGAATACTCCCCCTCACTCAGTGACCTCCTGCCACTAGCGAGAACTGCCACTTAGACACTTGACCGAGCCACACAGTCGCCAGTTCTTCCGCGGCCTTCCTTGATCAACCAACAAGCACCACTGCTCTGAATTGGCTTTCCTGATCAAGCTTGGATCAGACTACGCAAGTCCTGATCTCCTTCTGCTTCTGTCACCACAGCTCTGCGCTCACGCTCTGCCGTTGGGTGATGATCGAAGAACTCGTCCATCGCACACCAAAATTCCTCTCTCTGAATTCTGCGCACGCACTCGTGAATCTCTCAGCTTCGATCCCTTTTTTCTCCAACCACCTTTCTCTTAAATAGCAACACCAGCTTTAAGCAAGACCAGAATTTTGCAATGTCCCAAAAAGAACAATTATCTCCTAATTTTTAGGAGATTAGATTTGTTTTTGATCTCCAACACAAAACTCCTTCTCTAGCTAGGAATTCCTCACTGGAATATTCTCCGGAGCACTTTAAAATATTCTTCTGGTGTTCTCCGCAGAGCTGCCAGGCCTTCTAGCCAAGCCCAGGTTGCTGCTGCTTCTCGGACAGATGTTGCAGCAACTTGAACAAGCTCCTGCTATAGCATCCCCTGCAGTAGCTGCTCCTTGTTCACTTATGCTGGTTTTGTCAAACACTGCCATACAGCATCATCAATCTCCCCCTTGGCATTTTCACAAAACCCTATACCAGTTTCAATACAGAGAATTTTTTTTTTCTTAACCTCCCCTTCTTCTCCTTCTCTTCTCCTCCCCTTTTTTGGAATAAATGACAAGGGGGTGCTCCTGGCTGCCCTAGGGAGGCAATACACAGAGCCCCAGAGAGGCTCTCAGGTCTTCGAACCGGACTGCATCTAGAGCTTTTGTGAAGATATCAGCAATCAGCAAGCTGTTTGGCAGACACCGCATGTTGTAGCGCAATGATATTCTTTTCAATTAGATCACGGATGAAGTGATGACGAATGTCAATGTGCTTGGTTCTGCTGTGCTGAACCGGATTCTTAGATATGCTGATGGCACTCATGTTATCACACTAGAGAGTCATTTCATCTTGATCAAGACCATACTCACTCAGCATTTGCTTCATCCATAACATTTGCGCACAGCAGCTCCCAGCAGCTATGTATTCAGCCTCGGCTATGGATAATGAAATGCTGTTTTGCTTCCTGCTGAACCAGGACACCAGGTTATTTCCTAGGAAGAAGCGTCCTCCCGAAGTGCTCTTCCTGTCCTCTGAGCATCCTGCCCAGTCCGCATCACTATATCCCACCAGATTAGCATTTGTGTCCTTAGTATACCACAAGCCATAGTTCACAGTTCCTCCAACATACCGAATGATTCGCTTGACCAACTGCAAGTGACTATCTTTGGGACAGGCTTGAAATGTGGCACAAACTCCTACTGCAAAGGAAATGTCGGGACGGCTGGCAGTCAGGTACAGTAAGCTCCCAATCATGCTTCTGTAGATTGTCTGACTCACTTCCACTCCATGTTCATCTTTGATGGCTTTGACATGAGTGGCAGATGGGGTTCGTTTGTGACTGGCCTTATCTAGCTGAAATTTCTGCACAAGATTTTTGCTGTATTTGCTTTGTGCAATAAAGATGCCATCTTCTTTCTGGGTAATCTCCAGACCAAGGAAATAAGACAGTTCTCCGACCATGCTCATTTGGAATTCCACAAACTACTTCACCAGGTGCTGAGACTTTGATCCAAAGACAATGTCATCCACATAAATTTGTGCAATGATCACATCTGACTTGGTTCTTTTTACAAATAGAGTTTTGTCAGCTCCCCCTCGTTTGTAGCCATGTTTTTCCAGAAACACTGTCAACCTCTCATACCATGCCCGAGGAGCCTGTTTCAGTCCGTATAAGGCTTTCTTCAACTTGTATACATGCTCTGGGTGATGAGGATCTTCAAAGCCTTTTGGCTGAGAAACATATACTTCTTCAGAGAGGTCTCCATTCAGGAACGCACTTTTGACATCCATTTGATACAGTTTAAACCCTAGGAAAGAGGACATAGCTAGAAGGAGTCTGATGGCCTCCAGACGAGCAACTGGAGCAAACGTTTCTTCAACTTTCTGCCGGGTCTCCAATCACATTTGTCAGGGGATGATTCTTCTGTATCTTCTTCGAAGGCTGCCTTGATGTTGGATCAGGAGCCACAGTATTCAGATCTTCAGACAGGCTTTCTAATTGTTCTTCTGGATTTTCTGCTTCAGCACTTGCTATAGCATCTTCTGGAGCTACAGCTCGTTCACTTCTATTCTGACTGATAGGCACCTCTTCAAAGTCAGAGTCTTCATCATCAGTGGCAGTATCCGTGGCAGGGACTTCTTCAGCATCATTGACTACTACATTTATGGATTCCATTACTGTGTTTGTCCGCTGGTTATAGACTCGATAAGCCCTGCTGTTTATTGAATAACCCAAGAACACTCCAGGATCACTCTTTGGGTCAAGCTTCTTCATATACTCCCGATCTCTCAGAATGAAACAGTCACTTCTTGGAAATATTTAACTGTGGGCTTCTTCTGATTCCAGAGCTCATAGCAGGTCTGGTTGGTTCCTCTCCGTAAGGTGACTCTGTTGATGATGTAACATGCGGTGTTCATGGCTTCTGCCCAAAATCTTAGCGGAACCCTCTTAGCATGAATCATGACTCTGGCCATTTCTTGAATTGTTAGATTCTTTCGTTCCACTACACCATTCTGCTGAGGGGTGATGGGAGAAGAATACTGATTTGAGATACCCCTTTGACGACAGAAATCATCCACAGCTTCGTTTTCAAATTTCCTACCATGATCACTGCGAATGCTGCTGATTCTGCGATTTTTCTCTTCCTCTAGATGGGACACAGTGACACTATAACTTTCACAGTATCTGATTTTTCTCTGATAAAATCAATCCACGTGAATCTGGAGTAGTCATCAACACAGACGAAAGCATACCTTTTTCTGCCCAGACTCTCAACTTCCATCGGACCCATCAGGTCCATGTGAATCAACTGTAGAGGTCTGGTAGTACCTACATCTTTGACTCTTGGGTGTGAAGCCTTCTTTTGTTTCCCAATCTGACAATCTCCACAGATAGAGTTTGTCACCCCTTTTATCAGCGGTATTCCCCATAGAATCATTTCCTAAGCCTTTGTCAGCATACGTTTCGGAACCGGTGAGTTTGAACTCACGTTGAGAAGATAACAGTTGCTTTTTGATCTGGCTCCTTCCATTATACATTCTCCAGATTTGTCGAGAACTTTGCACGAGTCTTTCGTAAATTTCACCTGTTTAGTTCCATCACACAGCTGACTGATGCTTATGAGGTTTGCCTTTAGTCCTTCCACTAGCAAGGCATTGCTCAGGTTGGGCATTCCTTCAACTGCTAAAGTTCCCTTTCCTAGAACTCTTCCTCTCAGGCCGTTTCCAAACTTCACCCGTTGTTCCAGACCGGGTGTTATGTTTTTCAAGAAGGATCTTTCTCCTGTCATGTACCCTGAACAACCACTGTCAAAATACCAGCTTATCTTATCCGAGGTGCTTGCTGTGCTAACAAGCGCGAGAAGCTGAGTCCGCGCATGTTTCTGCTTGATTGGTTTCCTAGCTGAACCTTTTCCGGTGAATGCTGAAGAACAGTTCCTCTTTATGTGACCTTTGTGCCCGCAGCTATAACATCTTTTATACTTTGAGACTCTCTTGTCACGGTGATACAGAGGTTGCTGTAGCAGGTGCTGGTTCACTCTTCCTTGTGTTTTTCTACCTCTTCTGACTGATCTGTATCTGGCCAAGTTGCATTCATCCTCACTCAGATCTGTCTCGTCTTCACTTCCACTGGCAGAGAGAGCCCTCTTTTTCATCAGTTTGCTAGTGCAGTTGATTTGTCGATGGACATATCCTGCACAATTCCAGCATTGGACACCTTTTTTCATTTCTTTCTTCTCATCTTCATTCTGAGCAGGTTCCTTCCCTCTCCTTTTATTTTCTCCACCTCTTCTGAATTGTTTTCGTGAGGATGAGCTTTGCCCAGTTCTTGAGTCCAAGTTCTTCAGGAGATTTCCAAGGTTCTTGACTAGCATACTCAGCTGATCATCTGGAACTGGCTTCTTAGCTTCTGTTTCAGCCTTCAGTCCAATATTCTTGTCCTTAGGTGTGAGATCTTCTTTAACCAGTTTCATCTCAAATTGTTTGAGGGATCCCATCAACTCTTCCAGTCTCATGAATCTGACATTTTGAGCTTCTTCAATGGCCGTCACTTTCATGTCAAATCTTGTGGGCAGCGATCTGAGGACATTCCTGATCAGCTTCTCTTCAGCAATAGGTTCACCAAGAGCATGGGCTTCATTTGCCAGATCACAAAGTTTTGCATTAAACTCAGTGATCGTTTCCTCTTCCAGCATTCTCAGATTCTCAAACTGTGTGGCAATAATCTGTAATCTTGACAGCTTTACTTATCAGTTCCTTCATGTGCAGTTTGCAGAATTTCCCAAGCTTGTTTGGCCATGTCACAATTTGATATCAGCCTGAAATTGTTAGCATCAATTGCAGCAAAAATCGCATTCAGGGCCTTTGAATTACCAGTTGCTGCAGCTCCCTCTTCAGCAGTCCATTGTTCTTCAGGCTTTATCCGTGTGACTCCCTGTTCATCCATGGTGATTGGGGGAGACCACTGGACAACACGATAGCTCTCCAGGTCTTCTCACCGATGGCCTTGAGAAAGGCTTTCATCCTAGCCTTCCAATATCCATAGTTGCTTTCTTCCAACAACGGGGTCTGCTTATGCTCTGTCCTTCCTTCATTGTCTTGGCTTCTTCAGAGACACTGTAGGATCTTTTACTCTGTGTGTTGAGCTCCCGCTCTGATACCAATTGAAATTCGTAGCGCCTCTTGACAGACAGATTTGTGAACAAGCAGTTGCTGCAGCACACTCTTGTTCACTCGGAAATTGTCTCAGTAAATAATGAACAAGACAGAAGTTTGTTCACCCAGTTCAGCCAACTGCCTACGTCTGGGGAGGACTATTCTCCAGTCCTCAATCCACTAATCACAGAGGTCTCCAAGTACACTCGGTTACAACTCCACGCAACCTATGCTACTCAACCTTGTGTGGATCACTGGACACAATCAGAACAGGCTCTGACTTGTGTCTGCACACCCTCTACAAATGTCAATCTAGAATAGCTCATGTCTTCCCGAAAGTCAGCCTATTCTAAACTACACTCAACTCTGTAGGGTTGCTTTAGCACAAAGCTGATGCACAAACAGTCCGCGTCGCTCCGAAGCCTTCCGCCGAGACGTTCGAACGATTCCACGAGCGCTGCACACTCTGGAATACTCCCCCTCACTCAGTGACCTCCTGCACCTAGCGAGAACTGCCACTTAGACACTTGACCGAGCCACACACCCGTCAGTTCTTCCGCGGCCTTCCTTGATCAACCAACAAGCACCACTGCTCTGAATTGGCTTTCCTGATCAAGCTTGGATTAGACTACTCAAGTCCTGATCTCCTTCTGCTTCTGTCACCACAGCTCTGCGCTCACGCTCTGCCTTTGGGTGATGATCGAAGAACTCGTCCGTCGCACACCAAAATTCCTCTCTCTGAATTCTGCGCACGCACTTGTGAATCTCTCAGCTTTGATCCCTTTCTGCTCAGACCTCCAACACAACTAGGAGATTAGATTTGTTTTTGATCTCCAACACAAAACTCCTTCTCTAGCTAGGAATTCCTCACTGGAATATTCTCCGCAACACTTTAAAATATTCTTCTGGTGTTCTCTGCAGAGCTGCCAGGCCTTCTAGCCAAGCCCAGGTTGCTGCTGCTTTTCGAACAGATGTTGCAGCAACTTGAACAAGCTCCTGCTATAGCATCCCCTGCAGTAGCTGCTCCTTGTTCACTTGTGCTGGTTTTGTCAAACACTGCCATACAACATCATCAAAAACTAAAGCAGCAAGAGAAAATGTAGCAGGTTGGCGCAATTGCACGTTGCTGTTCTCGGCTGGCGCAGGTGGTTCGCGCAGATTCTGGGCTGAAGTAGCTATTGTGTTTTGCTGCTGTGTGTCCTTCTCTCTATCTGCTCTCTCGCTCTCAAACCCTAGCTTCCCTCCTCTTATATAGTGGTCTTCAAGCCCATGGAATCCTTAGATTTGGCCCGAGAGACTTTTAGCAACTTCCCAAATCTAGGAGATCAATATTTAGAAACTCTGCCATTCTGCGCACACGGATTGCGCTACTTGCTTCGCGCAGTCGGTTTGCGCACTGTAGTCCGAATCAGCTATCTCCTTTTGCGCTGCTAGCTCCACAGGTCGTGCATTGCGCTCTAAAAACGTCCGTTAGCGCACCTCTGACTTATGCTCCTATTATATCCTGAAATACAAAAAATACCGAAAACCAGTAATCTTGTACACAAAATAATGCAAACAAGCACAGTGTTAAGATCTAAATAGCGCATATAACTAGACTCTATCAAATCCCCCACACTTGCTCTTGTTCATCCCGAACAAGTACTGAAGCACAGATACTTTTACCTCTCTGAAGTCTAGCGCACAGCCTCATACTCATGCGCGATCCGCACAGCGATTCACCCTGCGCTGCTCTATCACCTACACGCACAAACCCTTAACAATTCTAATATAATAATTTCGAAATTTGTTACCTCTCAGCCAGGATGCAATTTAATTCGGATGATTCGGAGATAGCTCTTCATAGGCTCCTGGTTGTCGGTCCCTACTCCGATTTCTGGTACATGGATAATCGCGCAGGTTTCTTCAGGTGCGTGATTCATTCACGCGCTTCTTGTGCATGGGCTGATATGGAGTTGTGTGCGCACGCTGATTTCTTTTCCTTGCGTATATCGTCAACTGATTTCTTATTTTTATACGGCTTCGTCCAGTCTTCTTATATTCCCAGAACGGTTCTAGTTTCGGCCTTCGGATAGCAGCTATGGAACAACGCCCCGCTCTCCCTCCTTGGTCTACTTGCGCAGGTCAGCGCACGCGTTTACACTCGCGCCCACTTTCCTACACTCGATTTCCAGAGGAAAGTTGGTCTGTTTTCCCACCTCACCACGCTTTTGGTATTCGCCTTTGGCATCTGCATGGCTGGCGCTCTATTGTTCCGAAGGTTGCGAAGCACCGGCCTCCACTAGCGCTTTTAGCCATGTACTCTCGAAGCAAAAACAACTAACCGCCTCTCTAGAGCTTTTTCTGTCAACTCCACATCCCCTGAATATCCCTGTGAAGGTATG
Source organism: Umbilicus rupestris (assembly GCA_963678935.1). Taxonomy (NCBI): domain Eukaryota; kingdom Viridiplantae; phylum Streptophyta; class Magnoliopsida; order Saxifragales; family Crassulaceae; genus Umbilicus; species Umbilicus rupestris. The sequence continues at coordinate 6,499,218 of OY787626.1, read as the reverse complement.
TGGCATCATTGACAAACTCCTACAAAGTGAACTAGAGCCTGCTACAGCAAGTATGGAAAGAAAACAGCTGATGAAGAGCATTCCAGAGTGAGCAAACTCAGTAAGTGGCGCTCCAGCTGAAGACATTAAGTGGCGCTCCAGATGAAGACATTAAGTGGCTAATGTCTTCACGAGGCGCGCGACCTAATGTTGCCTTGGGGAGCTCGAAATTCTGAAAGAGAGCATGAAGACATCAGCTTGTGCAATCTGGGCAGAGTGACTATCTCTGGAGCTAAAGTGGAGTAAGCAAGTGCTACAGCAATCTCTGGAGCAGAAGTTCAGTAGTAGATGCTGAAGCTAAAATGCGGTAGCACAAATTCAAAGCTTTCTCGAAGATTGCATTCAATCAACAAATCGGTGGACCGAAGGGCTTTCGGAAAGAGCTGAATATTCAGGAGAATATTTCTGGAGTGTCTCTCAAGAACAAGGGCAGATTTGTTGAATGAAGATTTGATTGGAAAATCAAAACCTCTATAAATTGGAGGATCTTCCTTAGAATTGATGGGATTGTTTCCTAATGCATTTAGGAAATTCCAGCAGCAGCAAACAGCTACAGCACAAGTGAACAAGGAGTTGTTGCAGCTCAAACAATCAAGCTGGCAGCAGAAGTGAACTAGCAGCAGCTACAGCAGGGGATGCTGCAGCAGGTGCTGGTTCAAGTGCTGTATCAACTGTCCAAGTAGCAGTTTTTGTGCTGGGTGCGATTTTAAGGTATGGCAGCTTTGTGAAAGCTCTTAGAAGAATTTCTAAAATACTAAAGAGCATATTCCAGCAAGGTTTACTTGTCAGAGAAGGAGATTTGCATTGAAGATATTAATCAAATCTAATCTCCTAGATTTTAGGAGATAATTGATCTTGAGGGTCAAGTGCCTAAACCTGGAAATTGCTTAAAGTGGTGTGGGTATTTAAGCAGAAGGTTTGAGGGCTGAAGAGGGCGATCGAAGCTGAGCGATACACGAGAGTAGACACAGATTTCAGAGAGAGGATTTTCTGGGTGCCTACGGACGTTGTTCTTCGATCAAACACACACGGGCAGAGCGTTGAGCGCAGAGCTGTGGTGTGCATTGCAGAAGAGAATCAGGTCTTGCAGAGACTAATTTGTGCATTGATCTGGAAGCCAATTCAGAGCTGTGGAGCTTGTTGGTTGATCAAAGGCAGCCGCGGAAGAACTGACGGGTGGAAGGCTCGGTGGAGGTTCGTGCGGAAGAACTCACTAGTGGCAGGTGGTCACTGAGTGAGGGGGAGTTACTCAGAGTGTGCAGCGCTCTTGGAGTGGTTCGATCGGCTCGGCAGAAGGCCTTGGAGCGACGCGGACATTGTGCTTCAGCTGTGTGTTACAGCTGTTGCTGCAGCAACCCTGCTGAGTAGTGTAGGATAGAATAGGCTAAGTTCTTTGAGAGGATTGTAGCTATTCTAGACTGACATTTTGTAGAGGGTGTGCTGGCACAAATCAGAGCTTGTTCTGATTGTGCTGAGTGATCAACAAGAGGTTGAGTAGCATAGGTTGCGTGCGTTGTAACCTAGTGTACTTGGAACCTTTGGTTGAGTGGATTGAGGACTGGAGAATAGTCCTCCCCAGACGTAGGCAGATTGGCCGAACTGGGTGAACAAACTTGTGCATTGTTTGTTGCTTGCTGAGATTAATTCTAGTGAACAAGAGTGTGCTGCAGCAACTGCTTGTTCACAAATCTGCCGAATTGAGACACTGTGAAATTTCAATCCCAACTAAAAATGACAAAAAACGAATATATTATACTAAAACGGTTAATGGCGGTGCATGTAGGATGAATAAGGCAAAACAAGTCGAAAGGTGTGCGCAATCCGCACACAAGCGCACAACCACTGCTATTTCCTATATTGCGCTAACTAAGCTAAACTACAATGATAAATATGAAATGTAAATGTAACGCCCCCCCTACACTTAAACAGAGACGTGTCCCCACGACTCAAGCGCAACGGAGAGCGCACACATGCAAGCTACTAGGACAACTAAGAACTAAAAATGAAATGCATCATGAAAATGAAAAACAAAGTCAATGCAGCAAATGAAACACGGTCAGGGGTTCACAAAATATCCACACAAAATAGGAACAGAATATCCAATGATAGTTTTCAAAAGCAACAACGACAACCCGAAATGATTTGTGCCTAGCCCTCTGCTACGCCCTAAAGGTCGAAATTGCAGACTGTCTGGAATTTTCTAAGTATCTGCCCTTATATACCCCCTGACTTGCGCATCTGTCCTTCGCACTGAACTGCGCACTGACTCGCGCATTGCTATGTGACTCAAAAAAATGCAAGTACTGAACTAGCTAAAATGCAAATCCTAACAACGTGTAAAAATAAAACGTGTCGGGTTACCTCCCGACAAGTGCCTTTGTTTAACGTCGTTGGCTCGACAGTACCTCGTTACTTGCTCAAGTTCGTGCTCCGGACCACCTCCACACTTGCTCATGCGGGCCCTGGTGCGTCTGTGTGCGCTATGTCTTCTTTAGTCCTGCGCAAAGGAACAAATAGGTGGTCAGTGTGGCGAAAACTGTGTGGCACATCATAAGTAACGAGGTTAATCAGTGAGGGAGAAGATATATAATCAGTAGCTCCTAGTTCTCCCTCCGCTGCAGCAGGTTGTATTTCTGGTGCACAGCCTGCGCATCTTCTATTTCTGGTTCCGCCAAATCAACTTCGCTCGTGGCCTCATCCCACGGTTCTCCCAAGTATTTCTTGACTCTTTGCCCATTAACCTGAAAGCGATGCTTGCGCTCATTCTCTAACTCGATAGTTCCATACGGGAAAACCTTTGTGACCGTGTAACGTCCCGTCCACTTGCTGCGCAGCTTCCCGGGCATCAGTTTTAAGTGCGAGGAGAACAACAGCACCCGGTCTCCTGGCTCAAAGGTGCATCTGAGGATGTACTTATCGTGAAATGCTTTCGTGCGCGCTTTGTAGTCGCGCAACCCCTCATATGCATCCAGGCGCAGCTCCTCTAGCTCGCTTAATTCAAATGCGCGCTCCTTACCAGCCTCATCGAGGTTCAGATTGCAAGTGCGCAATGCCCAGCATGCCTTGTGCTCCAACTCAACCGGTAGGTGGCACGCCTTTTCGTACACCAACCGAAATGGTGAAGTCCCAATCGGTGTCTTGTGCGCAGTCCGGTATGCCCAAAGTGCATCGTCTAGCCGCTGGCTCCAGACTTTGAGCGAAGGTCTCACGGTTTTCTCCAGAATGCGCTTGATCTCTCTGTTAGAAACCTCGGCTTGGCCATTCGTTTGAGGATGGTATGCAGTGGACGTCTTGTGGCACACCCCATAATGCTTTAGTACTTGCGCCACTATTCTGTTGCAAAAGTGCGTCCCCTGGTCGCTGATTATTGCCTTAGGCACTCCGTACCTACAGAAAATGTTAGTTCTTAAAAACTCAACAACCGTTTTACCATCATCCTTGCGCGTGGCCTTAGCTTCGACCCACTTCGAGACATAGTCCACCGCAACTAGTATGTACTCGTATCCACAAGATGGCGGAAACGGCCCCATGAAGTCAATTGCCCACAAGTCGAACACTTCGTCTACCAGTATAGGTGTTTGTGGCATCTCGTTGCGCGCTAGGATACTTCCTGTGCGCTGACTGACGTTGGCGTTTTAGGCAAGCAAAATGAAGTGCTATTTTAGTCACGCAAATATCAAACAATATTTATAACCAAGTGACCTCGGATCGAACCCAAGGGAAAAGCTTAGACTAATTGACAACTAATCAATGCTACTATCGTAAGTCTACGGTTTTTGGGGGGGAATATGTCCTCCTATAGAGGTATCTCTAGCAAGTACTAAAGATAAATGATATTCTTGAGTTCTACTTAATGAATAAAAAGGGTGACTAGGGATTCAACTTCTCTCCTAGGATATGAGGAAATGAAATAACTCACTAATACATGCATGAACTACATTTGGTTGATAAAAGCAAGGCTAATGCATCGTCCGCTCTAGGTTCAACTCTCGCTCCTTCCCTAGAATGGAGAGGATACATAAATGACATGGTTCTCGAACTCTCATTCTATTGAACCGTGTAGAATATGAGTCCCATAACCGCACCCTCTCGGTCTATTGGCCGGTTACTCAAATCCGCTCAAAACTTAGCCTAATGTCAAGAATGCATGTCGCTCTCACGCACAAACACTCCATCAATGATCATACAATAGCTATGAAACATCCTAAGTTCAACTCTCGCTCCTTCCTTAGGGGTTCTAACCAAGCATCCTCACTTAAGCATTTCGTCAAACACTTGGTGTGCATACAATGAATACATAGCTAGGGCACAATAAGATCAAACCAAACTTCATTCAATGCAATACCAATAGTGTTCTACATCATATCCAATCCTAGGGGATCCATTTAATCCCCAACCACAAAAGTAACTACTCACTCATAATGAGTGTGTACAAAAACATGACAACTAAGGGAAGCATAAATGTAAATACAAAGCTAGGGTTTAGGAGAGGATGATGTAGAATCTTCAATCCAAGCTTCAATCTTCCATCAAGCTTGATCTTCCTTGAGTTTTGTCGTCTAGGGTTGCAAAAAGTGGAAACTTGTCGTCTAGGGTTGAGAGAAAAAGCAAGCTCTTTTTCTTTACTTCTATCTCCTTCTATTTATACTATGAAGTTTTCCACAAGGTGACCGAAGTGACCGAATCACTTGATTCGGTCAATGTCCATGTGATTCGCTCTAAGCTTTTGTTCAGTGGTGTTTTGAGTTTGGGCGAATCAATTATCTTGGCCGAATCACCTTTGATTCGGTCAAATGTCTTTGTTTTGATACGGTCAAACGTCTTGTGGAGCTAAACTGATTCGGGCACCTCTGGGCGAATCACCTCTGATTCGGCCGAATCATCTATTCAGTAGCGTCTTGACTGGGCGAATCAATTTTCTTAGCCGAATCACCATTGATTCGGTCACATCCATTATGTGATTCGGTCAAACCTTCAGGACTTCCCCGGATCAGGTCAATTCGTGCAGCTGAGGGTGATTCGGTCAAGCTGGTGGGCGAATCACTAGTGATTCGGCCGAATCACTTCTGCAGTTTGCTCAGCTTTTCTTCTTTTGATCTCCATCGACCGGAATTCGTCTAGATTTTCTTCGGGCCACTTCGTATCGTGAGATATATAATTTTAACCTGAAATGGACGAAGAAATCATCAAATGGCTTTATAGAATTGCGGAACAAACAAGAAGTAAGGGAAAAATGTGGACAAATATAAGGTTATTTGCCCGCTCATCAAAATACCCCACACTTAAGACTTGTTCGTCCCGAACAAATATGTGCATAAGTCAAGCGAGAGTTTTCAGAAAAGGAATACTCACAAATCCCAATTGCAATCATCCATGAGAGTTTAAAGTCCAAATATAGCTAGCTAAGCAAGTAGTTCACTATCACCTCAAATTGGAATAGAGTTGTGCAAATTATTCACTTCACGCAAACTCTAAGGATCATTCACTTCAATGCGATAATAAATGTTCATAGAATCGATGTCAACCTAGCATTCGTCAAATTCAAATTTCCGCTCAATTTCCTATGCAAGTAGTATGAAGATAAGCGTCGCTAGCACAAAAATTTTGTCAAATCAATCACATATGCTTGCTAAGGGCAAGTCCATAAGCTCAAGACAATAAACTCATTCTCAAAAATTAGGCTATACGTGATAAACCGCAAGAGAAGAGGAGTTTTGACAATGAACAATTTAGAATTTCCTCGTACAAATCTGGGTGCTCAAGTAATAAATTACGAGGGTCATACCTTAGACGCTTCCTAGATACCCAATGCAAAAACCTTGCTCACACCTATGCGAAAGAACTTGTGGAAAAGGCACAAAGTCAAGAATTAAGTGTGCCTATTTTTTTGCGTTTATACAAATGCTTTCAAGGGGGAACTTACCTTCCTAACCGTCGGCAAATGCAAAACCTTCAAAATATGATAATTCCTTTTTTTTTCTTTCTCTTTCATGTGCCTTTTTTTTCTTTTTCTTTTTTTTTTCTTCTTTCGCAAACATTTTGAAACACCCCACACTTAAGACTTGACAATGTGCCTAAATGTTATTTGATGGGGCATGAAGTGTGAGCAAAGCAAATGCAAAGGCTAAATAGGGACGCTAAAATCACCTAAGAGCAACCAAGAGCAAGCACAAGGTTTTTGTATGAAAACATTTTTTTGTTTGTGCTCGCTAAACTCAACTTCATTTTTCATGCATGGAAAGAGCTTAAAAACGAATCAAACTAAGCTAGCCGAACATCGAATCATGTGAATAAAATCATCACAAGGAGGATCAATCGACTTAAAGATGCGATTCATGAATTTAAAGCACAACTCAATCCAAAAATTTTTTGATACTACTTAATTGCTTAGCAAACATTACTTCGTGTGATCAATACTTAAAGTTTGGATGAGAGCAATTATGTGAGTGTAATGTGCTCAAAGTTAGTGTGTAGCATAGAATCAAGTGGTAGAAAATCAAAGCAAAAGCGCAAAACACCCCACACTTAGAATTTTGCTTAGTCCCTAAGCAATATAAAGAACAAAGGATGGTAAAGAGAAAGTTGCGAAGGAACTTCTCTCGTGTGAAGGTAGCCTAATGCACATCCGTCCGTGTATGATGCTCTTGGCAGTTGCAATAAATCTGAAACTCACAAAAAAGGTCAGCGCAACACTTGAATTCCCATGTTTAAAACAGCTAGCTATGCGAGATATAATTAATGTAGAACATATAGCTAGGCATGAGGTTAGAAAACAAATGCGCGACAATGTATATGATGAGTTCACTTAGATATGTTTGTGTGCATCAAAAGTCATGAATTTGTGCATTAATGTGCTTGAGAAAGGTTTTGAACAATGGCAAATAAGAGGCGGAAATTTCCAAACTCAAGACAGTGCTGCTGAAGAGTGCCCGAATCACTTGATTCAGTGACGGCTAAGAATTGATTCGGTGAAACTAGGGCGAATCACTTTTGTTCGGATAAGAGGTTGGCCGAATCAGGTGATTCGGACAAGGCAAAAATGATTGATTCGGCCAGTGTCCGAATCACTTTAGCTGGGATAGAGCTTTGCCCGAATCACACTTGATTCGGACAAGGCCAAAAGTGGTGATTCGGCCTGGGTGCCCGAATCAATTTACCTAGGCAGTTCAAAACAGTGTTTTTTTTTAAAGAAAATCTGCCAGAGAAAAAATTCAAGTGCCACAACCAATTTTCATAGTCAAAATATCGCGGCGAAGCGCGTCAAATACAAATGGACAAGTCAAGCCGAATACATGTCAATTAAAATATCACAAGTCATGACGCAAAATTGTAGCAAACTAAACTTCATCCCCTTGGTTGCCACTGCCAGCTCCAGGAGCTCCTTCAACATTGCCTCCAACCACTGTCCCTTCGAACATGGCTGAAACTGAGTCACTCGCAGCTGCGGTAGGCACAGCCGGTTGAGGTGGTGGCTGAGAGAAAGGAGCTGGAGGCGGTGGAAGGTCTGAAATACCCATGCTGGCTGCCATACGCACTACGACATTTCCTTGCCATGCAACAAAATCGAGGACAAGGGTGGATAATACCTCATGGGAGCGAATGAGCGTCGTGTGAGAATCTGAAAGCGAGTCCAAGCGTGCGCTCAACAATGCCAGGCCTTCGCGTGGGATGGGCTCAGGCTCGACTGTGAGAATCTGCCCGCCTAATCGGAAGGTCCAAGAACTGACAGTTTGGTCCCTCTTGCCATTGTGCATTCTACTACCCTCAATATCTTCCTTCGTCGCAGAAAATGATGCCATGAATTCCTTCACCATCCTCGGGTAAGTACCCGGATCATCCATCAAAATATAATGCATATCACTAGCACGAAGGTAATTTCTGATTTCATCCATAACTTTAAGCCTGCTCAGTGCGGCATGATGAGGATAAATGGGAGCCAATACCTCATAATTCTCGTGCTGCGTCAATAAAGCTTGCATCTTGGCATCCGCAGCAAGGATTTCTCCCGTAAGATAGCGGGGTCTCCTTGTCTCTGCTGCTTCGGAATGAGGGATAACTGCCAGCCTAGCTTGCGAGCGCGACGACTCTCCCACGGGTTTGAAATCGTCGGAAGAGGAGGATGAAGATGATAAACTTACTGGAGACGGCGGGGGAGAGGAGCGGATTATGATGCCACTAGTAGCTCGCCTTGGCTTCGGTTTGTTTTTGGCTGGAGCTTTGGCTTTAGGTTTAGGTTTAGCAACGCCCTTACCCTTTTGAGCTGCTGTCAGCTTCTTGGCAGGCGGTGGTCGAGGCTTTCCTGCAGTGGTCAAGTTAGTCCTGGCCATTGTGAAGCTGGGGAAGGAGAAGGGTGACTCGGGGAGGCTGCGGTTGATTCGGGCGAAGAAGACTCGGAGAAGCTGCGGCTGAATGGGTGTCACGGAATGCGAACAACGGTTTAGGGTTAGCTCGGAGGGGGCTGCGGTTTAGTTGGGAAGGTCGGACTGAAGTGGTTCGGGGTGGCTGCGGTTGTCGGACGGAAGCGCTCGGGCGGAAAAAGGTTTAGGGCTCGGGCGGAAGTGTGAGCGAATAAAATGGATTCGCACGAATAAATCTCAAACTTCCAGCGAATTTGATTCGGGGACCTGCCCAAATCACCATTGATTCGCCCGAATCATTTACTCAGTGCATGTTTGGGTGAGCGAATCAATTGATTCGGGCGAAGACTTGGCCGAATCGATCTGGGTAGCTGCTTGACCGAATCAAGTGATTCGGGGAGACCGTCCATGATTCGCCCGAATTATTTACTCAGTGGCGAGCTATAGATTTTGGGTGCACGAATCAACTGATTCGGCCACTCATGAAAACTGATTCGGGCGAACCGACTGGTGGGAGTTAGCCAACTCTGCACAAAATTTTTCACTCAAATGCACCACATTCCTCAACCACTTTAAGACATCTAATATTCACTCAAAACACCCCACACTCAAATATTTTCACACATGAATAATCAAACCAAAAGGGGTAATTTGAGTGCACTCAACCACAAAAATCCCTAAAACCTCTAACTTCATATAGGCATGGCGCAACACAAAGTCAAAACATGATTCTACACTACAAACAAGTAGGAGCAAGAGCACAAATACTCACCAGCCTAGTTTAAAGTCTTGGCTAAGACGTAGCCGATTCCCTTCTTCATAAGAAACACACTTGAGAAGTCCTTTGCGAGGATCCCTTCTCAAATGGCATGCAATAATTAGGGAATTAGGTAGAAATCATCAAGTTTGAAGTCTCCAAGCTCCAAGCTTTGCACTTCTCCATGGTAGGCTTTAATTCGATGGCCATTTACTTTGAAAGTTTCACCTTCTTTGTTTAATAATTCGAAGTGGCCATCTTCATATACTTTTTCAACTTTGAAAGGCCCCGACCATCTTGATTTCAATTTTCCCGGGAATAATCTAAGTCTAGAGTTGAAAAGCAATACGCTATCCCCCTTTGAGAAAGTTCTCCTCCGAATTTTCTTGTCATGCCACAATTTGGTTCTCTCCTTATAAATTCTTGAACTCTCATAAGAGTCGAGTCTAATCTCATCTAGTTCGTGGAGTTGGAGGACTCTCTTTTCCATCGCTGTCTTCAAGTCAAAATTTAACTTCTTGATTGCCCACATGGCCTTGTACTCCATTTTGACGGGGAGATGGCATGGCTTCCCATAGACTAAGCGGTATGGTGACATGCCAATCGGGGTCTTGAAAGCGGTGTGATATGCCCATAAAGCTTCTTCTAGCTTTGAAGACCAATCCTTCCTTGAGTTCCCCACCGTTTTTTCGAGAATAGCTTTTATCTCCCTATTAGAAACTTCAACTTGTCCACTAGTTTGAGGGTGATAAGGCGTCGCAATTTTGTGATAAACTCCATATTTTCGAAGCATCGCTTCGAATTGCCTTTCTTTGAAATGAGTACCATTATCACTAATCACGGTCCGAGGGGCTCCAAATCTTGGAAAGATGACCTTTTTGAATAACTTAATCACTACTTTGGCATCGCAAGAAGGTGAGGCAATGGCTTCCACCCATTTCGAGACATAGTCGACGGCGACTAAAATATACTTATTCCCATAAGAAGATGGGAATGGTCCCATGTAATCGATCCCCCATACGTCGAATATCTCCACCTCTAGAATACCCTTTTGAGGCATTTCATCTCTCTTAGAAATATTTCCGGTTCTTTGACACGCATCGCAAGACTTCACGAACTCATATGCATCTTTGAACAAACTCGGCCAATAGAATCCGCTTTGAAGAATCTTTGCCTCCGTTTTAGAACTTGAGCCGTGCCCGCCATAAGGAGAAGAGTGACATCCTTCAAGAATACCTTGTTGGTCGCATTCCGCGACACATGATCTATAGAGTCCATCCGCGCAAAGCTTATATAGATAAGGCTCATCCCAATAGTATCGGTTGATATCATGAAAGAATTTCTTCCTTTGATTGTAATTTGCTCCCTCCGGTAGAATTCCACAAGCTAGGAAATTCACGAAGTCCGCATACCATGGAGCTTGCGCGGTCTCGATGCTCATCAAGTATTCCCCAATGAATGTGTCATTTACGGGAATCGTTATTGAATCTTCTTCTTTGGTTAGTTTGAGTCTTGACAAGTGATCCGCCACTACATTCTCTACTCCTTTCTTGTCCTTAATCTCTATATCAAATTCTTGCAATAGGAGTACCCAACGGATAAGTCTAGGCTTTGCTTCCTTCTTTGAAACCAAATACTTGATGGCGGCATGATCCGTGTAGACTATGGTTTTAGAACCAATCAAGTATTGCCTAAATTTTTCAAAGGCATAGACAATGGCTAGCATCTCTTTCTCCGTTGTTGAGTAGTTTGCTTGGGTAGTGTCAAGGGCCTTACTAATGTAATAGATTACGTGGAGGCGCTTATCGATTCGTTGACCCAAGACGGCTCCAATGGCGCTATCACTTGCATCGCACATCATTTCGAATGGTAAATCCCAATTCGGTGCTTGAATAATAGGTGCGGTCACCAAAGCTTGCTTCAACACTTCAAACGCCTCAAGACAAGGCTCATCAAAAATAAATTCCACCTCATTGCGTAGAAGATTTGTGAGGGGCTTTGCTATCTTTGAAAAATCCTTAATAAATCTTCGATAAAAGCCCGCATGCCCGAGAAAACTTCTAATCCCTTTAATATCCCTTGAAGGTGGCAACTTTTCAATCACGTCGATTTTAGCTCTATCGACTTCGATCCCTCTCTTTGAAACACGATGTCCCAAAACTATGCCTTCTTTCACCATGAAATGGCATTTCTCCCAATTGAGGACTAAGTCCATCTCAATGCACCTAGCCAAAACACATGAAAGATTTGTAAGACAATCATCAAAGGAATATCCATGCACCGAAAAATCATCCATAAACACTTCCATGGAAAATATGGACATCATGCATCTTTGAAAAGTACCCGGCGCATTACAAAGACCAAAAGGCATTCTCCTATATGCAAAAGTGCCATAGGGGCAAGTAAAAGTCGTCTTTTCTTGGTCATCGGGGTGGATGGGTGATCGCGCGTCGTTGTGCGCGTCAAATATAATTCCTTCCTCTCCCACTAGTACAGCGGTTAAGTAAGGGTCGATCTCCACAGGGAGCAAGCAGTGAGTCTTAGCCAGTAACCTACACTTAAGAAAACGGGGGTTGTGTGAGTGATTGGGGGTTTTGCGCGATGCGCGAGTAACAATGAATATCGTAACGCGGGGAATTGCACTAGACGTGCGCAAGCAGTAGAGATTAAATGCTATATTTATGAGAAGTATTGGGCAGACAATCCTCTATGAATGCATTCCTTATCATCGACTCTAAACACCTATAGCTTGTGTTTTACTTGGGTTAGTGTCCGGTAAAGGCTTCCTAACACGTGCGCATGTTCCGTTCAAAGTTCATGTGCTATTAATCCTTAGAACTAGACTAAACAGCTGCGAATCCTGTCACAGTAGCAACTGCCTACCCTAACTCGTTACTCCTAATTGTCACGGTAAGTTTGCGGTTCAAGGCTTCCCCTACGCATGCAACTAGTTTAACATGTGACAAGCGAGCTACACCAGTAAGTTTGCGGTTCAAGGCTTCCCCTACTCATGCAACTAACTGTCTCAGTACGCACAGAATTAATACAAGTAAATAAACTATGCATTAAGCTCAAGTCTCAAAGGAATACATCACAGATTCATGCCCGACCAACACTAAGTGTTTAGCTAGACATGCTAGTGGTAAACATCATAAAATAGTAAGTAAAAACTAATGTGTCTGAGAAAACGGTAGCAAACAGTGCGTGCAGTGTCTTCTCTCGGCTGGCGCAGTCGGCTGGCGCAAATCTCCTCAGCAGGTCCGTGTGTTTTCCAGTTCTGCCGCACAGTGCCTCCTTTGCGTCCTCTGGTGCCTCTGGAACAGCAGTCTTTTCCGACTCTCTGAAACCCTAGACTTTCTTTCTTCATATACTGCTCAGGAGGTTCATCTTTTGGCAGCTTCCAAATCTGGTCACTGGGATTTTGCGCCTGGCGCACAGCATTGGTTGGCGCAATCGGGTAGCGCACTTCTGCTGTCTTTCGCCATTTCTTCTTTTGTTTGCGCCGCTAGCTCCACAGGCTGATCTTTCACTCCTAGAACGCTGCCTGTTAGCGCGTATCCGACTTAAGGACTCGTTCTGACCTGATATACAAAAACATTGGAAACGAGTAATCTTGCTCATAAAATATTGCAAATAAGCATGGGGTTATGATCTAAATAATGTGTATAACTAGGCTCTATCAATGGGAATTTGGAAAAAACCACTAAAACCATCTAGAAAGCAAAAATATTCATGTCCCGCTAATCTTTCTAGCATTTGATCAATAAAGGGAATTGGAAAATGATCTTTCTTGGTGGCTTTGTTTAATTTCCTATAGTCTATGCACATCCTCCACCCCGTGACCGTGCGCGTAGGGATCAATTCATTTTTATCATTCTCCACAACGGTGAGCCCGCCTTTCTTAGGCACCACATGAATTGGGCTCACCCATTCGGAGTCGGGGATCGAGTAAATTATTCCCGCATCTCTCAACTTAGTCACTTCTTTCAACACAACCTCACCAAGCTTAGGATTTAATCGCCTAAGAAATTCGCGACTAGGTTTCACATTCTCTTCAAGCCGTATCCTATGCATGCAAACCTTGGGGCTAATCCCTTTTAAATCATCAATGGAATGCCCAATAGCACCCTTATACAATTGCAACACATGCATAAGCTTAGAGGTCTCACATTCATCAAGAGATGCTTCGATAATTACGGGTAGTGAATTGTTTGGTCCGAGGAATTCATACCTTAGATTCGGTGGAAGGGGTTTCAACCCCTCACCAAATTCCTTACCTTTTCTTGGCTCTTCTTCAATGGTGTCCTCATCGAGAGTGTTACCGTCCTCAAGATTCATCAATGAGGCGAAAGATGGACTACCACTATCTTTTGTGAGCAACTCGTACTCAAAATTTGTCAATTCATCATGAGCATCAAAAACATCACAAGCATCATTTATTTCAAGCAAATGACAATCCATAGAACTACTAGGAGCATTTAAAACCTTTTTCAAGTAAAATTTAATTTTGTCAGTTCCCAAGTTTAGTTCTATAACTCCCTCTCCACAATTAATGACGGCTTTTACCGTATTCAAGAAAGGCCTTCCTAGTATGATAGGAATTTCACGATCCTCATCCATCTCAAGCACATAAAAGTCAACGGGAACATAAAATTTCCCTACTCTAATTGGAACATCCTCTAAAATACCCTTAGGTAACCTAGATGATCTATCCGCCAATCTAAGATTTATGGATGTAGGAGTGAGTTCACCCATGTCAAGTTTTTGAAACAAGGAAAATGGCATCAAAGAAATACTAGCTCCCAAGTCACACAATGCACTATCTATGCAAAAATCACCAATAGCAATAGGAATAGAGAATGAACCATGATCATTTAGCTTCCTAGGCATGTTATGTTGAATAATAGCGCTACAATTAGCATCCAAAGCTATGTGATCAATTTCATGCATTTCTCTCCTATGCGAAATAATATCCTTAAGAAATTTTGCATAAGTAGGCATTTGAGTTAGTACCTCCGTGAAGGGGAGAGTCACTTGGAGTTTGCTCAAAATATCCGCAAAGCGCTTGAAATGTGTGTCCTCCTTCTTCTTCTTCAATCTTTGTGGAAATGGAATGGGAGGCACATATGGAGCGGGCTCTTGAGCTTTTTCTTTTGTTCTCTTCTCAACCTTCTCTTGAGATGAAGGCCCTTCTTTCTCAACCTCAACGGTTGTGTTGGCAACTTTGGTCTTCGCTTGGGGCTCTTCTAAGATTCTTCCACTCTTTAAGGTGATGGCATTTATGGTTTCGGAAGAGTTCACATCCGGTTGAGAAGGCAATTTCCCTTGATATTTTGAGGAAGAACTCGCTTGTTGAGCAATTTGTGTCTCAAGCATTTTGTTGTGTGCTTGCAATTGGTCGAGTCTTTGAAGGATGAGTTGGTTATCTTTTTGTTGTTGAGCTTGAGTTGCGGCCAATTGCGCGACAATGGATAATAGGGATGGTTCCTCTTGGCTAGGCCTCTCGTCGTTTCTTTGGTAAGGAGCTTGTAATTGTTTCCTTGGTGGAAATCCCGGAGGTGTAGGCTTTGGCTCATTGTTGATGGGCGCTCTCCTCGGAAAGTTTGGGTCTTCATGGAACCTTACATGTTGAGGAGGGTTCCTTGGTTGGTAGGGAGGATTTCTCGGTTGATACCCACTTGATTGAGGTGGCACATAAGCTCTCTCTTGGTTCCTCACAAGATAATTAACATCTTCAAATTCATCCGCATGTTTGGCGGTGCAAGAGTCTTCGTCATGCGACGGGTTAGCGCATATGCCACACGCTTGCGGATGTTCTCTTCTCTTGTTCAAATTCATGTTCCCAAGAGATTGTGCCAAGGAATTTACCGTCTTTGCAAGGGAGTTGAAATCTTCCTTTGTCACGGCTTTAGAGGTTTCCTCTTTGCTCTTTTTCTTCAAGTGGTTCCTTTCACCACCCCATTGATGCGAATTTCGTGCAATCTTTTCGATGATCTTGAAACCATCGGTAGCCGTTAAGTCCATCATCGCTCCATTACTTGCATGGTCCATATGGTTCCTTGCATCTTGGTCCATCCCATCGTAGAAGCTTTGCAATAATTGCCACTTGTTGAATCCATGATGAGGGCAATCTCTTTGAAGTTCTTTGAAGCACTCATAAGCCTCATAGAAGGTTTCATCATCCCGTTGAGTAAATTGGTTGATTCTATCCCGAATCTTTTTTGTCTTGGCGGGAGGGAAATATTGGATTAAAAAGGCTTGTGCTAGTCCCTCCCAAGTATTGACTGTATCCGGTTCATGACTCATCAACCAATCTTTAGATTTCCCGGAAAGTGAGAACGGAAAAACCTTCATATATACCCACTCTTGTTGGATGCCCGGCATCTTGTATGTGCGGCATAGCTCCGTAAATTGGGCCAAATGGGCATTTGGGTTCCCATATCCGTCGAATTGATGCGCGGCCACCATATGGAGGAGGGCGGATTTGATTTCAAACTCTTGGTCTTCTCCCCCCGGTAAGCAAATTGGGGAACCATAATGTCCAATGGTTGGGGCGATGTATGCCCCAACCGGTCTTTCTTCTTCCTCTTGCGGAAGAGGAGCATTTCCTTGCCTTCTAGGATTTTGTGGATCCATATTTCCCGGTTGTTCGGCTCGTGTAGGCGAAGGAGTATCCAATTGAGGAGTGTGAAGCTCGTGTGAAGCGGAGGGATGAGAAGTTTGGCTTGTAGTTGAGGTAGAAGCTTGTTCTTGTACTCTCTTGCTCTTTGCTCTAGTTTGCATTCAAACACCTATAAAGCAATCAAAGAGAGCTTTTATAAGTGTGAACTTAAATAGAGACAAACAAGAATAGCACGCGCGCAAGCAATTACGACAACTAAATAAAAAGGAAAATAGAAAGCGAAGCAAACTAACAATAAGTAATACTAACTAGCAATCTAGTCTAATGGCTACCTCCCCGGCAACGGAGCCATTTTGACGTTGGCGATTTAGGCAAGCAAAATGAAGTGCTATTCTAGTCCCGCAAATATCAAACAATATTTATAACCAAGTGACCTCGGATCGAACCCAAGGGAAAAGCTTAGACTAATTGACAACTAATCAATGCTACTATCGTAAGTCTACGGTTTTTGGGGGGGAATATGTCCTCCTATAGAGGTATCTCTAGCAAGTACTAAAGATAAATGATATTCTTGAGTTCTACTTAATGAATAAAAAGGGTGACTAGGGATTCAACTTCTCTCCTAGGATATGAGGAAATGAAATAACTCACTAATACATGCATGAACTACATTTGGTTGATAAAAGCAAGGCTAATGCATCGTCCGCTCTAGGTTCAACTCTCGCTCCTTCCCTAGAATGGAGAGGATACATAAATGACATGGTTCTCAAACTCTCATTCTATTGAACCGTGTAGAATATGAGTCCCATAACCGCACCCTCTCGGTCTATTGGCCGGTTACTCAAATCCGCTCAAAACTTAGCCTAATGTCAAGAATGCATGTCGCTCTCACGCACAAACACTCCAACTATGATCATACAATAGCTATGAAATATCCTAAGTTCAACTCTCGCTCCTTCCTTAGGGGTTCTAACCAAGCATACTCACTTAAGCATTTCGTCAAACACTTGGTGTGCATACAATGAATACATAGCTAGGGCACAATAAGATCAAACCAAACTTCATTCAATGCAATACCAATAGTGTTCTACATCATATCCAATCCTAGGGGATCCATTTAATCCCCAACCACAAAAGTAACTACTCACTCATAATGAGTGTGTACAAAAACATGACAACTAAGGGAAGCATAAATGTAAATACAAAGCTAGGGTTTAGGAGAGGATGATGTAGAATCTTCAATCCAAGCTTCAATCTTCCATCAAGCTTGATCTTCCTTGAGTTTTGTCGTCTAGGGTTGCAAAAAGTGGAAACTTGTCGTCTAGGGTTGAGAGAAAAAGCAAGCTCTTTTTCTTTACTTCTATCTCCTTCTATTTATACTATGAAGTTTTCCACAAGGTGACCGAAGTGACCGAATCACTTGATTCGGTCAATGTCCATGTGATTCGCTCTAAGCTTTTGTTCAGTGGTGTTTTGAGTTTGGGCGAATCAATTATCTTGGCCGAATCACCTTTGATTCGGTCAAATGTCTTTGTTTTGATACGGTCAAACGTCTTGTGGAGCTAAACTGATTCGGGCACCTCTGGGCGAATCACCTCTGATTCGGCCGAATCATCTATTCAGTAGCGTCTTGACTGGGCGAATCAATTTTCTTAGCCGAATCACCATTGATTCGGTCACACCCATTATGTGATTCGGTCAAATCTTCAGGACTTCCCCGGATCAGGTCAATTCGTGCAGCTGAGGGTGATTCGGTCAAGCTGGTGGGCGAATCACTAGTGATTCGGCCGAATCACTTCTGCAGTTTGCTCAGCTTTTCTTCTTTTGATCTCCATCGACCGGAATTCGTCTAGATTTTCTTCGGGCCACTTCGTATCGTGAGATATATAATTTTAACCTGAAATGGACGAAGAAATCATCAAATGGCTTTATAGAATTGCGGAACAAACAAGAAGTAAGGGAAAAATGTGGACAAATATAAGGTTATTTGCCCGCTCATCACTGACACCTGTCACAAGCCCTGCAGTGGTTATATGAGTCACGAAATTAATGCGGCCAATAAAAACCGCAATCTAGGATTTTCCTGCTCGTACACTTTGGACCAAAGTGTCCTCCGCACGCGTGCGCATGACAAAATCTCAAAACTGAGCTCATCTCATGATCAGGCACACATCGCCTCAAGATCTGATCAGGGCCTATTCTAAGCATGTACGGATCATCCCAAACGTAATATTTAGACTCATGTCTTAACCTCATGCATTGAGTTTTAGTGAAATGAGGTGGAAACGCACCTGTGACCAGGTAATTTGCAATATGCGCATACCATGGTACCTTACCATTCAGCGCCATCAGGTGCTCGTCAGGGAATGTTTCCGTTATCTGCCCTGGCTCCTCTTCCCTCACTATCCTGCTTAGGTGATCAGCAACAGTGTTTTCCGTTCCCTTCTTATCTTTGATCTCTAAATCGAACTCTTGGAGCAGCAGCAACCAGCGCATCAAACGTGGCTTAGTCTCTTTCTTGGACATCAGGTAGCGGATAGCAGCGTGGTCAGTGTAGACAGTGACTTTAGCGCCCAGAACATAAGCACAGAACTTCTCCAGCGCAAATACGATTGACAGAAGTTCCTTCTCGGTCGTGGTGTAGTTCCTCTGCAAAATGTCCAGTGTGCGTGACGCATAATAGATAGCATGCGGCCTTTTATCCACGCGCTGACCCAGCACTGCACCTACATCGTAGTCACTAGCATCGCACATCAGCTCAAATGGTAAGTTCCAGTCTGGTGCGCGCATCACTGGCGCACTGGCCAGCGCATCCTTTAACTTATCAACAGCATTCCTGCACTCATCAGTGAACTCAAAGCACACATCCTTTTGAAGGAGGTTAGACAATGGAATACATATTTTAGAAAAATCTTTAATAAAGCGCCTGTAGAACCCTGGCGCATTACACAGCCCAAACGACATGCGCCGGAACGCAAAGGTACCGAATGGGCAGGTAAAGGTTGTCTTCTCCTGATCCTCCGCAGTAATAGGAATCTAATTGTACCCTGAGTAACCGTCCAAGAAGCAAAAGTGTGGCTTCCCAGCCAATCGGTCGAGCATCTGGTCCATGAATGGTAGCGGTAAATGATCCTTGCGTGTGACTGCGTTTAGCTTCCTGTAGTCAATGCACATGCGCCATCCAGTCTGTATGCGCTTGGGAACTAGCTCGCCCTGCGCATTCTCCTCTACTGTGATGCCTCCTTTCTTTGGCACAACGTGCACTAGACTTACCCACTTACTGTCTGAAATTAGGTATATTACACCTCCGTCAAGCAGCTTCAGGATCTTCTTCTGCACTACCTCCATCATAATCGGATTCAGTCTGTTGAGGTTCCCTGGATGGTTTGGCATCATTTTCCAGCAGAATTCCGTGCATGCACACATCAGGGCTTACTCCGCGCAGGTCAGCCAATGTCCATCCTATGGTGCGCTGGTTCTTGCACAACACCTCCTGTAATCGCGCCTCCTGCTCCTCCTCTAATCCTTTCTTTATAATGACAGGCAGGGTGTCCTCATTACCCAGGAAGATGTACTTTAAGTGCTCGGGCAATTGCTTCAGCTCAACCTTGGGTGCCTGTTCAATAGAAGGCAGGATTTTATTAGTAGCGCAAACGTTAACCAGATCACATACCTGTCTGGACATTGGTTCTGTGCTGCTCAACTCATCATCTTGTGCCTCCAACTCTGTCTGTGCCAGTGGCGCAGGCTCCCCTGTTGCGCATGCACACAGCCCATGCGCAACCAAGTCATCCATACTGTCTAATGCGTGCACTGTGGCATCCTCATGAGGGTGCTGCATCCCCTTAAAAATGTTAAAGTGAATCTCCTCGCCATCTACCTCCATTGAGAGTGTGCCTTTCCACACGTCTATCTTTGTGCGCGCTGTCATTAGAAATGGTCTGCCCAGTAGGATTTGCGCGCTTCCCTTGCTCGGCTCACCCTCTATTTCCAAGATGTAGAAATCTGCTGGGACCACCAGCTCTCCCACTCGGACGAGAACGTCCTCTATCATGTCCGTCGGTTGTTTGCACGACCGATCTGCTAATTGGATGGTGAGACCTGCAGGCTTTAGTGGACCAAGGTGCAATGACACATACAAGGAGTAAGGAAGCACATTTATAGATGCACCGAGATCAATCATGCAGTTGCTTACCGTGGTCTTACCTAAGGTGCATGGTATGGTGAACGTACCTGGATCCCGGCATTTAGGTGGTACCTTGTGTTGCACAATTGCTGATGCATGTGCGTTAAGCATTACTTGTGCGCACTCGCCTTTCCTCCTCTTGTTTGTGCAGAGCTCCTTCAAGAACTTGGCATATCTGAGAATCTGCTGAACTGTTTCAATCAGGGGGATGTTTATTTTCACCTTACTAAATAATTCGTATAACTCCTTGTCCAGCGCCTCCTTCCTTGCTAAAGGTGCCTGCACAGGAAAAGGTGCAGGTGCATTAGTATGACTGGTACTCTTTTCTCCTGATTGTATCATACCCGGCGCCACCGTCGGTTGGTTCGTATCTGGCGCAGCTAGTTGCGCATCCGGCTGTGCTGGCTCTGGAGGTTGCACAACTGGCTGCGAGGGCTCCTTCGCGGTCGGAGCTGTCCCAACTGTGCGCCCAGTCCTCAGCGTTACGCCGTTAACTCCTCCCTCAGGATTTTGGATCACTTGCGAAGGCAGGTTGCCATCGCTCTTTTTTAGCTCATAGACCGTGGTAGCAATCTGTGAAAACTACTTCTCAATTGACTCGAACCTCTTGTCATAATTTTCATCATTCTTGCGCACGGTGTCTGCCAACTGACCCACTATGTCTTCTAAGGAGCGCCCCGGGTACTGGTTATTATGTGCTGGTGCGTCATTGCGGCGGTGCGGTGGGTTGTATGCTTGCCGCGCCTGCTGAGGTGCGCGATATTCCGCTGGCTGCCTTTGGAGATTGCTCTCCTCCCTCCATCTGAATCCATTTGCGGCCAGTCCAAAGCGCGGCTGATTCTGCCTCTGCGGTCCTCTATTGTCCCATCCTCCTAGAGCATTTACATCTCCTGATTCCTCAAAAAGTGTGGGACATGCATCGATTTTGCGCTCAGTGGACGTACAGAACTCGCATGCCTTCGGCGCAACTGGTTGCGTGCCTTGCGCACTCGTCAGCTTCTGCAGCATCACTTTCATTTCCTTTATTTCAGCACTGGAATCCACCTGATGCACAGCGCACGCACGGCTGTTCTCGAGCGTCAATTGATGCCTCACCTGTCCAGTAAAGTCCTTGATCATCTGCCATACATCCTCCGGGTACATGTTGCAGTTGTCACCACCTGCGCATGCATTCAACAATCTAAGTTCCATCGGTTGTAGACCGTTCAGGAAATTCTCTATCAGCACATTTTGGGGCAGGCCTTGATTATAGCAGTTGGCTTCCAGCTCCCTGAAACGCTCATAGTACTCTGATAGCGACTCTCCTGCTCCCTGTCTAGGTGCTGCCAATTCACTCCTGAGTAGCGCAATCTTTGCTGCGGGGTAGAACTTATCCAAGAACTTCTTCTGGAGCTGCTCCCATGTGCGAATAGATCCTACTGGTAAGCTCATCAGCCAATGCCTGGCTGTATCACACAATGAAAAAGGGAACGCCTTCAGCTTCAGCGCTTCTTCACTCTCCCCGTCGGTCTTCATGTTCTCGCAGATAACTAGGAATTTGCGCACATGCTTGACTGGGTTCTCGTTGTTCATCCCATGAAACTAAGGCATATGATGAATGAATGACCTCCGTAGTTCAAAATGCCCATCGGGTGGAAGCACTATGCACCACGGTTGGTTGACTGTGATTGGAGCCGACATCTCGCGCACCGTTCTGCGTCGCACGATCTGTTGCGCGGGTTGCGCATTATATACTTCAGCGGCCATCCTAGCTTCAACTTCGCGCTGCACTTCCTCTCTGAACCGAGGTGCGCGGTTATCTGCCCTTGCATTGTTAGGTCCCTCTGGGGTTCTGTCCCATAAGTTATCGCCGATGACACTATTATTCTCCATGTCCTTTTCTAAACTTCAAGTAAACGGAATTAAAAGAAACTAGGTTGTTGCCCCTGTCGGTGCGCAACTATGATCTGCGCAGTGCAACTGTTTCAAGGTTGCGCAGGCTGATGTTGATTGCGTACTGGCATAAACACCAACGAAAAATAAAAAAAGAAATAACTAACTACTGTAAAAGAAAACTTGGGCTAGTTAAACTTATCTGTGTTGCTCCCCGGCAACGGCGCCAAAATTTGATCGCGCGTCGTTGTACGCGTCAAATTAATCCTTCCTTCTCCACTTAGTATAGCTGCTAAGTCAGGGTCGATCCCACAAGGAGCGTGCAGACTCGGCTTAGCTAGCAACCTACAACTTACGAAATTGGGGTTGTGAGTGATTGGGTTGCGCAGGTGCTCGAATGAACAGTAGTGAAAGCAGAATTGCACGATACGTGCGCATGCAGTAGATTTTAAGTACTATGACTATGAAGAGTATCGGTACAGACAATCCTCTATGAATGTATCCCTTATCATCGACTCTAAACATCTATAGTATAACCGCGACATCATGAATGGCTTTTATTGTAGATGGCTATCGACTTTAGAGTATAAAATATGTAGATGTTTTAAGCAAAATGTAGATGTTTAGAGTCATTTAAGCACCTATCGACTCTAAACATCTACAATAAAAGAGAAAGCTTTGAAGGAACTTCTCTCGTGTGAAGGTATCCAAATGCACATCACAAATTCCATAACGATTCTATACTACAATCAAGTAAAAATTGAAATTTCACAGCGTCTCACTTAGGCAGATTTGTGAACTAGCAGTTGCTGCAGCACACTCTTGTTCACAAGAAATAATCTCAGCAAGCAATGAACAAAGGCAAAAGTTTGTTCACCCAGTTCGGCCAATCTGCCTACGTCTGGGGAGGACTATTCTCCAGTCCTCAATCCACTCAACCGAAGGTTCCAAGTACACTAGGTTACAACGCACGCAACCTATGCTACTTAACCTCTTGTTGACCACTCAGCACAATCAGAACAAGCTCTGATTTGTGCCAGCACACCCTCTACAATATGTCAGTCTAGAATAGCTACAATCCTCTCCAAGAACTCAGCCTATTCTATCCTACACTACTCAGCAGGGTTGCTGCAGCAACAGCTGTAACACCAGCTGAAGCACTCTGTCCGCGTCGCTCCAAGGCCTCCTGCCGAGCCGATCGAACCACTCCAAGAGCGCTGCACACTCTGAGTAACTCCCCCTCACTCAGTGACCACCTGCCACTAGTGGGTTCTTCCGCACGAACCTCCACCGAGTCTTCCACCCGTCAGTTCTTCCGCGGCTGCCTTTGATCAACCAACAAGCTCCACAGCTCTGAATTGGCTTCCAGATCAATGTACGAATCAGTCTCTGCAAGACCTAATTCTTCTCTGCAATGCACACCACAGCTCTGCGCTTCAACGCTCTGCCCGTGTGTGTTTGATCGAAGAACAACGTCCGTAGCACACCAAAGAATCCTCACTCTGAAATCTGTGTCTACTCTCGTGTATCCCTCAGCTTCGATCACACTCTACAGCCCTCAAACCTTCTGCTTAAATACCCTCACCACTTTAAGCAATTTCCAGGTTTAGGCCATAGTCCTACAAGATCAATTATCTCCTAAAATCTAGGAGATTAGATTTGATTAATATCTTCAATGCAAATCTCCTTCTCTGACTAGCAAACCTTGCTGGAATATGCTCAACGGTATTTTAGAAATTCTTCTAAGCACTTTCACAAAGCTGCCATACCTTCAAATCGCACCCAGCACAAAACTGCTACTCTGACAGTTGAACCAGCACTTGAACCAGCACCTGCTGCAGCATCCCCTGCTGTAGCTGCTGCTAGTTCACCTCTGCCGCCAGCTTGATTGTTTGAGCTGCAACAACTCCTTGTTCACTTGTGCTGTAGCTGTTTGCTGCTGCTGGAATTTCCTAAATGCATTAGGAACCAATCCCATCAATTCTAAGGAAGATCCTCCAAGATCTCTACAAGATCATATCTTCACTTCAACAAATCTGCCCTTTTTCTTGAGAGACACTCCAGAAATATTCTCCTGAATATTCAGCTCTTTCCGGAAGCCCTTCGGTCCACTGATTTGTTGTTTGAATGCAATCTTCGAGAAAGCTAAATTTCTGCTACAGCATTTGTGCTGCAGCATCTGCTGTAGCACAAGCTGTCTGAAGGTGTGCAATACTTCTGCTGCTGAACTTCTGCTCCAGAGGTTGCTAATGCACTTGCTTACTCCACTTGAGTACTGAGATAGTCACTCTGCCCAGATTGCACAAGCTGATGTCTTCATGATCTCTTTCAGATTTTCGAGCTCCCCAAGGCAACATTAAGTCGCGCGCCTCGTGAAGACATTAGCCACTTAATGTCTTCATCTGGAGCGCTACTTAATGTCTTCATCTGGAGCGCCACTTACTGAGTTTGCTCACTCTGGAATGCTCTTCATCAGCTGTTTTCTTTCCATACTTGCTGTAGCAAGCTCTAGTTCACTTTGTAGGAGTTTGTCAATGATGCCACATACCTTCACAATCTCCCCCTTGGCATTTTGACAAAATCCAAGAACCCTTCTAATCTTAGGCAATCCTCTTCTCATCTTTGAACTCCTTCTTTTGCAGCTTCTTCAGTTTCAATCTTCAGGGGATGTTGTAGCAACTTCTTGTGCTTGTTTTGTCAAGGATGCCATTACCTTAACACTCTCCCCCTTGGCATTTTTGACAAAACCTGAGCATCATTTATAAGAGCACCTCTTCTCTTCTTCTCCCCTTCTCCTCTTCTCCTCTTCTCCCCCTTTTTGTCACAAATGATAGAGGGGGATACCAGCTAAACTCAGCGAGTATGCCAACGCCTCTTCTCCATCCACAGAAGAGGGCATTCCAATGTGTCAACTTGTACTTCTTTGGTTGGCTTTGGGGGAATATCAGGTGGCTGCTTCTCCACCCATACTTGTACTGGTTTTCGAACATGCTCCTTCCGAGATTTGTTGTGACCAGCAACTCTTCCTTTCCTTCCGGCATTGTTTCGGTGTCTCATCCTCTCTGTGCCAGCATCCTTCTTGATCCTCATTTTCGTTGTCCCTCCAACATATCTGATGTTTTCGTGCACAACTGAACAGTGACAGTCCATCGGCTTTGATGAGCTGGAGGTCACCTGCGTGCCACGCCTGATCCTTGGCTTCATCTGGCATTGTCTGTCTGTAGGCAATTTCTGAGGTCTCCGATACTTGTTCAGGATCGGGCATCTTCTCTGAATGTGTCCCTCTCGATCACAGAAATAACATCTGCGACTTTTGCACCTGGGTTTCTTTTCTGCTACAGATTGTTGATACAACGGTTGCTGTAGCAGCTTCTTGTTCACCCTTCTATGCACATTCTTCTGAACTAGTTTCTGGGACAGGACCGGTTTCTCCACTACAATCTCAGCATCTTCTAGCTCCGTAGCTTTGATGAATACAGTACTTTCAGCACCTTCTTCTCCAGTGTATCCAAGACCAGAGTAGCCACCTCCATACCTTTGGCGTGCTAGAATATCTTCAAGAGTGCTTGTTCCACTATTAAGCATCTTTGTAGTCTTCCGGTAGAGGTTGAGCTCTTCCTTCTCTGCAGCAAACTTCTCTTCTTGCTGGGCAACCTGATCCGTAAGAGCAGTGATCATATTCAGCAACTCCTCTTGTTTTTCTTGCAGATCTGAAACTTTAGCCGTCAATCCTTTGTTGACCTCCATGACTTGCAGCCACTCTTCGTGCAACAGGGTAAAGTTTCTTGCAATGGACTCCTCAGTGATTTCTTCATCATCACTACTGTCTGACTCATCAACACAATCAACACTTTCTGGCTTTGTTGAAACGATGCTCTCCATATCAGTTTCAATCATCAAAGCAACATTGCTAATTTGGTCAGATTTTTCATCACTATCTTCGTCTCTCCAATTTGCAGCAGGAGTCTTGATCCTTTCATGCGCCGTCTGAAGGATCTCCCATGCTTGCTTGGCAACTTCGCAGTCAGAGATCAGCCTGAAATTATTTGCGTCAACAGCGGCAAATATCGCGTTCAAGGCTCTTGAGTTACTGGTTGCTGCAGCTTCCTCTTCAGCTGTCCATAACTCCTCTGGTTTCTCCAGTGCCACTCCTTTGTCGTCGATGATCAGTGGGTGTGACCATCCAGACACTAATGCTCTCCAAGTCTTCTCATCCATCATCTTTAGGAAGACCTTCATTCCTGCCTTCCAACATCCATAGTTGCTTTCTTCCAACAATGGAGGTCTGCTTGTGCTCTGTCCTTCCTTCATTGTCTTGGCTTCTTCAGAGACACTGTAGGATCTTTTTAACTCTGTGTGTCGAGTTCCCGCTCTGATACCAATTGAAATTTCACAGCGTCTCACTTAGGCAGATTTGTGAACTAGCAGTTGCTGCAGCACACTCTTGTTCACAAGAAATAATCTCAGCAAGCAATGAACAAAGGCAAAAGTTTGTTCACCCAGTTCGGCCAATCTGCCTACGTCTGGGGAGGACTATTCTCCAGTCCTCAATCCACTCAACCGAAGGTTCCAAGTACACTAGGTTACAACGCACGCAACCTATGCTACTTAACCTCTTGTTGACCACTCAGCACAATCAGAACAAGCTCTGATTTGTGCCAGCACACCCTCTACAATATGTCAGTCTAGAATAGCTACAATCCTCTCCAAGAACTCAGCCTATTCTATCCTACACTACTCAGCAGGGTTGCTGCAGCAACAGCTGTAACACCAGCTGAAGCACTCTGTCCGCGTCGCTCCAAGGCCTCCTGCCGAGCCGATCGAACCACTCCAAGAGCGCTGCACACTCTGAGTAACTCCCCCTCACTCAGTGACCACCTGCCACTAGTGGGTTCTTCCGCACGAACCTCCACCGAGTCTTCCACCCGTCAGTTCTTCCGCGGCTGCCTTTGATCAACCAACAAGCTCCACAGCTCTGAATTGGCTTCCAGATCAATGTACGAATCAGTCTCTGCAAGACCTAATTCTTCTCTGCAATGCACACCACAGCTCTGCGCTTCAACGCTCTGCCCGTGTGTGTTTGATCGAAGAACAACGTCCGTAGCACACCAAAGAATCCTCACTCTGAAATCTGTGTCTACTCTCGTGTATCCCTCAGCTTCGATCACACTCTACAGCCCTCAAACCTTCTGCTTAAATACCCTCACCACTTTAAGCAATTTCCAGGTTTAGGCCATAGTCCTACAAGATCAATTATCTCCTAAAATCTAGGAGATTAGATTTGATTAATATCTTCAATGCAAATCTCCTTCTCTGACTAGCAAACCTTGCTGGAATATGCTCAACGGTATTTTAGAAATTCTTCTAAGCACTTTCACAAAGCTGCCATACCTTCAAATCGCACCCAGCACAAAACTGCTACTCTGACAGTTGAACCAGCACCTGCTGCAGCATCCCCTGCTGTAGCTGCTGCTAGTTCACCTCTGCCGCCAGCTTGATTGTTTGAGCTGCAACAACTCCTTGTTCACTTGTGCTGTAGCTGTTTGCTGCTGCTGGAATTTCCTAAATGCATTAGGAACCAATCCCATCAATTCTAAGGAAGATCCTCCAAGATCTCTACAAGATCATATCTTCACTTCAACAAATCTGCCCTTTTTCTTGAGAGACACTCCAGAAATATTCTCCTGAATATTCAGCTCTTTCCGGAAGCCCTTCGGTCCACTGATTTGTTGTTTGAATGCAATCTTCGAGAAAGCTAAATTTCTGCTACAGCATTTGTGCTGCAGCATCTGCTGTAGCACAAGCTGTCTGAAGGTGTGCAATACTTCTGCTGCTGAACTTCTGCTCCAGAGGTTGCTAATGCACTTGCTTACTCCACTTGAGTACTGAGATAGTCACTCTGCCCAGATTGCACAAGCTGATGTCTTCATGATCTCTTTCAGATTTTCGAGCTCCCCAAGGCAACATTAAGTCGCGCGCCTCGTGAAGACATTAGCCACTTAATGTCTTCATCTGGAGCGCTACTTAATGTCTTCATCTGGAGCGCCACTTACTGAGTTTGCTCACTCTGGAATGCTCTTCATCAGCTGTTTTCTTTCCATACTTGCTGTAGCAAGCTCTAGTTCACTTTGTAGGAGTTTGTCAATGATGCCACATACCTTCACAAAAATAAAAGCATAAATACTCACAAGCCTAGTTTAACATCTTGGCTAAGACGTAGCTGATTCCCTTCATTTAAATAGAAACACACTTGAGAAGTCCTATGCTAGGATCCCTTCTCAAGCGGCGCAAAAGAAAAGCTTCGGATAATTTGGAGTCGTTTGTCGAAAAGCTTGGGTTCATCGAAATTGAGCTCTACCTCATTACATAGCAGATTTGTAAGAGGTCGAGGAATCTTCGGGAAGTTCTTGATGAACCTCCAATAAAATCCAGCGCGCTTGAGGAAACTCTTTATTTCTTGCACGTCGCTCGGTGGTGGCAGTTTCTCAATAAAATCAATCTTGCCTCTATCGACCTCAATTCCACTCTTGATGCAAGATGCCCCAACACAATATGTCCTTTAACCATGAAGTGGCATTTTTCCCAATTAAGCACAAGGTCCATTTCGATGCATTTTAGATTCGGTGGGAGGGGTTTCAATCCCTCACCGAAATCATCACCTTTTGGCGCCTCATTTACCTCATTTGTGCCATGATTAATATCAGCGGGTTTCACTTAAATTCCCAATAGAGAGGTGAACGACAAGTTATTGTCATCTTGTGTAAGCAACTCCTGCTCAAAGCTTGTTAGTTCACCAAGAGAATCAAAAATATTGCATGCATCATCTTCGATGGTGTCCTCATCGAGAGTGTTACCGTCCTCCTTCTTCTTTAATCTTTGCTGAAATGGAATGGGAGGCATATATGGAGCGGGCTCTTCAGCTTTTTCTTTTCTTCTCTTCTCAACTTCTTCTTGAGATGAAGACCCTTCTTTATCAACCTCAACGGTTGTGTTGGCAACTTTGGTCTTCACTTGGGGTTCTTCTAAGATTCTTCCGCTCTTTAGGATGATGGCATTTATAGTTTTGGAAGAGTTCACATCCGGTTGAGAAGGCAATTTTTCTTGATATCTTGATGAAGAACTCGCTTGTTGAACAATTTGAGTCCCAAGCATTTCGCTATGCGCTTGCAATTGGTCTAGTTTTTTAAGGATGAGTTGGCTATCCTTTTGTTGTTGAGCTTGAGTTGCGACCACTATTGCAGCAATGGATGCTAGGGATGGTTCCTCTTGGATAGGCGCTCTCCTTGAAAAGTTTGGGTCTTCATGGGACCTTACATACCCATCATTTTGATGCGCGGCTGCCATATGAAGGAGGACGGATTTAATATCGAATTCTTGATCTTCACCCTCTTCCAAGTAGATGGGTGAGCCATAATATCCAATGGTCGGGGCGTTGTATGCCCAAACCGGTCTTTCTTCTTCCTCTTGCGGAAGAGGAGCATTTCCTTACCTTCTAGAAATTTGTGGATCCATATTTCCCGGTTGTTCGGCTCGTGTAGGCGAAGGAGTATTCAAATGAGGAGTGTGAAGCTCGTGTGAAGCGGAGGGATGAGAAGGTTGGCTTGTAGTTGAGGTAGAAGCTTGTTCTTGTACTCTCTTGCTCTTTGCTCTAGTTTGCATTCAAACACCTATGAAGCAATCAAAGAAGCTTTTGTAAGTGTGAACTTAAATAGAGACAAACAAGAATAGCACGCACGCAAGCAATTACGACAACTAAATAAAAGAAAAAAAAAGATGAAGTAAACTAACTAAAAGTAATACTAATTAGCAATCTAGTCTAATGGCTAAGTCCCCGGCAACGGCGCCATTTTGACGTTGGCGTTTTAGGCAAGCAAAATGAAGTGCTATTCTAGTCGCGCAAATATCAAACAATATTTTTAACTGAGTGACCTCGGGTCGAACCCAAGGGAAAAGCTTAGACTAATTGACAACTAATCAATGCTACTATTGTAAGTCTACGATTTTTGGGGGGGGTTTTGTCCTCCTATAGAGGTATTTCTAGTAAGCACTAAAGATAAATGATATTTTTGGGTTTCGCTTAGTGAATAAAAAAGGTGACTAGGAATTCAACTTCTCCCCTAAGATATGAGGAAAATGAAATAACTCACTAATACATGCATGAACTACATTTGGTTGATGAAAGCAAGGCTAATGCATCGTCCACTCTAAGTTCAACTCTCGCTCCTTCCCTAGAGTGGAGAGGATACACAAAGGACATGGTTCTCAAACTCTCGCTCTATTGAACCGTGTAGAACTTGAGTCCCATAACCGCACCCTCTCGGGCTATTGGCCGGTTACTCAAATCCGCTTAAAACTTACCCTATTGTCAAGAATGCATGTCGCTCTCGCGCACAAACACTCCATCTATGATCATACAATAGCTATGAGACATCCTAAGTTCAACTCTCGCTCCTTCCTTAGGGGTTTTAACCAAGCATACTCACTTAAGCATTTCGTCAAACACTTGGTGTGCATACAATGAATACATAGCTAGGGCACAATATAATCAAACCAAACTTCATTCAATGCAATAAATTAGAGTTCTACATCATATCCAATCCTAGGGGATCCATTTAATCCCCAACCACAAGTACAACTACTCACTCATAATGAGTGTGCACAAATACATGAAAACTAAATGAGACATGAATGTAAATACAAAGGGTAAAGGGTTTAAGAGAAGTTGATGTAGAATCTTCGACTCAAGCTTGGTTCTTCACCCAAGCTTGGTCTTCTCCGAGCTCCAGTCGCCTAGGGTTGAGAAAATGTGGAAGCTCTCTTCTTAACTTGAATCTCATTCTATTTATACCTTTTCCAACATTTACACTCACTGCCCGAATCAAGTGATTCGGACAAGGCTTAGTAAGTTGATTCGGACAGGGTGTCCGAATCACTTCTCCTGCGTTAGAAACTCGCTTGTTTGACACTTTAAACCTTTGATTTACGTCTTGACGTAAACTAGGAAGTTGTAGATCTTTGAATTACCTTTCCAACAAGCTATAGAACGTCCCAATCGGATATGAATCGCGCGCTCGGCAAGCCTTCGAAGATAAACAGGTCAGTCTGCCCAGATTTGATCTACAGGCGAATTCTCCCCGAATCAACTTTGATTCGGGAAAGCCTTGAGTTGATTCGTGCGAGTCATCTGTTCAGTGCTGTAATGAAGTATCATGCTTGCTCGAATCAATTTTCTTTGGCCGAATCAAAAGTGATTCGGCCTATCCTGAATTCTTCTTTCGGAGAATCAACTTTGTAGTGCTAGAATGCTCGCCTGTTTTGACCCCTTAAACCTTCGCATTGTGTCTTGATGTAAACTATGAAGTTATAGCCCTTTGAATTAGCGTTCCAACAAGACATGACACGCCTTAATCGGATAAGAAACGTGTGCTCGGAAAGCCTTCAAAGCTGAATAGGTCAATCATGGACGAATCAAACTAGCCTTTGGCTTGATTTTGCTCTCTTTTGCTCTCGATCGACTAGAATTCATCCAGATTTTCTTCACACCACTTCATATCATGTAATATACATTATTAACCTAAAATTGGCAAAGAAAATATCAAGTGACTTTATAAAATAGGGAAACAAACAAGAAGCAAGGGGAAAATATGGACAAATATAAGGTTATTTGTCCGCTCATCAGCACTGTAGTCCAAATCAGCTATCTCCTTTTGCGCTGCTAGCTCCGCAGGTCGTGCATTGGGCTCTAAAAACGTCCGTTAGCGCACCTCTGACTTATGCTTCTGTTTTATCCTGAAATACAAAAATACAAAAATACCGAAAACCAGTAATCTTGTACACAAAATAATGCAAACAAGCACAGTGTTAAGATCTAAATAGCGCATATAACTAGGCTCTATCAGACACTTTCCTCATCGGCTAGATACTCCAAGTCCCATAGCAAGCCTCTGATCTGATTGCGTCTTGCAGCAATCCTCTTAGCTTCTTTTGCTGCAGCGGGTTGCTATAGCACCCCTAATCTTGAGCACATTTGTAGCTTGCGTTTAGCAACCCTTCACGTGACTTCACTAGCATCTTTGTTGGTTGTTTCTCCATCTATACTCGCACTGGTCTTTGACTCCACTGCTTTCGAGCTCTATTGTGTCCTGCCACTCTCACTTTCCTTCCTGCATTGAGCGATTGTCCCACCCGATCTGAGCCAGTGTCTTTAGCAACCCTCATTCTCCAATTTGTTGTCTCTCCAATGTATCTGTCTTTTCTACGCACATCTGGATATTGGTAGTCCTTCTTCGGCTTTGCTGAATTGAAGGATGCTTGTTCATCATGTTTGATCTTTGGTATCTGCCGACAGTCTCTGACCGTGGTTGATCTCTGAAGTCTACAATGCTTGTTTCGGGTTGCACACATTCTCTGGATATGACCCTTCTGATCACAAAAATAGCATCTACGGCCTTTGATCTTGGGCTTATTTTCTGTTGCAGGTTGTTGGTACAGAGGTTGTTGTAGCATCCTCTTGTTCACTTCTCTGGGTTTTTTCTTCACCATACCCGTCAGCTCCTTCTACAGCTTTGGCAAATACCGTTGTTCCTGAATTTTCTTCACCCGTATATCCAAGGCCAGCATGTCCTCCTTCGTATCTTGGGCAAGCCAGGATTCCGTCGAGAATGTTTAAGCCAGGGTTGAGCATCTTCGTTGTCTTCTAAAGCAGGTTGAGTTCTTCCTTCTCAGCAGCTGACTTTTCTTCTTGCTGAGTGGCTTGGTTTGTGAGGGATGAGATTGTACTCAGCAACTCTTCTCGTTCCTCTTCTAGATAAGAAATTTTTTCAGTCAGCTTTCTATTGATCTCAATGGCTTCTTTGAAATTCTGAAGTAGGATGCTTAGGTTCTTTGATAAGTCTTCCTTCGTGAACTCTTCATCCTCACTATCTGATTCCTCAATCCTCAATCATTTTTCATTGATTCTTTCAGGTCAGGTTTGACTACAGTGATTAGGACAATGTAATTTTCCATCACTCCATTTTGTTGTGCGAGAGTTGCTACCCTTCTTCTAGTTGCTTGGTCATTCAGCTTCACAGTGTCCATACCCTTCGCAGCCCCACCATTGTGGACCTTTCCTCCACTGCTGCTTGTCTTCATTGTCTTGGGTAGGCTCTTTTCCTCTCCTCAGATAAGTTCCTCCTCTTCTAGGTTGGTTTCTGAAGTTGGATGTTTGCCCAGCCTTGAAATCCACCTTCTTCATGAACTTGTTGAGGTTCTTCACTAACAGGCCGATCTGATCTTCTTTTGAAGTTTTCTCCTTCTCAACTTCAGCCTTTAATCCGACACTTTTGCTTCATGCTGGGGGTTCATCCTTGACCAACTTCATTTCAAACTGCTTGAGGGATCCAATCAGGTCTTCCAACCACATATTCTTGATGTCATAAGCTTCTTTAATGGCTGTCAGCTTCATGTCAAGTAAAGAGGCAGTGATCTGAGCACCTTCCTGATAAGCTTCTCTTATGGTATAGGCTCTCCGAGGGCATGTGTCTCATTGGACAAATCACAGAGCTTAGAACTAAACTCGGTGATTGTGTCATCTTTCAGCATCCTCAAGTTCTCGAACTAAGATGTGATCATATGCATTCTAGAGGTCTTCACCTTGTCCGTCCCTCATGTGCTATCTAGAGGATCTCCCAAGCTTGTTTTGCTATGTCACAAATGGAGATTACCCTGAAATTGTTAGCATCAACAACAACAAATATCGCGTTCAAGGCCTTGGAGTTTCCGGTTGCTAAAACTTCCTCATCAGCTGTCCATATCTCCTCGGGCTTCTTCCGAGCAACTCCTTTTTCATCAAAGGTCAGGGGGTGTGACCAGTCAGATACAATTACTCCAGGTCTTCTCGTCAATAGCCTTGAGAAGGCCTTCATCCTTGCCTTCCAGTACTCATAGTTGCTTTCTTCTAACAGGGGCGGCCGATTTGTGATTTGACCTTCTTTCATCTTCACTTTATCTGCTCAGCAATGCGCTCAGGATCTTCATTCTATGTGTCGAGTTCCTGCTCTGATACCAATTGAAATTGCAGCGCCTTTGTTTGCTGAGAGTGTACTAGCAGGTGTCTATAGCAACCTCTTATACCACTGTGCGGAAATAAGCTCCTACAACGATTACAAGAGAGAACATATGGATTTGATCACCTAAGTCAGCCAACTGCCTACGTCTGGGGAGGACTACTCTGTAGTCCTCAATAATTCAACTATCCTCCGGTTTCCCTTACACAGACTTGACTCTACACCTACGCTAGACCAATCTATAAAGCCTAACCTGATCATTAAGAATTACTTTTGATCTTAACAGCCTCAAATTAGTTGCACATGCCTACTCACTCGAGTTCATTAAATAGCTACTTCTTTACTCAAAGACTCAATCTATTCTAATTAAAACAGTGTCACAATAGGATGTTATAGCACACCCTTGTGTAGTATAGCTTGTGCCGAATTTGTCCGCGATGTTCCAAGCCTTCTGTTGAGCCAAACAAACTTCTTTGCGAGCGCTGCACACTTCATATTACTCCCCCTCACTATGTGAACCCCTGTCACTAAAGGGAGTGAGTCTTCAGCCATCGTTTGGGTTCCTCAGACACTCGCAACACTCCCTCGACTCACCTTGATCAATCAGCGAGCCTCCTGCTGCAACTGATCTTCTCCGATCAAGCACTGATCAAACTCTGCTTCACAATCACTTCTGCTCTGCGCACACGCTCTGCTCAATGAGTGATGGATCCAGTCTCTCCGCTTTGCTCAATTCTCTGTTCTGCACTTGGATGGATTGATTCTGGATGCCTCTGCTCTCTGCCGAGGCTTACTTATATATGCCGAGCTTCGCACTTCCAAAAGCATCATTATCTTCAAGTTGGTTTTCCCTCCTTCTTTGTTGGATACTTGATAAGGACACTTACCTTCCAAAAGCATCATTTTCTTCAAGCTCGTTTGTTGAAGACAATTACCTTCCAAAAGAATCATTATCTTTAAGCTGGTTTGTTGAAGACTATCTTGACCCATGGAATATTCTAATCTACATTAGAATAGTTTCCTTGCTCCGTTCTTCTATTCTGAGCAACTGTAGATCATGCGGTAATTCTGCTCTCAGGATGCTCCAGCTCTTCTGCTACATAGGCTGTTGTAGCAACCCCTTGTGCACTTTAGCTTGTTCACTCCGGAGGGTTTTGTCAATTGAATGCCATTACCATAACAACCTATGCTTTCTAGGGGTAGTCCACTGACTCTTGGCGCAAAACTCATTCTCAAGTCTTAAAGTCTAAACTTTAACCCATAAGAGAAGAGAAGCTTGACTTGGCATTTTATAAAAATTGCATAAGCAAGTCAACGATTTCGTGCAAGCACAAGGGCCTTTCCTTAACTCATCTTATATTATTTTCAATACATGATGCAATCACACACAATAAACAAGTGGTATTATACACAATGTCAAGCTTTAGATGAAGCATCTAATGGCCTTCGGCCTTATTATCCTTAAGGAGGAACTTTTCTTCGATTTCTTTGCATTGTACTTCTTTTTTTTTCATAAATATTTTTTTCGTTGGGGCCTATTTTGCACCCTCTTATGACGGTCTTTTTGTCCCTCTCGTTTGTGGGACTCCACACTTAAAGCTGGACAAAGTATAAAAAGTGAAGGCGGGTGTGTGTGACTAACAACATATACGAGAATACACGATAAGAGAACTAAAGTCACCGGGAATCACAAAATACTTAAGTTTTAAAAAAAAATTAATTTTTTGTTTTGTTTTTTATTTTTTATTTTTTATCTATTGTACCCCAAACCCCCCACTAGTGCCCTTGCTCTGACCCCATCAGGAATCGAACACTTTTGCCACTAGACCACGCCCTGATAGGCCAAAAAGATTAATTTAAGACCCGTGCCTACCAATATCAAATTCAACGCATGCTTTCAAAAATGTGTAGGACAAATGGCAGATAAAAGAAAATAATAATATTATCTCAAAAGAATACACACTCATACAAACTATTTCAGTTTCTAAACACAAACTCAAATATGATGAACAGATACCAGACGTAGCTCATAAAGCGTGAGAAAGTTAACAACAAGCCATAGATAATTTGAGTGTGCAGGTGTTCTTAAACTAACATGCCTATCAATCTAACTGTACATGGCAATGATAAAGTGATTATGCGCTCTCAAACACTACACATTTAAGAGCATGCTTAGTCCATAAGCGATAAAAATAGAAATAACTATCAACTAGAAAAATAACTCTACACTTAAGTTGAGAGCATATAAATCGCGTATCATGTTACGTAATGTACAAATTTAGCTAACAAAAATAAATATAAAAACTTACAAACCGGGTTACTTCCCGTCAAGGCCTAGTTTAACATCTTGACAAGATTCAGCAAAGCGCCTAATACAAATCACTCACGAGAAGTCCTTTGTTAGAATCCCTTTGCGCGGGCGGGGCCTTCAATGCTCAAACGTGTCAATCCACTTTAAAATCCGATTTGAATTTACGTCCATCAAGTGCTATATGGACGTTGAATTGAAAAATCAATCACTTTAGAAATATTAGTCCCTTGAGAACCAAGGGATTGTAGGGGCTTCTTCTCGACAATTTTAAGAAATATGGCAAGAATTTACAAACTTATCCGGCAGTGGTGCAAGAAGATATACATCTTCACTGCATGCTCCATATCCACTTGGCATGCTTCCCGTGAGTTCTTCATGAAATTCTGCTGCGTTGCTAATGCGGAATTATAGCCTCTGGAGGTATAGCTTCTGCTTAAGCACTCTCTGTATCTTTCAGCGGAATTACTCTACTGGCAGAAAAAGAAAGACAGAGTAGTTTGTTCACCCAGTTCGGAAACTTGCCTACGTCTGGGGAGGATACACCGATCCTCAAGATTCCATTATCTCAGTTCGAAGTACAAAGGACGCACACCTCTACTTCTTACCTACCTGAAATCTAATGCTCAGTCTAAACTTCTAGACTAGCTAGCATTCTGATCACACAGACAGTCTTCGCGCTACCTACACACTCCCAATAACAAATAGCTACGGACCTGACTCACAGACCTAGCCTATTCTATTACAATGTGTGTTACACGGAATGCTTAAGCACACTCTTCACCAGAGTTGTTGTATCTTCAGTTAGCGATTCTCCTAGCTCTCCCGCCAATAAATCGGACACCCTGAGTTCTGCAAACTCAGTCTCTACTCCCCCTCAATCAATGACACATTCTATCACTACTGGGTAGCCTCGATCAATGCTCCATAGCCCGAGACAATGCCTGTCCGCGGCAGATCATCGAGCTCCGATTGTCCCTTCAATGAGCAGCGCTCCAGTTGAACTCCGGACCAATCCTGAATGAAAATCCACGAATTTTGATTCCTTCTGCACACAACACCAGTCTTCAACTCGATGTATAACCCCTGCTACCGTGGTTGATCTTTGTGTTTTTGCTCTGGGCTCTTAATGTTTGCCCTCAAATTGTTTGTCTTCTGTGCTGCTTCCCCGCCTTACTTTTCAAGCGCACCAGCACACCAAAAATGCCAAGGATCATTATCAGAATCTTCTCCTAGATTCTAGCAAGTTTGTTGGAGATTCCCGTTGCCAAATTTGGACTATTGGATATTTATCTTCATTGACCACATGCTGACGTTTGCTAGCTCTTGATGACATCTCCACAACTCTCTGAGCTTCCCCGATGCCAGCCGGATCATGCCGGAGCCTCATCATGCAACGCCAGGTTGATCGGGCATTCTGCTCTAGCTCTGGATCATCATAGCGTGCTGAAGCAGACTCTGTCTCTTCATAGCTGTATGTCGCCCATTCTTCAGAAAGTGTCTCATTTTCAAATCTTCAGGGATTGCTAAAGCAGACTCTGGTTCGTTGTTGTTTTGTCAGACTTCAGATTGTGCTCTAGCCACCAATCTTCAGGGATTGCTTCAGCAGTCTCTTGAGCAGTTTTGTCAAGGATGCCATATCCTCAACAATCTCCCATTTGACATTTTGATAAAACTAAAACACAACTACAGTAGGCTACTGATACAGACACTCTAGTAACAACTAGAGTTATGCTAGATAATTTCTCTAACTATTACACTTGAGTTTAGAGTACCTCAATGAATACTAAATATCAAAAGTGATAATAATTCTAAGAGCAGTTCAGGATCAAGAGACAATGTCAAGTCATGTCAGAGTGAGAGTCTAATTAGAGTCTAAAACTATTACAACCTTCTCACCCTTTTGGGCACAAATGCCGAGGGCTTCATTCAATGGGCTGAGCAGGGGCGGCACTACTGGCTGCTGGGTACTCTAAGTCACGTAAGACACTACCAATCTGAGATCATCCTGGCCCTTAGAGCTGCATCCACTACAGGGGCGAGCATCAGTGATTATTTCAGCAGTCTCTGGAATTTCTCGAGCTGGCTCCAAGTCAGGCTTACCTTCTTCGATATCCACAATATGTCGGCACTTAAAGACCTTGTGGTCCAGTGTGAACAATTGAGGTGCTCCAGACAGACCCTCATGTGTTGCACCCAACTCCTTATGCTGGCTGATCATTAACTCATAAATAAGCGAAGAGAATCCAATGCATAAATTGGACTTCGGCTTGTCAGCGTGTGCAGTAATCTGATCAAAAATTATCTTTATCAGATTTACCCTTCTTCTTTCTCCAACACTGAATAATTACAGCCCCATTGCACGACTCACCTTTCCCTTGTGAGAGCTGGGCATCCAGTTTCTCACCGCAAAAGCATAAAGGGTTGCATACTTAGTTGTTCAATCAGCAGCTCCTAAACTGTATGAGACCCAACTTTGTAAGAACAACAGCTAGCCTATCAGCACTAATCTCTGCCGGTGGGCTTGCATTTTCATCAATGGCAAAAAAATTATTAAAGTAGGGGTAATCACAACCCTCAGCCTTCTAACTTATCCCATATAGCAAATTGTTTACTACTCCAAAGTCTATCCATATTTGCTAGAAATCGTTAACAATATGCAAATTGTAATGCTTGGTAAAAGTCAAGTAGCTCAGCAATTGTACTTCTCTCAGCACTGACATCACCTCTGGTACCTGAAACCCGCCAATCTCCAGCAACTTTTCAGACACAATTGTCCTGTGATTGATCACATCTCAGGCCCGGCAGCCTTTTAGATATGAACCAAACTCCTTGTTGATCACGTCCCGTCACAGCTGGTATTGTTGGAGTTGGTGCAGCTCTTCGGGTGGATGGTTCTGGTCGGGGTCTAGGAGCTATTCTAGAATCATCAGAATCTGTAGATTCTCTCTTCAGCTCACCACCAATGGCTCTTTCCCTTTGCTCATGGTTTCCTTAGGGAGATGCTGCTCCACCTCCTTGGCCACTTCCCCTCCACTGCTGGCGCCAACTTGTTCTGGTTCAGATGGAGGAGTAGGAATAGCAGCCACCTGTCTTTCCTGGGCTTTCTTCATTCGTGTCTCATGACAGGAGCCATCTAAGTCAGTGCTAGACCCATAAGATGTTGAACCAGACCCTTCACCACTCTGGCTGTGGCTGTTACTTGCGGACCTCAGAGCCTCACTCTCATATGTGTGCACACTGTCTACTGTGATGGATGGGCCAGCTTCTTCTTGGTCGGTGGTCGGGATCCAAGTTAACCGGGGGACATCAGTTGGTTCATTGATCTATAGAGGAGATCTTCTTTTGGCTGTTGGGGATTCACTCACCGGAACCTCACTGCTCTTTCGCTTGCTGGCACCCCTTCTCTTGTAAACCTTACCTCTCCTTGTTTTCACCATTGTTGTTGATTATCTGAGAGCAAATGTTGTCGGATGATCAAAATCGCCGTAGAACAAACAAACCCTAGTTTGCCAACGGATACTTCTGAGTTCTTCCTTTCTCGTTTTTGTTTTTGTTTTTCAATAATCGGACACGTGTCGTCTCATGAGTGGCCATTCTTTTCTGGAGACAATGTTCAAAAAGTTACAGCTCTGAGTCACCAGAGAGTGCTTCAGCACTCTGTTCAGCTGTCTTTTCTGGCAACAAAATAACTTTTGTTGTAAGCTCCCGTTCCTTAATTCCTGCTTCAGTGGGCATATTTGCTAGCTGTTCCTCAACCCAACACTTTTGACACTCGTCCCTTTTCACCTCCACCTAGCGCATTTGACACTTGTTCTTCTCAGATGTACTTCTGATTTTTGCGGCTGTTGAAGAATGACATTTACCTCGTTTCTTTCAATGCCCTCTTTTCTGAGTGAATGCCTTTTCAGCACTCCTACAAGTTTCCTGCATAGTAACACGATAACCTTTGTTTGCCTACATCCGTGAACTATAGTATTCATATGTGCTCGGAGGATTTCTTGTTCTGACTAGTCGGTCATTTGATCTTCTTCAATTCTCCTTGTGTACGGTCAGTGTTGGACACTTTCTCGAAGAAGTCCAGTTTGATCACAAGCATAGCATCTCTTCTGCTTTGACCTGTGCTTCAGCACTCTCTTGTACTTCTTTTCTGGCACTCTCTCTGGAACAAATGTGACTGAACCCTTCTGAACACTTGCACTTTGATCAATCACTATAGCTTTGACAAAGGTAGTTATACATGTTCCTTTATCACCAGTGTATCCAAGACCTTCAATTCCACCTCCATACCTTTGGTAAGCTAGAATCTCATCCAGAATGGATGACTCTCCTCTGTTTGCTTCAAGTGTGATTCTCTGTTGACATGCCTCACCAACTATCTTAGCATCATCTAATTGTTTCTTGGACAGAGAGGTAATGATGCTTTGAAGGTTATCTCTTTCATCTTCCAGTTCTGAAACCCTTGACAGTAGTTCTCTGTTGCCTTCAATAACTTTCTGACATTTTTCTTGTCTCAGTCTGAACTGATCAGCTATAGCTTCTACTGAATATTCTTCATCATCACTGCTGTCAGATTCAACAATTCTATAAACAAACTCTGTCTTTATTTCATCTGAATCATCATTGTGGAGTACAGCAGTCAGGGAAAGATTTCCTTTGTGATTAGTCTCCTCGCCACTGTCATCATCACTCCAGTTTGCCGTGAGAGATTTGTTGTTTTTCTTCTTATATGTAGGACACTCGGATTGCCTATGATCATACCACTCGCACTCCCAGGATTCGATTCCTTTCTGTTTGTCTGTTCCTTTATCATTGTCTTTATCAGCATCCTTGTTCTTTCTCTGATAATTTTCTCCTCTTTGGTTTCTCCCCCTGGATGACTTTGCTGAGTATGAAGGTTTCTTGTCTTTTTTCATGAACTTTTCAAGGTTCTTGACTAGCAGAGACAGTTATTGGTTGACATCGTCTGGGACAACCTCTTTCTCTTTTGTCTCAACTTTCAGTCAAAGGTCTTTCCTATAGAGTGGTGAAATAGACTCTGTAACTTTCATCTCGAACTGCCTCAGTGAACCGATCAGCACTTCCAGCCTCATATTCTTCACATCTTGGGCTTCCTCGATGGCAGTTACCTTCATATCAAACTTTGAGGTCAGAGATCTGAGAACTTTTCTTACAAGCTTATCCTACTGAATCGGTTCTCCAAGTGTATGGGCCTCGTTTGATATGTCACACAGTCTGGCATTAAACTCAGAAATAGTCTCACACTCCAGCATCTTCAAGCTTTCAAATCTTGATGTGATCATTTGCATTCTGGAGACCTTTACCTTTTCTGTTCCCTCATGAGCAGTTTCAATGATCTCCCATGCATGTATGTCCGTGTCACAGTTGGAGATCAACCTGAAATTGTAAGCATCCACAACAGCAAATATAATATTCAAAGCTTTAGAATTTCCTCATGCTGAGGCTACCTCGTCGACAGTCTATTTTTAGGTTGTTTGTGGGTAACTCGAGCGCTATCGACGGTCATTGGGGGGGGGACCATTCTAATATGACAGTTCTCTCAGCCCGCTCATCAATGGCTTTGATGAAAGCCTTCATTCGAGCCTTCCAGTAGCCATAATTAACTCTCTCGAGCAATGGAGGTCGGCTGCTGCTTTGTCCTTCTTTCTTAATGGCCATACGTATCAGCAACACTCTCCGGGATCACACTCTGTGTTGAGCGAACGACTCTGATACCAACTGAAATTCTGCTGTGTTGCTCATGCTGAGTTATAGCCTTTTTAGTTATAGCTTTTGCTTAAGCAGGCTCTGTATCTCTCTGCGACAAAATAAGAAAGACACAATGGTTTGTTCACCCAGTTCAGCAACTTGCCTACGTCTGGGGAGGATACACCGATCCTCAAGATTCCACTATCTCAGCTCGAAGTACAAAGGACTCACACCTCTACTTCTTACCTAACCGAACTCTAATGCTCAGTCTAAACTCATAGACTAGCTAGCAGTCTGATCACAGACTGTCTTCCCTACCTACACACTCCTAGTAACAAATAGCTACGAACCTGACTCACAGACCTAACTTATTCTATTTCAATGTGTGGTACACGGAATGCTTAAGCACACTCATCACTAGAGTTGTTGTATCTTCAGTCAGCAACTCTCCTAGCTCTTCTACCAATTAATCGGACACCCTAAGTGTTGAAAACTCAGTCTCTACTCCCCTTAATCAATGACACATTTTGTCACTACTGGGTAGCCTCGATCAATGCTCCGTAGCCCGCGACAATGACTCTCCGCGATAGATCACCAAGCTCCGATTATCTCTTATATGAGCAGCGCTTCAGTTGAACTCCAGACCAATCCTGAACAAACTCCATGAGTTTTGATTCCTTCTATACACAACACCAGTCTTCAAATTAATGTATAACCTCTTCTACCATGGTTGATCTCTGTGTTTTTGTCCTGCGCTCTCAATGTTTGCTCTCAAATCGTGCGTCTTCTGTGCTGAATCCCCGCATTCCTTTTCAAGCGCACCAGCACACCAAAAATGCCATGGATCATTATCAGAATCTTCTCCTAGATTCTAGCAAGTTTGTTAGAGATTCCGTTACCAAATTTGGACTATTGGATCTTTATCTTCTTTGACCACGTGTTGGCGATTGCTGAGCTCTTGATAATGTCTGCACAACTCTCAGAGCTTCCCTGATGCCAGCCGGATCATGCAGGAGCCTCACCGTGCAACGCCAGGTTGATCGGGCATTCTACTCTAGCTCTGGATCATCACAGAGTGCTGAAGCAGACTCTGTCTCTTCATAGCTGTATCTCGCCCATTCTTTAGAAAGTGTCTCAGCTTCAAATCTTCAGAGATTGCTGAAGCGGACTCTGGTTCTTTGTTGTTGTTGTTTTGTTAATCTTCAGATTGTGCTCTGGCAGCCAATCTTGAGGGATTGCTTCAGCAGTCTCTTGAGCAATTTTGTCAAAGATGCCATATCCTCAACACTTCAATTAATAACTCAGATGCTAGTGTCTCTTGACCTTTCTTCACTATCACATCTAATGTATGTGAGGATATTCTTTAGTCAAATTCTGATACACATCAACGAAGTCCTCATAATTTTGATTTTGTGGTGTCTCAAGGTGCTCCATCTCTTCCACTACATCACCATGGTCATTCACATCATTGGGAAGTAAGGATGTAGGGACAAATGCTTTCATAAACATGAACTTCTTGATGGCTGGCCAGTTCCATCTCGAAGTCATTGTCTATGAATTCTTTGGTCGCGCTCGGAGTTCTTGATGAAAAGATCTCTGGATACTTGGGTGTTGTTGTGAAGGCGAAGTCCGCCCAGTTCCATTGCTGCTGAGCTTGCTTGTTGTACAATTTGAGTTTCCAACATACGGTTCTGAACAGCGAGTTGCTCTACTGACTTTGTCAAGTTGGCAAGTTTTGCGTCAATTTCTTAAGTATGCTTGCTCTGCTGTGACAGAAAATCAGCGAGCATGGACTCTACATTTGATGTCCCAATGCTATGAGGTTGTGTGTGCGCTGGTACTATGCGTCTTCATAGTAGTGCTCTCCTATCAATGGATGATGGTTGCTTTCCCAATTTTGCTCATATGATTGTGTCATAAAATTATTTACGAGAATAGTCTAGTCTCTAGCACAATCTAAACTAATAACGCACTAATCAATTGCTCTCCGACAACAGTGCCATTTTGATAATGCGTATTTTAAACCATTTATAGTTGTCAATTTATGTTTTAGGGGTCAAGTTGCAGTGAAAATAATTTTATAAACCTTGGTAAGCCAATGGTCGATCCAAGGAGCAAATATGTGTATATACTATTGATAGAGCCTAGTTATATGCGCTATTTAGATCTCAACACTGTGCTTGTTTGCATTATTTTGTGTACAAGATTACTGGTTTTCGGTATTTCTGTATTTCAGGATAAAACAGGAGCATAAGTCAGATGTGCGCTAACGGACGTTTTTAGAGCGCAATGCACGACCTGCGGAGCTAGCAGCGCAAAAGGAGATAGCTGTTTCGGACTACAGTGCGCAAACCGACTGCGCGAAGCAAGTAGCGCAATCCGCGTGCGCAGAATGGCAGAGTTTCTAAATATTGATCTCCTAGATTTGGAGAAGTTGCTCAAAGTCTCTTGGGCCAAATTTAAGCATTCCTTGGGCTTCAAGACCACTATATAAGAGGAGGGAAGCTAGGGTTAGAGAAGGAGGGGGAGAGAAGATAGAGAGAAGGACACTTAGCAGCAAAACAGACGAGCTACTTCAGCCAGAATCTGCGCGAACCACCTGCGCCAGCCGAGAACAGCAACGCGCAATTGCGCAACCTGCTACGTT
This sequence comes from Umbilicus rupestris, assembly GCA_963678935.1. Taxonomy (NCBI): domain Eukaryota; kingdom Viridiplantae; phylum Streptophyta; class Magnoliopsida; order Saxifragales; family Crassulaceae; genus Umbilicus; species Umbilicus rupestris. The sequence goes on along the minus strand of OY787626.1, from coordinate 6,454,674 downwards.
TTCTCTTGCTGCCTTAGTTTTATTTATTATTGCTATGATGTTTGTTTTTAGCATGTCTAGCTAAACACTTTGTATCGGTTGGGCATGATTCTATGAAGTATCTCCTTTGAGACTTGTGCTTAATGCTTGGTACATCTACTTATATTAATTCTATGCATATGGGAGATAATTGGTTGTGTGAATAAGGGAAGCCATGAACCGCAATCTTATTCTAATTGCTAGTTATTGTATGTTAAACTAGTTGATAGGTTGACGGTGACAACTAGGAGTAACACACTAGGATAATCAGCTGCTACTGTGATAGGATTCGTGGCTGCTTAGACTAGTTTCAGGAATTAATAGCTCATGGACTTTGATCGGAACATGCGTGCACGTTAGGAAGCCTTGATCGGACACTAACTTAAGTAGAACTGCACTATAGATGTTTAGAGTCGATGATAAGGGATACATTCATAGAGGATTGTCTGTACCGATACTCTTCATAGTCATAGTACTTAAAATCTACTGCCTGCGCACTGATCGTGCAACTCTGCTTTCACTACTGTTCATTTGTAACCTGCGCAACCCAATCACTCACAACCCCAATTTCGTAAGTTGTAGGTTGCTAGCTAAGACGAGTCTGCACGCTCCTTGTGGGATCGACCCTGACTTAGCCGCTATACTAAGTGGAGAAGGAAGGATTAATTTGACGCGTACAACGACGCGCGATCAAATTTTGGCGCCGTTGCCGGGGAGCAACACAGATAAGTCTTAACTAGTTCAAGTTTTCTTTTACAGTAGCAAGTTATTTCTTTTTATTTTCGTTGGTGTTTCTCCCAGTACGCAATCAACATCCGCTTGCGCAACCTTGAAACAGTTGCGCTGCGCAGATCATAGTTGCACACAGACAGGGGCAACAACCTAGTTTCTTTTAATTCCGTTTGCTTGAAGACTAGAACAGGACATGGAAAATAACAGTGTCATCGGCGATAACTTAGGGGACAGAACCCCAGAGGGACTGACCGCGCATCATTGTACGCGTCAAATTAATCCTTTCTTCTCTACTTAGTACAGCGGCTAAGTCAGGGTCGATCCCACAAGGAGCAAGCAGACTCGTTTTAGCTAGCAACCTACAACTTACGAAATTGGGGTTGTGAGTGGTTGGGTTGCGCAGGTGCGCGAATGAACAATAGTGAAAGCACATTTTGCACTAGACGTGCGCAGACAGTAGAGATTAAGTACTATGACTATGAAAAGTATCGGTAAAGACAATCCTCTATGAATGTATTCCTTATCATCGACTCTAAACGTCTATAGTTCGATTTTACTGAAGTTAGTGTCCGATCAAGGCTTCCTAACATGTGCGCATGTTCCGATCAAAGTCCATGAGCTATTAATTCTTAAAACTAGTCTAAGCAGCTACGAATCCTGTCACAGTAACAACTGATTATCCTAGCGCGTTACTCCTAGTTGTCACCGTCAAGCTACCAACTAGTTTAACATATAACAACAAGTAATAAGAGTAAGATTGCGGTTCAAGGCTTCCCCTACTCATACAACTAGCTGTCAACCGTGTGCACAGAATTAATACAAGCAAACAAACTATGCATTAAGCACAAGTCTCAAAAGAAATACTACATAGAATCATGCCCAACCGATACAAAGTGTTTAGCTAGACATGCTAGTGGTAAACATTATAGAAATAGTAAATAAAAGCTAAAGTGTCCAAGGAAGCAGTAACAAGCAGGTGCGTGCAGGTTGTTGTGTCTCGGTTCGCGCAGTCGGTTGGCGCAGTTCTGGCTCTCTCTCGTGTATCTCCCTCAAACCCTAGCCTTCCGCTCTTTATATACGGCTTGTGAGGCCCGAGGAATGCTCAGATTTGGCCCGTGACAATCTTGGCAACTTCCAAATCCTAGGAGATTTTGTAGGGATATGGTGTACAAGATTTGGAAATACCGCTATCCTGCGCATGGCTCACTGCGCACGTTGGTTCGCGCAGTTGGTTTGGCACCGCAGTCTGAATTTGCCACCTCCTATCCTGTTTTCGCTGCTAGCTTCGCAACTGTGTGTTTGCGCTCCTTAAACGCGCCTATTAGCGTGTATCCGACTTAGGCCCTTGTTTTGTCCTGGAATACAAAAACACCGGAAACCAGTAATCTTGTACACAAAATAATGCAAACAAGCACAGTATTAAGATCTAAATAGTGCGTATAAATAGGCTCTATCAAACCCGCCACACTTGCCCTTGTTCGTCCCGAAAAAGTACTCAAGCACGGATACAATTACCTCTCTGGAGTCTAGCGCATAGTCTCGCACTCAGGCACGATCTGCACAACCGTTCACCCTGCGTTGCTCTGTCACCTGCGCGCACATGCCTTCAACAGTTTTAATATAACAATTCCGAAATTCGTTACCTCTCAGCTGGGATGGAAATTATTTCGGATGGCTGGGAGATAGCTCTTCATAGGCTCCGGGTTGTCGGTCTTTACTTCGAGTACGGGTATATGGTTAATTGCGCAAGTTTCTTCCGGTGCGCGATTCTTTTGCACACTTCCTGGGAACTCGAGCTTTCTTGATGATTTTCTTGTGAACTTGCGCACGCTGGTGATGGAGCGTATTTATACGCTCCATTGAGTTATTTATTCCCATAGTTTTATTACATTTTGCGTGAATCGATTACTCTTTTGTAGTGTTTTCGTATCGCAGGAATGTTCAAGATCGCATTGGAGTTTATCGCAAATTCGAAGCATTCATCCATGGTCAAGAAGTCAACAGCGGTCAAAGTCAACTCTGCTGGTTCAATTACTGGTTCAATGTGGTTCAATGAAGATGGTTCAACCCAAAAAAAACCCTAAACCTAAGACATGGACAAATTTGGAAAAGATTTATCTCTCTTGAAGTGGACATTTCGGGAACACTATTCACGCGGAGCGGAGCTACAGTGAAGCTGCCGGAGCTGGATCTGGAAGTGCCGGAATTTACTGTTCACGCCGGCTGTTACTGTTCATTCACTGTTCACTGGTTACTGTTCACGCACTGTTACTATTCACTATTCACGGCCGCCGGAACACTGTTCACGGCCGGACTTGTTTGAGCTCAGTTTGAGTATTGTAGTGTGACGAACCTAGTTTCTATTGTATTCATGGATGTTATGAGTAGCTAAATCAATATTTCAGTTTGGGGTTTATAGTGCAACAATGGTTTGAGGTCAATGAATTCATGATTTGAGCTATGGATTGCTGCCCTTGTATGAATGAAATCGAATGCTTAGATTGACAATTCAGTGCAGCTTAGCGGTGAGCTAGATTGATATCTATTGCATTACACTTGACTTGATTGCATTGTTGGGGAAAACCTAGCGGTAGAACCAATTTGTAGTATTAGTCGAGTAACTATTGAACTTGTTCGAAGACCTAGCGGTTAAGAATAGGTAGAATTTGATTGTCGACATATCTTTAGCGGGAATGTTGAACTAAGGCAGAATTCACTAGCTTACTCATGTATTCGATCGGTGATAACTAGTTGCATTGTATTCCCCCGAACTGATTTTCTTTGAATTGATTTCCTCAGTTGCATTCCTTTTTCTGTGACTCTCATTGAACTCTGACTCATTTGCTCTCTTTGGGTTCGACCCTGCTTACCGCTTACTAGTGTGTTACAGGAGTTATAAATTCTAATTTGAGGCGCACGACGACGCGCCGTCAGCTCGGCGAAAAGCTTTGGAGCGACGCCAACAGAACCTGCACCAGCTAGTTGCTACAGCGGGTGCTATAGCAAACCTGCTCACGTTGTTTTAATTAGAATAGGCCGAGTCTGTAGGATCAAAGGTCGAGCTATTCTGAATTGATTCAAAGAAGTAGGTGTGTGTGAAACACAAGTCAGAGCCTATTCTGATTGTGTGTGATTGAGTAGCATAGGTTGCGTGGAGTCGAACCGTGTTGTACAACAGACCTTGAGACTAGTGAATTGAAAGACTGAGGTTCAGTCTTTCTCAGAGGTAGGCACTTGGCCGAACTGGGTGTACAAATCATTGTTCAGTGTTTTGTCTTGCTGCAAAAGATCCGTCGGTACAAGAGTGTACTATAGCATTTGCTTGTACACAATCTACAACTCAGAGGCGCTCCAAAATTTCAAACTGCTCAAAGAAAGAAAACCCAATGTGTCACATCTGAAAGTGTTCGGGTGCAAATGTTACATTCACAATAATGGAAAGGAGAATCTTAGGAAATTCGATCCAAGGAGTGATGAGGCACCTTTGTGGGATATTCCAATCACAGCAGAGCCTACAAAGTATACAACAAGAGACTAAGGAAAGTAGAAGAAAGCATTCATATAACCTTTGATGAAAATACAATGGCCAGCAGTCAAGTACAAGAGTCGGATCCACTAACAAGGAAGGAAGAATTTCAGATTACATATCAGACCGAGCAAGAGGAGGATCCCTCTCTAGTGATCCAAAGAGAAACAGACCTCGAAAATTCTCCAGTTCCGAACGATTCTCCACAAGTCCAAAATGAGGAAACAAATGGTGCTTTACCTCAGGGGGAAGATGCAGCACTTGACTTACCTGGAGGGGAAACAGAACCATCCGTACCTATCGGGGAACAAACTCATGAATTTGTCCCACCAGAAACTCAACAACATGAACATAGAACCACTCACAACGGGAGAACAGTCCGACTGCCCCCAAATCTGAGAGATTATGAATGCTACACCAGCCAGAGACAATGGAAGAACTCATCCCCAGTCTCCTTACATTGTGCAGTTGCGTCCTTTGTCTCTCTTACAGAGCCCAAAACAGTAGCAGAAGCTCTCATAGTTCAGAATGGGTAAGTGCTATGCAAGAGGAGCTGCACCAATTTAAGAGAAATAAAGTATGGAGACTAGTTCCCAAACCCGAAAATCGAAATGTGATAGGCACAAAATGGATCTTTCGGAACAAGATGGATGAAACGAGCATCATAATACGGAACAAAGCTCCGTCTCACCCCGATCATGTCTATATCCTGGACAAGGCTCTCTAAGGACTGAAACAAGCTCTTCGAGCATGGTATGAACGCTTATCCCAATTTCTACTATCTCATGGATACGTACGTGGGGAGATTGATAAAACTCTGTTCCTTCTGAGGGAAGGCAAACATACCCTGGTGATCCAGGTATACGTAGATGACATTATCTTTGGTTCCACTAATGCTGCACTTGCTAGGAAATTCACCCAGCTCATGTCCAGTGAATTTGAAATGAGCATGGTAGGGGAACTTAAATTCTTCCTTGGACTGCAAGTATCTCAGGGAACGGATCGGATTCATCAACAGAAGTATCTCAAGGAGATACTCACCAAGTTTGGTATGGACAACGCTAAACCCTTTCCCACTCCTATGTCATCGAACGACTCTCTAGGAAAGGATGAGAGCTCTCCCTCTGTCGATCCAACCATGTACCAAGGAATGATCGGGTTCCTATTGTATCTAACTGCTAGCAGACCTGACATTATGTTTAGTGTTTGTCTATGTGCTCGGTTTCAAGCAGATCCCAGAAAAACACACTTGAAAGCAGTAAAGCGGATACTGCGTTACCTAAAGGGAACTACCTCCCTATCCTTATGGTATCCCAGAGGAGGAGACCTGAGACTTGCTGGGTTCACTGATGCGGACTTTGCTGGCAGCCGCACTGATCGGAAGTCTACTTAAGGAACGAATCTGTGTTACACCTGCGTGACACTTGTCAAAAACAATACATGTCATGATCAAAATTCATATTCTATTTTCTGCTTATTGAAGAAGTGTTTGTCATCATCAAAAAGGGGGAATCTGTTGGATTTCAAAGTTTTGATGATAACAAACACTTAGCTAACATGTGTATTTAATGCGCAGGATAGCTACATTAATTAAACTAACTCCCAAAAGATTCCTTCGCCTCTCACGCAGATTCACAATCTCTAAGGAAGATCCAAAGAATCCAAAATATACCATGTAATATATTCTAGATCCAGAATATATTATGGGAAATATTCTGGATTACTAAAATGATTCACTCATTCAACAAGGAAACACATCGATCCCCGATTGATCTACCTTCTGATGTAGCGGAAGCTTGATAAGGATGGGTAAATCAGTAGACTGTTGATTATTCGCGCAATGCCAGTACTGATCTTCCAAAACCTATTGATTCACTCTCGTGAATACTAGGTTTAGGGCATCAAAAATCGTTGATTAGTGAGAATGCCGATAATTGGAAATTGAGTTCTGCAAACCCTAAGATAAGTTTAAAAACCCAAAACAACAAAAAACGGAAAATTGCGAAAAAGGCCTAAAGTTTAAAAGTGATAAAACGTAAAAACGGAGGTCGAAACGATGGAATTTGGCCGAAAAACACCACTGCAGTTTGAATAGCCCTCTGAAATCCAAAAATAGCTCTCCGAATGTCACTATTTCAATTTCTGCTCATGCATAGCCATAAACTTCAAATCTGCTTCTACTAGTGCATCATCTTCCAATCAAGTGAGACTTCAATCTGGCAGATTTGATTAGGATCGAGAAAATCATAATAGAGCTTAATCTTAATGACTGAAGATCTTGAGGAAGAGTTTTAAAAAGAGAGAGGAAGAACAATGATGAACACATTTTCTTTACTCGGAGTAAAAGATACATTGAGCTGTCAAATCAAAGGACTTCCACTAAAGCTAAACTCGCACCTTGCACGAAGGACTTGGAGGTGAGAAGAGGAGAGCTTAAGGGTTGGATTGAGTTGGAAGACCCAAAGGATCAAGCTGGAACTGAGTACGGATAGGAAAATTTGTTAGCTTAGATGTTTTGTAACCAACAAGCATATCCTCAATACAAAGCTCCTCTCTTTCACAAATTCTTCCAGTGGATACTGGAAGGTAGTGGTTTTTCTTTAGCTACCAGTTGGTACTAAGGTTTCCACTATACACAAACGAGTAAGCCATTTAATTTGCACTCATTCCATTTATTCCGCTGTTGCCTTACCTCTCAGGGAAAACACAACTTCCTTACTAGAGAGGAAAAGCTAACCTAACGATCCAACAATATCTCTATTGCGACAGAGTTTGAAATTATCATATAATTGCATATCGCATAAGACGTCTTATGTGACTAATTTCTCACATCGCATAAGATGTCTTATGCGACACCCGTTAAGCGACATGACGAACTCTGTCGCTTAAAGTATCTTATACGACAGACTTTAAGTGACTACCAAAGTATCTTATACGATATTTCAATCTCAATATCTTAAATGTCCAAAATTGAACAGTCATATATGCACCTAAATTTTTGAAAAGTTATGTTGTTTAATGTGGAGGTTGCATTGATGGGGTTGCTCAACGACTTTTACTTATGCGAGATTGCCAATCTCATTCCCGTAAAGTGCTTCATATTTAATAAACACAACACACTAATAAGGATGCTTTTCATCTTGGCTTTGAGGGATTTTGTGGCTGTCCGAGAGCATAGCAGCATGTTGCTGTAGGATTATGTACAAATTGGTGTTGAGAGGTAAGTGTATGTGGGTATGATCTTCATTATTGCACTATAGGCATGATGTAGAGGAATCGTTGAATATTGCTTGTTGTACGTATGCTTGGAGATTTCTTTTATATTGTTGAATGCTTGCACCACGTTGATCTTCACGTTGTTTCATGCTTGGACCAAATGGGCTTTCTTTGATTGCATCTTCTCTAGGACACAACTTGATTTGTTGTTCATACTATTACACAATGGATTTGATTGCACCACTGCTTGTTATATATGCTTGCATACATGTATATAAATTGTATGTTTAATTTGTACGTAAAATTTAACAATTGATCTTTTAGATTAGTGATTGCTAAGTATGTTCACGAATTGTTAATTTAAATATACTATTGTTTCTTTATGTTATAGGTAAATATGGATAAAAGTTGGATGAGATCGGAAAGATGCGAACTTTGATGGGATTGATAATTTCATTGCATTTTTCAAACAAAATAAGGTTGAGCGTACACATCTATGTCCGTGTAGACGTTGTAAGTTGCGCAAAAAAAGAATTACATTGGATGAAATGTATGGACATTTGATTTGAAATAGTATGTTGCAGGAATACATCACATGGACGTCACATAGCGAACTACTTGGTGATGATTCTTCATTGGATAAGCGGAGACGACAATATGTTATTTAGAAGAGTAAAGAAACAAGTTCCCATAGCGGTGATGGGTTCCATCATTTAAATCCCATTATGTAGATTATGCATGATGCTTTTCCTTTTAGAGACATGTATGAGACACGTGTTGATGACATGATGAATGAGGATATTGAAGTAAATCCTTTTGGAAAGGTCTCTTATGAAAGTATCATTGACTTTTAGCAGAAGCTCAAACACCTGTATATATTGGTAGTGACAAACTCTACTGGAGACTATTTTGAAGGCAATGCAATTGAAAGTGGAGAATAAATGGCCTGATAAAAGTTTTTATGAGACTGTACGTTGAACTATTTTTATAAATTTTATGTTTATAAATTTTAAAGAGTAGTAGTTCAATAGTAGTTAAGATGTGTGTTTGAAATCACGTCTGAAAACGACGTGTTACTGAATGTTGTGATGGTTTCTTCATCTAACATCTTCATACTCTCAAACCTAGAGGTGATCATCTGAATTCTTCAACTTTTCACTTTGTCAGTTCTCTTATAAGTTGTCTCGAGCATATCCCACTCCTGCTTTGCTCCGTCGCAGTTGGAGATCAACATAAAATTGTTTGCATCGACAGTGAAATTGGCACTGTGAAACTATAAGCGACATCCCACGGTTTGCTTCAGTAACTTCTTCTGCTAAGTTGCTGACGCTTTGTTTCGGCCAAACTTGAGAAGCACAAACAGAATTGTTTACCCAATTCGGCAACAACCTACGTCTGGGGAGGACTACTGATGCGGAGCAACTTGCGCTACAGTATACGGAGCAGCGGAATCATCTTAAGGTGTGCGTTAGCAAGCAGTGCACGTTAGCGAGAGAGGGCGCCACAGAGTCCGATTGGGTCGTGTAATACTTCGTTTCGAAGAGAACGATGGCTCGGTCCGAAATCATCAGCTCTGCTCATGTGTTGTGGGCTTCTGAGCCCATCCGGAGTGTTTTAATATTTTATTTTTAATTTTTAATGTTTTTAGGTAGGTTTCCTTATTTTCGAATTTAGATTTGGAAGGTTATATTTTATGTTTCCTAATTAGTAGGCTCTGTTTACTATTGACGTTGCCGTTATAGGTAAGCAAAATGAAGTGCTATTCTAGTCACGCAAATATCAAACAATATTTATAACCGAGTGACCTCGGGTCTAACCCAAGAGAAAAGCTTAGACTAATTGACAACTAATTAATGCTACTATTGTAAGTCTACGGTTTTTTTTGGGGGGGGGGGGGGAGTGTTTGTCCTCCTATAGAGGTATCTCTAGTAAGCACTAAAGATAAATGATATTTTTGGGTTTTGCTTAATGAATAAAAGGGTGACTAGGGATTCAACTTCTCCCCTAAGATATGAGGAAAATGAAATAACTCACTAATACATGCATGAACTACATTTGATTGATAAAAGCAAGGCTAATGCATCGTCCGCTCTAGGTTCAACTCTCGCTCCTTCCCTAGAATGAAGAGGATACACAAATGACATGGTTCTCAAACTCTCGTTCTATTGAATCGTATAGAACTTGAGTCCCATAACCGCACCCTCTCGGTCTATTGGCCGGTTACTCAAATCCGCTTAAAACTTAGCCTAATGTCAAGAGTGCATGTCGCTCTCACGCACAAACACTCTATTTATGATCATACAATAGCTATGAAACATCCTAAGTTCAACTCTCGTTCCTTCCTTAGGGGTTTTATCCAAGCATACTCACTTACGCATTTCATCAAACACTTGGTGTGCATACAATGAATACATAGCTAGGGCACAAGTAATCAAACCAAACTTCATTCAATACAATAACATAGTGTTCTACATCATATCCAATCCTAGGGGATCCATTTAATCCCCAATCACAAGAACAACTACTCACTCATAATGAGTGTGCACAAATACATGACAACTAAGTGAAATATCAATGTAAATACAAAGCTAAAGAGTTTAAGAGAGGTTGATGTAGAATCTTCGATCCAAACTTCAATCTTCAATCAAGCTTGATCTTCTCCGAGTTCCAGTCGCCTAGGGTTGCAAAAAATGTGGAAGCTCTATTTCTTCACTTCCATCTCATTCTATTTATACATTTTGAAGATTTCCAAAAAGTGCCCGAAGTGTCCGAATTACATGATTCGGTCACTGTCCATGTGATTCGCTCACTTCCATATGTGCTATTTTGAGTCTGGGCGAATCATTTATCCTGGCCGAATCACTTTTTGATTCGGTCATACCCTTGTGTTGATTCGGTCAAACGTCTTATGGAGCTCAACTGATTCGGGCACCTCATGGGCGAATCACTTCTGATTCGGCCAAATCATCTGTTCAGTGCTGATGTCGGACTGGGCGAATCACTTTTCTTGGCCGAATCACTATGTGATTCGGTCAACCCCTTATGTGAGTCGGTCAAATCTTCAAGACTTTCCCCGGATCAGGTCGATTCGCACAGCTGAGAGTGATTCGGCCAGGCTGGTGGGCGAATCACTTTTGATTCGGCCGAATCACTTCTGCAGTTTGCTCAGTCTTTCTGCTTTTAATCTCCATCGATCGGAATTCGTCCAAATTTTCTTCGGGCCACTTCATATCGTGATACATATTTTTAACCTGAAATGGACGAAGAAATCATCAAATGGCTTTATAGAATAGCGGAACAAACAAGAAGTAAGGGGAAAAATGTGGACAAATAAAAGGTTATTTGTCCGCTCATCAAAACACCCCACACTTAAGTCTTGTTCGTCCCGAACAAATGTGTGCATAAGTCAAGCGGAGAGTAAGATGCTAGATCATATATGACAGTATCAAAGCACGAAGCAAATCTTACGCACATGAAACACATCAACCTCCTATTCATGTTACATAACTAAAGAAAACTAAACAAAGGAAATTAATCTACTCCTAACTCACTGTCGTAGGAAACACGGATGCATTTAGCGAATGCATCAAGCCTTTAAACCCCTAGGTTACCCTAGCGGACGAGTTAAAGTCTCGTGAGAGTTTTCAGAAAAGGAATACTCACAAATCCCACTTGCAATCATCCATGAGAGTTCAAAATCCAAATATAGCTAGCTAAGCAAGTAGTTCACTATCACCTCAAATTGTAATAGAGTTGTGCAAATTATTCACTTCACGCAAACTCTAAGGATCATTCACTTCAATGTGATAATAAATACTCATAGAGTCGATGTCGAACTAGCATTCGTCAAATTCAAATTCCGCTCAATTTCCTATGCAAGAAGTATGAAGAAAAGCGTCGCTTGCACAAAACTTTTGTCGAATCAATCACATATGCTTGCTAAGGGCAAGTCCATAAACTCAAGACAATAAACTCGTTCTCAAGTATTAGACTATACGTGATAAACCGTAAGAGAAGAGGAGTTTTGACAATGAAAAATTTAGAATTCCCTCGTACAAATCTGGATGCTTAAGTAATAAATTACGAGGGTCATACCTTAGACGCTTCCTAAAAACCGAATGCAAAGGCCTCGCTCACACAAATGCGAAAGAACTTGCGGAAAAGGCACAAAGTCAAGAATTAAGTGTGTTTATTTATTTTTTGCGTTTATACAAATGCTTTCGAGGGGGAAATTACCTTCCTAACCCTCGGCAATTGTAAAACCTTGAAAATATGTAATTCTTTTTTTTTTCTTTCTTGCGCCTCTTCTTTCTTTTTCTTTTTTTTTTCTTTCGCAATCATTTCGAAACACCCCACACTTAATACTTGACAATGTGCCTAAATGTTATATGATGGAGCATGAAGTATGAGCTAAACAAGTGCAAAGGCTGAATAGGGACGCTAAAATCATCTAAAAGCAAACAAGAGCAAGTACAAGGTTTTTGTATGAAAACATTTTTTTTATTTTTGTGCTCGCTAAACTTAACTTCATTTTTCATGCATGGAAAGAGCTTAAAAATAAATCGAACTAAGCTAGTCAAACACCGAATCATGTGAATAAAATCATCACAAAGAGGATCGATCGACTTAAAGATGCGATTCATGAATTTAAGGCACAACTCATCCCAAATTTTTTTTATGATACTACTTAATTGCTTAGCAAACATTACTTCGTGTGATCTATACTTAAAGCTAGAATGACAGCAATTATGCAAGTGTAATGTGCTCAAAGTAAGTGTGTAGCATAGAATCAAGTTGTAGAAAATAAAAGCAAAAGCGCAAAACACCCCACACTTAGAATTTTGCTTAGTCCCTAAGCAATATAAAGAACAAAGGATTGTGAAGAGAAAGTTGCGAAGGAACTTCTCTTGTGTGGAGGTAGCCTAATGCACATCCGTCCGTGTCCGTGAATGATGCTCTTGGCAGTTGCAATAAATCTGAAACTCAAGAAAAAGGTTAGTGCAACACTTGAATTCCCAGGTTTAAACAACTAGCTATGCGAGATATAATTAATGTAGAACATATAGCTAGGCATGAGGTTAGAAAACAAATGCGCGACAATGTATATGATGAGTTCACTTAGATATGTCTGTGTGCATCAAAAGTCATGAACTAGTGCATTAATGCGCTTGAAGTGGGTTTCGAACAATAGCAAATAAAAGGCAGAAATTTCCAAATCGAAAATAGTGTTGCTGAAGAGTGCCTGAATCAGGTGCTTCGGGGACGGCAAAAATGTGATTCGGCCACCCCTGGTCGAATCAGTTCAAATCGGATAAGATTGGGATGCCCGAATCAGGTGATTCGGACAAGGCCAATAGAGGTGATTCGGCTAGTGTGTCCGAATCACTTTACCTGAGCAGTTCAAAATAGTGTTTAAAGGAAAAATCTGCCAAACCAGAGAAACATTCAAGTGCCATAACCATTTGTCATACAAAAAATATCGCGGCGAAGCGCGTCAAAGTACAAATGGACAAGTCAAGCAAACTACATGTCAATAAAAGCATCACAAGTCATGACAAAATATAATAGCAACCTAAACCTCATTCCCTTGATCTCCACTGCCGACTCAGGTAGCTCCTTCAACATTACCTCCATCCACTCTTCCTTCAACCATAGCTGAAACGGAGTCGCTCGCAGCTGTGGTAGGCACAATCGGCTGAGGTAGTGGCTGAGAGAAGGGTGCTGGAGGCGGTGGAAGGTCTGAAATACCCATGCTTGCTGCCATACGCACCACGACACTTCCTTCCCATACGACAAAATTGTGGACAAGGGTGGATAATACCTCATGAGAGCGAATGAGCGCCGTGTGAGAATCTGAAAGTGAGTCCAAGCGTGCGCTCATCAATGTTAGGCCCTCGTGTGCAATGGGCTCAGGCTCGACTGGAGGAATGGTAGTGGGAGAGGGTCTGAAATCTGGTATAGGTGCTGAGGTGTGGGCAGGATCGGCTGCTACTGACAGGGGTGGCTCGCTGGCCTGCCTGGGTGGTGTCGCTATACGAGGGAGCCCATGCTCCTTTCGCTTCCTCTCTATTCTCTTCTCCAAGTGCTGTGACACATTGGCTAGAATAATCCAATGGTGCGTCTTAGCCTCTATCATGTGCATCTTACGGAGACTTTCCAGGTTGAGTATTTTCTTGGGCAAGGCCGTGCAGTGGTCGAAAGTAAAACCTAGCCCCTTCGCGAGAAGCGTAATTAATTTCCAGCCACCTAGAGCTCGCCCTTTGTACTCTAATCTCTGATATGACTCAAACTGGACCGTCAATGCATTTACAATGTTTACCGATCTGCCGTGAAAAATGAGGAGCATCAAGTCCAAGTCCGATGTATTAACGTACCTGCCCCCATCCTTGCGGCTGTGAATGGATGTCGTGATGATACGGTGAATCAGCCGCCAAACTGAGGAGCCAATCATTGTGGCTGGCTGAGGGGACGTGAAGAATATGTCTTTCGCGGCGAGGTCTACCCAGAAATGGTACCGATCGCGTGTTCTGAATCACGGGGACTCACCAAGCTTAGTACACCCAAATGCTGTGCAGATATCAAGTGCGGGCAGGGTAAAAGTCTGTCCGCCTAAACGGAAGGTCCAAGAACTTACATTTTGGTCCCTCTTGCCATTATACCTTTGACCACCCTCAACATCTTCCCACGTCGCAGAAAATGATGCCATAAATTGGTTCACCAGCCTCGGGTAAGTACCTGGATCATCCATCAAAATGTAATGCATATCACTGGCACGTAGATAATCACTGATCTTATCCATAACCTTAAGCTTGCTCAATGCGGCATGATCAGGATAAGAGGGAGCTAGTACCTCATAGTTCTCATGCTGTGTCCACCAAGCTTTCATCTTAGCGTCGGCAGCAAGGATTTCTTCAGTAAGAGGGGGGGGGGCCTCCTTGCCTCTCCTGCTCCAGCATGTGGGATAGCTGCCAACATGGCTTGTGTGCGGGACGACTCTCCCACGAGTCTGAAATCTTCGGATGATGATGATGATGCACTGACTGGAGACGGCGGGGGAGAGGAGCAGATTACGATACCACCAGCAGCTCACCTCGGCTTTGGTTTCGTTTTGGCTGGGGCTTTAGGTTTAGCAACACCTTTACCCTTTTTAGCCGCGGCGAGCTTTTTGGCAAGTGGTGGTCGTGGTTTCCCTGTTGCTGTCAAGTTTGTCTTAGCCATCTAAAGCTGGGCGAAGGAAAGGAGCAACTTGGGGAATTGCGTCTGATTCGGGCCAAGAGAACTTTGGAGGAAGCTGGGTTGAATGTGGGTCGAATCTAGGGTTAGCTCGGAGGGGGAGGGCTCGGACTGCGGCGGATGTGGTTGGGATGGTCGGACGGATGAGGATTTAGGATTTGTGGTAGTCGGACGGAAGCTGGTCGAGTGGAAGAGGAATTAGGGCTCGTGGTGAATGAGCGATAAAACAGATTTTGAACGAATAACTCTCACCAGTGATTCGCGCGAATCGTTTGTTCAGTGCTGATTTAAATAGTTTCCATCTTCACGAATCAACTGATTCGAGCGAAGTCTTGGCCGAATCGATCTGTGTTTGCTGCTTTGACCGAATCAAGTGATTCGGGGAGACCATCAATGATTCGCTCGAATCGTTTGTTCAGTGCCGAATTATACATTTTCGGGTTGCACGAATCAACTGATTCGGGCGAATCAACTGGTGTGTGTTAGCCACTCTGCACAAAAATTTTCACACAAATGAACCAGATTCCTCAATCACTTAAAGACATCTAATACTCACTCAAAACACCCCACACTCAAATATTTTCACACATGAATAATCAAAGCAAAAGGGGTAATTTGAGTGCACTCTACCACAAGAATCCCTAAAACCTCTAACTTGATATTGGCATGGCGCAACACAAAGTCAAAAAAATTCTACACAAGTAGAAGCAAAAGCACAAATACTCACTAGCCTAGTTTAAAGTCTTGGCTAAGACGTAGCCGATTCCCTTCTTCATAAGAAACACACTTGAGAAGTCCTTTGCGAGGATCCCTCCTCAAATGGCATGCAATAATTTGGGAATTAGGTAGAATCATCAAGCTTGAAGTCTCCAAGCTCCAAGCTTTGCGCGTCTCCATGGTACGCTTTAATTCGATGGCCATTCACTTTGAAAGTTTCACCTTCTTTGTTTATCAATTCGAAGTGGCCATCTTCATACACTTTTTCAACTTTGAAAGGCCCCGACCATCTTGATTTCAGCTTTCCCGGGAATATTCTAAGTCTAGAGTTGAAAAGCAATACACTATCGCCCTTTCAGAAAGTCCTCCTCCGAATTTTCTTGTCATGCCACAATGTGGTTTTCTCCTTATAAATTCTTGAACTCTCATAAGAGTCGAGTCTAATCTCATCTAGTTCGTGGAGTTGGAGGACTCTCTTCTCCCTCGCCGTCTTCAAGTCAAAAGTTAACTTCTTGATTGCCCACATGGCCTTGTACTCCATTTCGACGGGGAGATGGCATGGTTTCCCATAGACTAGGCGATATGGTGACATGCCAATCGGGGTCTTGAAAGCGGTGCGATATGCCCATAAAGCTTCTTCGAGCTTTGAAGACCAATCCTTCCTTGAGTTCCCCACTGTTTTTTCGAGAATCGCTTTTATCTCCCTATTAGAAACTTCAACTTGTCCATTAGTTTGAGGGTGATAAGGCGTCGCAATTTTATGATAAACTCCATATTTTCGAAGCATCGCTTCGAATTGCCTTTCTTTGAAATGAGTACCATTATCACTAATTACGGTCCTAGGGGCTCCAAATCTTGGAAAGATGACCTTCTTGAATAACTTCATCACAACTTTGGCATCGCAAGAAGGTGAGGCAATGGCTTCCACCATTATCACTAATTACGGTCCTAGGGGCTCCAAATCTTGGAAAGATGACCTTCTTGAATAACTTCATCACAACTTTGGCATCGCAAGAAGGTGAGGCAATGGCTTCCACCCATGTTGAGACATAGTCGACGGCGACTAAAATATACTTATTCCCATAAGAAGATGGGAATGGTCCCATGAAGTCGATCCCCCATACGTCGAATATCTCAACCTCTAGAATACCCTTTTGAGGCATTTCATCTCTCTTAGAAATATTTCCGGTTCTTTGACATGCATCACAAGACTTCACGAACTCATATGCATCTTTGAACAAACTCGGCCAATAAAATCCACTTTGAAGAACCTTTGCGGCCGTTTTGGAACTGGAGCCGTGCCCGCCATAAGGAGAAGAGTGACATCCTTCAAGAATACCTTATTGGTCGCATTCCGCGACACATGATCTATAAAGTCCATCCGCGCAAAGCCTATATAGATAAGGCTCGTCCCAATAGTACCTGTGAAGGTATGTGGCATCATTGACAAACTCCTACAAAGTGAACTAGAGCCTGCTACAGCAAGTATGGAAAGAAAACAGCTGATGAAGAGCATTCCAGAGTGAGCAAACTCAGTAAGTGGCGCTCCAGCTGAAGACATTAAGTGGCGCTCCAGATGAAGACATTAAGTGGCTAATGTCTTCACGAGGCGCTCGACCTAATGTTGCCTTGGGGAGCTCGAAATTCTGAAAGAGAGCATGAAGACATCAGCTTGTGCAATCTGGGCAGAGTGACTATCTCTGGAGCTAAAGTGGAGTAAGCAAGTGCTACAGTAATCTCTGGAGCAGAAGTTCAGTAGTAGATGCTGGAGCTAAAATGTGGTAGCACAAATTCAAAGCTTTCTCGAAGATTGCATTCAATCAACAAATCAGTGGACCGAAGGGCTTTCGGAAAGAGCTGAATATTCAGGAGAATATTTCTGGAGTGTCTCTCAAGAACAAGGGCAGATTTGTTGAATGAAGATTTGATTGGAAAATCAAAACCTCTATAAATTGGAGGATCTTCCTTAGAATTGATGGGATTGTTTCCTAATGCATTTAGGAAATTCCAGCAGCAGCAAACAGCTACAGCACAAGTGAACAAGGAGTTGTTGCAGCTCAAACAATCAAGCTGGCAGCAGAAGTGAACTAGCAGCAGCTACAGCAGGGGGTGCTGCAGCAGGTGCTGGTTCAAGAGCTGTATCAACTGACCGAGTAGAAGTTTTGTGCTGGGTGCGTTTTTGAAGGTATGGCAGCTTTGTGAAAGCTCTTAGAAGAATTTCTAAAATACTAAAGAGCATATTCCAGCAAGGTTTACTTGTCAGAGAAGGAGATTTGCATTGAAGATATTAATCAAATCTAATCTCCTAGATTTTAGGAGATAATTGATCTTGAGGGTCAATTGCCTAAACCTGGAAATTGCTTAAAGTGGTGTGGGTATTTAAGCAGAAGGTGTTAGGGCTGAAGAGGGCGATCGAAGCTGAGCGATACACGAGAGTAGACACAGATTTCAGAGAGAGGATTTTCTGGGTGCCTACGGACGTTGTTCTTCGATCAAACACACACGGGCAGAGCGTTGAGCGCAGAGCTGTGGTGTGCATTGCAGAAGAGAATCAGGTCTTGCAGAGACTGATTTGTGCATTGATCTGGAAGCCAATTCAGAGCTGTGGAGCTTGTTGGTTGATCAAAGGCAGCCGCGGAAGAACTGACGGGTGGAAGGCTCGGTGGAGGTTCGTGCGGAAGAACTCACTAGTGGCAGGTGGTCACTGAATGAGGGGGAGTTACTCAGAGTGTGCAGCGCTCTTGGAGTGGTTCGATCGGCTCGGCAGAAGGCCTTGGAGCGACGCGGACATTGTGCTTCAGCTGTGTGTTACAGCTGTTGCTGCAGCAACCCTGCTGAGTAGTGTAGGATAGAATAGGCTAAGTTCTTTGAGAGGATTGTAGCTATTCTAGACTGACATTTTGTAGAGGGTGTGCTGGCACAAATCAGAGCTTATTCTGATTGTGCTGAGTGATCAACAATAGGTTGAGTAGCATAGGTTGCGTACGTTGTAACCTAGTGTACTTGGAACCTTTGGTTGAGTGGATTGAGGACTGGAGAATAGTCCTCCCCAGACGTAGGCAGATTGGCCGAACTGGGTGAACAAACTTGTGCCTTTGTTCATTGCTTGCTGAGATTATTTCTTGTGAACAAGAGTGTGCTGCAGCAACTGCTTGTTCACAAATCTACCGAATTGAGACACTGTGAAATTTCAGTACCGGTTGATATCATGAAGGAATTTCTTCCTTTGATTGTAATTTGCTCCCTCCGGTAGAATTCCACAAGCTAGGAAGTTCACGAAGTCCGCATATCATGGAGCTTGCGCGGTCTCGATGCTCATCAAGTATTCCCCAATGAATGTGTCATTTACGGGAATCGTTATTGAATCTTCTTCTTTGGTTAGTTCGAGTCTTGATAAGTGATCCGCCACTACGTTCTCGACTCCTTTCTTGTCTTTAATCTCTATATCAAATTCTTGCGGTAGGAGTACCCAACGGATAAGTCTAGGCTTTGCTTCCTTCTTAGAAACCAAATACTTAATGGCGGCATGATCCGTGTAGACTATTGTTTTAGAACCAATCAAGTATTGCCTAAATTTTTCAAAGGCATAGACAATGGCTAGCATTTCTTTCTCCGTTGTTGAGTAGTTTCCTTGGGTAGTGTCAAGAGCCTTACTAATGTAATAGATTACGTGGAGGCGTTTATCGATTCGTTGACCCAAGACGGCTCCAATGGCGCTATCACTTGCATCGCACATCATTTCGAATGGTAAATCCCAATTCGGTGGTTGAATAATAGGTGCGGTCACCAAAGCTTTCTTCAATACTTCAAACCCCTCAAGACAAGGCTCATCAAAAGTAAATTCCACCTCATTGCGTAGAAGATTTGTTAGGGGCTTTGCTATCTTTGAAAAATCCTTAATGAACATTCGATAAAAGCCCGCATGCCCGAGAAAACTTCTAATTCCTTTAACATCTGTTGGAGGTGGCAACTTTTCAATCACGTCGATTTTTGCTCTATTGACTTCGATCCCTCTTTTCGACGCACGATGTCCCAAAACTATGCCTTCTTTTACCATGAAATGACATTTCTGCCAATTGAGGACTAATGCACCTAGCCAAAACACGTGAAAGATTTGTAAGACAATCATCAAAAGAATATCCATGCACCGAAAAATCATCCATAAACACTTCCATGGAATTTTCAAGAAATTCGGAAAATATGGACATCATGCATCTTTGAAAAATACCCGGCGCATTACAAAGACCAAAAAGCATTCTCCTATATGCAAAAGTGCCATAGGGGCAAGTAAATGTTGGCTTTTCTTGGTCATCGGTGTGGATGGAAATTTGGAAAAAACCCCTATAACCATCTAGAAAGCAAAAATATTCATGTCCCGCTAATCTTTCTAACATTTGATCAATAAAAGTTGATCGCGCGTCGTTGTACGCGTCAAATTAATCCTTCCTTCTCCACTTAGTATAGCCGCTAAGTCAGGGTCGATCCCACAAGGAGCAAGCAGACTCGTCTTAGCTAGCAACCTACAACTTACAAAATTGGGGTTGTGAGCGACTGGGTTGCGCAGGTGCGCGAATGAACAGTGGTGAAAGCAGAATTGCACGATACGCGCGCAGGCAGTAGATTTTAAGTACTATGACTATGAAGAGTATCGTTATAGATAATCCTCTATGAATGTATCCCTTATCATCGACTCTAAACATCTATAGTGCATTTTTACTTAAGTTAGTGTCCGATCAAGGCTTCGTAATGCGCGCGCATGTTCCGATCAAGGTTCATGAGCTATTAATTTCTTAAACTAGTCTAAACAGCCACGAATCATATCACAGTAGCAGCTGAGTATCCTAGTGTGTTACTCCTAGTTGTCACCATCAAGCTATCAACTAGTTTAACATACAATAACTAGCAATTAGAATAAGATTGCGGTTCAAGGCTTCCTTTATTCGCACAACTAATTATCACCCATATGCATAGAATTAATATAAGTAGATGTACCAAGCATTAAGAACAAGTCTCAAAGGAAATACTTCATAGAATCATGCCCAACCGATACAAGGTGTTTAGCTAGACATGTAGAAACAAACATCATAGCAATAATAAATAAAACTAAAGTAGCAAGAGAAACATAGCAGATTGGCGCAATTGCGCGTTGCTATTCTCGGCTGGCGCAGCTGGTTCGCGCAGAATCTGGCTGAAGTAGCTCGTGTGTTTTTCTGCCGAGTGTCCTTCTCTCTATCTGCTCTCTCTCACCCCCTAACCCTAGCTTCCCTCCTCTTATATAGTGGTCTTGAAGCCCAAGGAATGCTTAGATTTGGCCCGAGAGACTTTTAGCAACTTCCCAAATCTAGGAGATCAATATTTAGAAACTCTGCCCTTCTGCGCACGCTGATTGCACTACTCGCTTTGCGCAGTCGGGTTGCGCACTGTAGTCCGAAACAGCTATCTCCTTTTGCGCTGCTAGCTCCGCGTAGTCGTGCATTGCGCTCTAAAACGTCCGTTAGCGCACATCTGACTTATCTCATGTTTTATCCTGCAATACAAAAATACCGAAAAACAAGTAATCTTGTACACAAAATGCAAACAAGCACAGTGTTAAGATCTAAATAGCGCATATAACTAGGCTCTATCAAATCCCCCACACTTGCCCTTGTTCTTTCCGAACAAGTACTGAAGCACAGATACTTTTACCTCTTTGAAGTCTAGCGCACAGCCTCATACTCATGCGCGATCCGCACATCGATTCACCCTGCGCTGCTTTATCACCTACGCGCACAAACCCTTAACAATTCTAACATAATAATTTTGAAATTTGTTACCTCTCAGCCAGGATGCAATTTGAAATTCGCAGCGTCTCTTGACAGACAAATTTGTGAACAAGCAGTTGCTGCAGCACGCTCTAGTTCACTTGGAAATTGTCTCAGCAAAACAATGAACAAGACATAAGTTTGTTCACCCAGTTCGGCCAACTGCCTACGTCTGGGGAGGACTATTCTCCAGTCCTCAATCCACTAATCACAGAGGTCTCCAAGTACACTCAGTTACAACTCCACGCAACATATGCTACTCAACCTTGTGTGGATCACTGGACACAATCAGAACAGGCTCTGACTTGTGTCTGCACACCCTCTACAAATGTCAATCTAGAATAGCTACTGTCTCCCCGAAACTCAGCCTATTCTAAACTACACTTAACTCCGCAGGGTTGCTGCAGCATCTGCTGTAGCACACAGCTGATGCACAATTGTCCGCATCGCTCCAAGGCCTTCTGCAGAGCCGATCGAACGCTTCCACGAGCGTTGCACACTCTGGAATTACTCCCCCTTGCTCAGTGACCTCCTGCCACTAGCGAGAGATGCCGCCTAGACACTCGATCGAGCCACACACCCGTCAGTTTTTCCGCGGCCTTCCTTGATCAACCAACAAGCACCACTGCTCTGAATTGGCTTCCAAATCAAGCTCGGATCAGACTACGCAAGTCCTGATCTCCTACAGCTTCAGTCACCACAGCTCTGCGCTCACGCTCTGCTTTCGGGTGATGATCAAAGAACTCGTCCGTCGCACACCAAAATTCCTCTCTCTGAATTCTGCGCACGCACTCGTGTATCCCTCAGCTTCGATCAACCTTTCTGCTCTGCACTGTTCTCCCTGAAATAGCTACGCCAGCTTCAAACAAGAACAGAATTTAGCAATCTCCCAAAAGAAACATTATCTCTTAATTTTTAGGAGATTAGATTTGATTTGATCTCCAAAACAAAACTCCTTCACTAGCTAGGAAATCCCCACTGGAATATTCTCCGTAGCAACTTAGAAATTCTTCTGATGCTCTCAACAGGGCTGCCAGGCCTTCTAGCCCGAGGCCCAGGTTGTTGCTGCAACTCGGACAGATGCTGCAGCCACTTGAACAAGCTCCTGCTATAGCATCCCCTGCTGTAGCTGCTCCTTGTTCACTTGTGCTGGTTTTGTCAAACATTGCCATACTGCATCATCAATCTCCCCCTTGGCATTTTGACAAAACCTTAGGACGTATTTCAATACAGATTTCTTTTTGGTAACCTCCCCTTCTTCTCCTCCCCCTTTTTGGAATAAATGACAAGGGGGTGCTGCTGGTTGCCCTAGGGAGGCAATACACAGAGCCCCAGAGAGGCTCTCAGGTCTTCGAACAGAACTGCATCCAGAGCTTTTGTGAAGATATCAGCAAGCTGTTTCGCCGACACCACATGCTGTAGCGCAATGATATTCTTTTCCACTAGATCACGGATGAAGTGATGATGAATGTCAATGTGCTTGGTTCTGCTTTGCTGGACCGGATTCTTAGAGATGCTTATGGCGCTCATGCTGTCACAGTAGAGAGTCATTTCATCTTGATCAAGACCATACTCACTCAGCATTTGCTTCATCCACAACATTTGAGCACAGCAGCTCCCGACAGCTATGTATTCAGCCTCGGCTGTGGATAATGAAATGCTGTTTTGCTTTCTGCTGAACCAGGACACCAGGTTATTTCCTAGGAAGAAGCATCCTCCAGAAGTGCTCTTCCTGTCCTCTGAGCATCCTGCCCAGTCCGCATCACTATATCCCACCGGATTAGCATTTGTGTCCTTAGTATACCATAAGCCATAGTTCACAGTTCCTCCAACATACCGAAGGATTCGCTTGACCAACTGCAAGTGACTATCTTTGGGACAGGCTTGAAATCTGGCACAGACTCCTACTGCAAAGGAAATGTCGGGGCGGCTGGCAATCAGGTACAGTAAGCTCCCAATCATGCTTCTATAGATTGTCTGACTCCCTTCCACTCCATGTTCATCTTTGATGGCTTTGACATGAGTGGCAGCAGGGGTTCGTTTGTGACTGGCCTTATCTAGCTGAAATTTCTGCACAAGATTCTTGCTGTATTTGCTTTGTGCAATAAAGATGCCATCTTCTTTCTGGGTAATCTCCAGACCAAGGAAATAAGACAGTTCTCTGACCATGCTCATTTGGAATTCCTGCTGCATGTGGTCCACAAACTGCTTCACCAAGTGCTGAGACTTTGATCCGAAGATAATGTCATCCACATAGATTTGTGCAATGATCACATCTGACTTGGTTCTTTTTACAAATAGAGTTTTGTCAGCCCCCCCTCGTTTGTAGCCATGTTTTTCCAGAAACACTGTCAGCCTCTCATACCATGCCCGAGGAGCCTGTTTCAGTCCGTATAGGGCTTTCTTCAACTTGAATACTTGCTCTGGGTGATGAGGATCTTCAAAGCCTTTTGGCTGAGAAACATATACTTCTTCAGAGAGGTCTCCATTCAGGAACGCACTTTTGACATCCATTTGATACAGCTTAAACCCTAGGAAGCAAGACATAGCTAGAAGGAGTCTGATGGCCTCCAAACGAGCAACTGGAGCAAACGTTTCTTCGAAATCTAGGCCCTCAATCTGAGAGTATCCTTGAGCAACCAGTCTGGCTTTATTTCTTGTGATGTTTCCCTTTTCATCAGTTTTGTTTTTAAAGATCCACTTGGTGCCTATAATATTTACTCCATTGGGTCTGTCCACCAGGTCCCAAACATCGTGTCTTTCGAACTCTACAAGTTCTTCCTGCATCGCTATCATCCAGGATTCATCACTCATGGCTTCCTTGAAGCTCTTAGGTTCCATACTGGACAGGAAGCAGGAATTGAGATAAGCATGGCTTTTGGTTCTTCTTCTTTCTATCGGATCTCCAATCAAATTGGTCAGGGGATGATTCTTCTGAATCTTCTTCGGAGGCTGCCTTGATGGTGGATCAGGAGCCTCATTATTCAGATCTTCAGACAGGCTTTCTAATTGTTCATCTGGATTTTCTGCTTCAGCACTTGCTGTAGCATCTTCTGGAGCCACAGCTTGTTCACTTCTGTTCTGACTGACAGGCACCTCTTCAGAGTCAGAGTCTTCATCATCAGTATCAGTGGCAGGGACTTCTTCAGCATCATTGACTACTACATTTATGGATTCCATTACTGTATTTGTCTGCTGGTTATAGACTCGATAAGCCCTGCTGTTCATCGAATAACCCAAGAACACTCCAGGATCACTCTTTGGGTCAAGCTTCTTCCTATACTCCCGATCTCTCAGAATGAAGCAGTCACTTCCAAAGATGTGGAAATATTTAACTGTGGGCTTCTTCTGATTCCAGAGCTCATAGCAGGTCTGGTTGGTTCCTCTCCGTAAGGTGACTCTGTTAATGATGTAACATGCGGTATTCATGGCCTCTGCCCAAAATCTCAGGGGAACCCTCTTAGCATGAATCATGACTCTGGCCATTTCTTGAATTGTCCGATTGTTTCGTTCCACTACTCCATTCTACTGAGGGGTGATGGGAGAAGAATACTGATGTGAGATACCCCTTTGACGATAGAAATCATCCATAGCTTCGTTTTCAAATTCCCTACCATGATCACTGCGAATGCTGCTGATTCTGAGATTTTTCTCTTGCTCTAGACGGGACACCAGTGCCACTATAACTTTCACAATATCTGATTTTTCTCTAATAAAATCAATCCAGGCGAATCTGGAGTAGTCATCAACACAGACAAAAACATACCTTTTTCTGCCCAGACTCTCAACTTCCATCGGACCCATCAGGTCCATGTGTATCAACTGTAGAGGTCTGGTAGTACCTACATCTTTGACTCTTGGGTGTGAAGCCTTCTTTTGTTTCCCAATCTGACAATCTCCACAGATAGAGTTTGTCTCCCCTTTTATTAGCAGTATTCCTCTAACTAGCCCTTCTGTTGCAATTCTCTTCAGAGTCCTCAGGTTAACATGACCCATCCTTCTGTGCCATAGAATCATTTCCTCAGCCTTTGTCAGCATACATTTCGGAGCCAGTGAGTTTGAACTCACGTTGAGAAGATAACAGTTGCTTTTTGATCTGGCTCCTTCTATAATACATTCTCCAGTTTTGTCGAAAACTTTGCACGAGTCTTTCGTAAATTTCACCTGTTTAGTTCCATCACATAGCTGACTGATGCTTATGAGGTTCGCCTTTAATCCTTCCACTAGCAAGACATTGCTTAGGTTGGGCATTCCTTCAACTGCTAAAGTTCCCTTTCCTAGAACTCTTCCTCTCAGGCCGTTTCCAAACTTCACCCGTTGTTCCAGGCAGGGTGTTATGTTTTTCAAGAAGGATCTTTCTCCTGTCATGTGTCCTGAACAAACACTGTCAAAATACCAGCTTATCTCATCTGAGGTGCTTGCTGTGCTGACAAACGCAAGAATCTGAGTCCGCGCATGTTTCTGCTTGATTGGTTTCCTAGCTGAACCTTTTCCAGTGTATGCTGAAGAACAGTTCCTCTTTGTGTGACCTTTGTGCCCGCAGCTATAGCATCTTTTATACTTCGAGACTTTCTTGTCACGGTGATACAGAGGTTGCTGAAGCAGGAGCTTGTTCACTCTTCCTTGTGTTTTTCTGCCTCTCCTGGCTGATTTGTATCTGGCCAAGTTGCATTCATCCTCACTCAGATCTGTCTCGTCTTCACTCCACTGGCAGAGAGAGCCCTCTTTTTCATCAGTTTGCTGGTGCAGTTGATTTGTCGATGGCCATACCCTGCACAGTTCCAGCATTGGACTCCTTTTTCATTTCTTTCTTCTCATCTTCATTCTGAGCAGGTTCCTTCCCTCTCCTTTTATTTTCTCCACCTCTTCTGAATTTTTTTCGTGAGGATGCCCTTTTTCCAGTTCTTGAGTCCATGTTCTTCAGGAGCTTTCCAAGGTTCTTGACTAGCATGCTCACCTGATCATCTGGAGCTGGCTTCTTAGTTTCTGTTTCAGCCTTCAGTCCAATATTCTTATCCTTAGGAGTGAGATCTTCTTTAACCAGCTTCATCTCAAATTGTTTGAGAGATCCCATCAACTCTTTCAGCTTCATGAATCTGACATTTTGAGCTTCTTCAATGGCCGTCACTTTCATGTCAAATCTTGTGGGCAACGATCTGAGGACCTTCCTGATCAGCTTCTCTTCAGGGATAGGTTCACCAAGAGCATGAGCTTCATTTGCCAGATCACAGAGTTTTGCATTAAACTTAGTGACAGTCTCCTCTTCCAGCATTCTCAGATTCTCAAACTGTGTGGCAATAATCTGTAACCTTGACAACTTTACTCTATCAGTTCCTTCATGTGCAGTTTGCAGAATTTCCCAAGCTTGTTTGGCCATATCACAATTTGATATCAACCTGAAATTGTTAGCATCAACTGCAGCAAAAATCGCATTCAGAGCCTTTGAATTACCAGTTGCTGCAGCTCCCTCTTCAGCAGTCCATTGTTCTTTAGGCTTTATCCGTGTGACTCCCTGTTCATCCATGGTGATTGGGGGAGACCACTGGACTACGATAGCTCTCCAGGTCTTCTCATCAATGGCCTTGAGAAAAGCTTTCATCCTAGCCTTCCAATATCCATAGTTGCTTTCTTCCAACAATGGAGGTCTGCTTGTGCTCTGTCCTTCCTTCATTGTCTTGGCTTTTTCAGAGACACTGGAGGATCTTTTACTCTGTGTGTTGAGCTCCTGCTCTGATACCAATTGAAATTCGCAGCGTCTCTTGACAGACAAATTTGTGAACAAGCAGTTGCTGTAGCACGCTCTAGTTCACTCGGAAATTATCTCAGCAAAACAATGAACAAGACACAAGTTTGTTCACCCAGTTCGGCCAACTGCCTACGTCTGGGGAGGACTATTCTCCAGTCCTCAATCCACTAATCACAGAGGTCTCCAAGTACACTCGGTTACAACTCCACGCAACATATGCTACTCAACCTTGTGTGGATCACTGGACACAATCAGAACAGGCTCTGACTTGTGTCTGCACACCCTCTACAAATGTCAATCTAGAATAGCTACTGTCTCCCCGAAACTCAGCCTATTGTAAACTACACTTAAATCCGCAAGGTTGCTGCAGCATCTGCTGTTGCACAATTGTCCGCGTCGCTCTAAGGCCTTCTGCCGAGCCGATCGAACGCTTCCACGAGCGCTGCACACTCTGGAATTACTCCCCCTTTCTCAGTGACCTCCTGCCACTAGCGAGAGATGCCGCCTAGACACTCGATCGAGCCACACACCCGTCAGTTCTTCCGCGGCCTTCCTTGATCAACCAACAAGCACCACTGCTCTGAATTGGCTTCCAGATCAAGCTCGGATCAGACTACGCAAGTCCTGATCTCTTACAGCTTCAGTCACCACAGCTCTGCGCTCACGCTCTGCTTTCGGGTGATGATCGAAGAACTCGTCCGTCGCACACCAAAATTCCTCTCTCTGAATTCTGCGCACGCACTCGTGTATCCCTCAGCTTCGATCAACCTTTCTGCTCTGCACTGTTCTCCCTTAAATAGCTACGCCAGCTTCAAACAAGAACAGAATTTAGCAATGTCCCAAAAAGAAACATTATCTCCTAATTTTTAGGAGATTAGATTTGATTTGATCTCCAAAACAAAACTCCTTCACTAGCTAGGAAATCCCCACTGGAATATTCTCCGCAGCAACTTAGAAATTCTTCTGATGCTCTCAGCAGGGCTGCCAGGCCTTCTAGCCCGAGGCCCAGGTTGCTGCTGCAACTCGGACAGATGCTGCAGCCACTTGAACAAGCTCCTGCTATAACATCCCTTGCTGTAGCTACTCCTTGTTCACTTGTGCTAGTTTTGTCGAACATTGCCATACTGCATCATCACAATTTAATTCGGATGATTCGGAGATAGCTCTTCGTAGGCTTCTGGTTGTCGGTCTCTACTCCGATTTCTGGTACATGGATAATTGCGCAGGTATCTTCAGGTGCGTGATTCATTCGCGCGCTTCTTGGGAACTCAAGCCTTCCGTCCTTGACGATTTTTTCTTGGACTTGCGCATGTGCTAGTATGGAGTTGTGTGCGCACGCTGATTCTTCTTTTTCTTGCGTATATCTTCAACTGATTTCTTTCCTTTATACGGCTTCGTCCATTCTTTTGATTTTCCCAGAACGGTTCCAGTCTCGGCCTTCGGATAGCAGCTATGGAACAACGCCCCGCTCTCCCTCCTTGGTCGACTTGCGCAGGTCAGCACACGCGTTTACACCCGCACCCACTTTCCTACACTCGACTTCCAGAGGAAAGGTGGTTTGTTTTCCCACCTCAGTGCGCACAATGCAACTACTAGGACAACTAAGAACGAAAAATGAAATGCATCATGAAAATGAAAAAAAAACAAAGTCAACGCAGAAATTGAAACATGGTCAGGGGTTCACAAAATATCCACACAAAATAAGAACAGAATAGCCAATGATAGCAACAATGGCAACCCGAGGTGATATGTGCCTAGCCCCTTACTGCGCCCTAAAGGTCTTCTGAGCTGGAGTCCTGCGCAGACCCTTGCGCCTCCTCCTCCATGGACTCTGTCTCTGTCTCGTACTCTGAGCTGGAGGATGGCGGCGCAACTGATACTATTGCGGTTTGGGCTGCGGGCTCCTTGTCCGAGTCGGTCTCCCATATTGAATCTGAACTTAATTCTTTGACGGCAGAGACCTCAGAGGGCGATCGGAATATCTGGGCAGAGGGTTGCTGAGGGGGCTCTGATGGCATTGGCTGTGGGTCCATGACTGGGGTGCGCACTGAGGATTGGGATGGTGACTGCGCGGGAGAACTGGCTGCCTGGCGCTGCTCTGAAGGTGACCCTGGAGGTGGCCTGCGCAGACTGAGGAGAGGGGGAATGGGGTCTCCAAATTGCCACCCTGCAGGTGGATTGATGCTTAAATTTGCCCCCTCAGGCGCCAGGTACTCCAGCACGCTCATGACGTTGAACAACATGCGGTGCTCTGCTGGCGCCTCCTCAGAATCATGTCTGCGCCGCTTTGCTGGCGCACGCGGGGGAGAATCTCGGATGTCAATGGTGACAACTTCCCCTGGCGGTCCACTCGCCCGCGCGCGCGCTCCAGTCTGAGCGCGCGTCCTCATGCGCCGAGCCGGTGGCACGACTGGTGCCTCCACATTCTCCATTTCCTCCTTAGCAGCAGCTTCCTCTTGCCGCGCACTACTCTCTGCGGGCGCTCCTCTGATTGCCGCGCGCCTCGGTGCCCTAGCAGCCTGCAGCCGGTAACACCATTCCAGGGACCCGTCTCCCTTAGCAGTAACTGCTCGGTACTACAGCATCTGAGCACAGTCAAGAGGAACGGCTGGAATAAGTGTGTGCTCAGGCACCTCTGGCTCTCGTGCAGTCCACGCAGCAAATGCGTAATCACACCTCCACAAGTGAGCGGGCCCTTGGTGCTGAGCCGCTCCCAGTGCACTACCATGTCCGACACGAACCTCACCTTCATCCCATAATACAACCCCTTCAGCACATCCATATCAAGCAGGCTGACCTTCGGCGCACCGTTATAGCGTCCAATAACTGTGTACGCGACCATGCGCCACAGGTAAGACATCCAGGGGTCACGCAGCTCACGCCTTCGGCTGCGCCCAGCGGCGAACGGTTTGCTCGGCGCCATCTCGCGCCATGCCTCCTGATTGGTGTGCGTATCCACCTCGTGCTCGCGCACCTTGTCACAGCGCAGGATGCGCTTCAATCTCTTGGCCGATGCAATGTACCACACCCCTCGATGTCGGTACCGGATCTCTAAGTCTTGGATCTGCAGGGACGCCAGGAACTCACAGGTGTCCTCTTTGTCGGCCGCACTTTCTAAGTCCATTAGCGCTTCCCAGCCAGCCTGCGCGAGCTTTTCTATGACCAATTCCTCTAAGCCCATCTCGCACAGGAAGTCCCTGCTGATGCACGGTGTGCCATACATGTCCAGCCTCCAGAAGGCATCATACTTCCGTGCGAAAGATGCTGGGGTGTCCTGGTCCTCGGCTGGCCTCATAGTTGCAACGGTCAACTGTAGTCAACGCTCTACCCAAAATCAGAACTTCAAATCAAACCCTCAAATTCCTACCAGAAGGGCACCTCACTCGCGTCAACGAACCCCAGCAAAGAAATCACCAAACGGAGCTAGCTAACTAGGTGCCGTTGTGATCCTAGGGTTACGTCTTCAGTCGGGTACCTTCACCAAACCCTCACTAAAATGTCTGAAAACGAGGAAGGAGAGGTTACCTAGTGTGCTGGTGGTGTTGTGCTCCTCAAATCTCTTTAGAGAACACTGGAAACGGTGGTCGGACGGCAAAAATCGGCGGGCAGCAGTGCGGAGTGGTTAACGGTCAAAATTGCAGAATGTCCGGATGTTTCTAAGTATCTGCCCTTATATACCCCCTAACCTGCGCATCTGTCATGCGCACTGAACTGCGCACTGACTCGCGCATTGCTACGTGACTCACGAAAAAAATGCAAGTGCTGAACTAGCTAAAATGCAAATCCTCAAAAAGTGTAAAAAAAAAATAATAAAACATGGAAACGTGTCGGGTTACCTCCCGACAAGTGCCTTTGTTTAACGTCGTTGGCTCGACAGTACCTCGTTACTTGCTCAAGTTCGTGCTCCGGACCACCACCACTCTTGCTCCTGCACGCTCTGGTGCATCATTGTGTGCTATGTCCTCCTTAGTCCTGTGCAAAGGAACAGATAGGTGGTCAGTGTGGCCAAAATTGTGTGGCACATCATAAGTAACGAGGTTAATCAGTGAGGGAGAAGATATATAATCAGTAGCTCCTAGTTCTCCCTCCGGTGCAGCAGGTTGTATTTCTGGCGCAGCAGCTTGCGCATCTTCTATTTCGGGTTTCGGCAAATCAACTTTGCGCGTGGCCTCATCCCATGGTTCTCCCAAATATTTCTTAACTCTTTGCCCATTAACCTGAAAGCGATGCTTGCGCTCATTCTCTAACTCGATAGTTCCATACGGGAAAACCTTTGTGACCGTGTAAGGTCCCGTCCACTTGCTGCGCAGCTTCCCAGGCATTAGTTTTAGGCGCGAGGAGAACAACAGCACTCGGTATCCTGGCTCGAAGGTGCGTCTGAGGATGTTATTATCGTGAAATGCTTTCGTGCGCGCTTTGTAGTCGCGCAACCCCTCATATGCATCCAAGCGCAGCTCCTCTAGCTCGCTTAACTCAAATGCGCGCTCTTTACCAGCCTCATCAAGGTTCAAATTGCAAGTGCGCATTGCCCAGTATGCCTTGTGCTCCAACCCAACCAGTAGGTGGCACACCTTTCCGTACACCAACCGAAATGGTGAAGTCCCAATCGGTGTCTTGTGCGCAGTCCTGTATGCCCAGAGTGCATCGTCCACTCGCTGGCTCCAGTCTTTACGCGAAGGTCTAACAGTTTTCTCCAGAATGCGCTTGATCTCTCTGTTGGAAACCTTGGCCTGGCCATTCGTTTGAGGATGGTAGGCAGTGGACGTCCTGTGGCGCACCCTATGTCAGCTTCCTGATTCGTGTGCGTGTCCATGTCAGCTTCGCGCACCTTAGCGCACCTCAGTGTGCGCTTCAGCCTCTTAGCCGAGGCAATGTACCAGACCCCTCGGTGCCGGTACCTTATCTCCATATCACTCATTTCTAGCGACGCCAGAAATTCGCAGGTGTCCTCGTCTGCTGCGCTGTTGAGCTCCAACAGCGCCTCCCAGCCCCCCAGCGCGAGCTTTTCCATGATGAGGTCCTCCATACCGACCTCTCGCAGGAACTCCCTGCTGATGTACGGAGTCCCGTACATCTCAAGCCTCAGGAAGGCTTCGTACTTGCTGGCGAAGTGAGCTGGGGTCGCTTGATCCTCGGCAGGCTGCATCGTGCGCTGGGTCTCTCTGGTCAACTACGGTCAACACTCTCTAAAGCTCAAAAAAATCCAAACTCCTCCAAATGCCCTGAAACTTTCACCAAATGGGCGTCTACTGCCCGCCTACAAAACCCACTAACCAAACCTCCAATCGGTGCACGCTAGCTCGGTGCGATTTCAGACCTAGGGAACCCCTCTTCTCGCACAAACCCTAACTCAATCGGCTCAAATCTGAGAGGAAAGGTTACCTGGTGGGTGTGCGACTGTGTGCTCCTCAAATCTCTCTAAACGGAAGCTGGGTTGAGTGCCGAACGATGAGCGGCTGCTGAGGGCGGGAGTTTCTCTTGCAACGGTCGAGTGTGAAAAGTGCTGAAATCTTCTAAGTACTGCCCTTATATACCCCTCTGACTGGCGCAGCTGTCCTGCGCACGGACCTGCGCACTGTTGCTCGACTAAAAAAAACTGCAAAGTCCTAAACTAGCTAAAAGACACTAGAGAAACTAAAAGAAAAACATGTAAAAGTAAAACGTGTCGGGTTACCTCCCGACAAGTGCCTTTGTTTAACGTCGTTGGCTCGACTGTACCTCGTTACTTGCGTGAAAGTGTACCAGCGACCTCCCCCACTCTTGCTCCTGAGTGACCCTGCGCTCGTGCATGTGTTGTGTTCTTCTTGGTCCTGCGCAAAGGATCGGAAGGGTGGTCAGCATGGTTAATAGTATGTGATAAATTATAAGTAACGAGGGTAGGTAAAGAGGAAGAAGAAATATGCGCAATAGTTCCCAGTTCTCCCTCTGGCGCGTCTGGTGATGACTCTGGCGCAGCAACCTGTGCATCTGCTATCTCAGGCTCTGCCAATTCAATTTCGCGCGCTGTGCCATCCCAAGGTTCTCCTAAATACTTTTTGACTCTCTGCCTATTGACCTGAAAACGATGCCGGTGCTCGTTTTCTAACTCGATTGTTCCGTAAGGGAAAATTTTGGTAACTGTGTACGGTCCCGTCCATTTGCTGCGCAGCTTTCCAGGCATGAGCTTTTGGCGTGATGAGAATAATAATACCTGGTCTCTTGGCTCAAAAGTGCGTCTGAGGATATTTTTGTCATGAAATGCCTTTGTGCGCGACTTGTAATCGCGCAGTCCCTCATATGCATCCAGGCGCAGGTCTTCTAATTCGCTTAGCTCAAATGCGCGCTCCTTTCCGGCCTCGTCTAGGTTTAGGTTGCAAATGCGTAATGCCCAATATGCTTTGTGCTCTAGCTCTACTGGCAGGTGGCATGCTTTCCCGTAAACCAACCGGAACGGTGAAGTCCCAATTGGCGTCTTATGCGCAGTTCGGTATGCCCACAGCGCATCGTCAAGGCGCTGGCTCCAGTCTTTGCGCGACGGTCTCACAGTTTTCTTCAGGATGCGCTTGATCTCTCTGTTGGAAACCTCGGCCTGTCCATTCGTCTGAGGGTGGTAAGCGGTGGACGTCTTGTGGCGCACTCCATAATGCTTGAAAACCTGCGCCACTATCCTGTTGCAAAAGTGCGTCCCCTGGTCGCTTATGACTGCCTTAGGCACTCCGTACCTGCAAAATATGTTAGTTCTCAAAAAGTCAGCGACCGTCTTACCATCATCCTTCCGTGTAGCCTTGGCCTCAACCCATTTGGAGACATAATCTACCGCGACCAATATATACTCGTATCCGGAAGATGGAGGAAATGGCCCCATGAAGTCAATTCCCCAAATGTCGAATACTTTATCCACTAGAATCGGCGTCTACGGCATCTCATTGCGCGCTGATATGCCTCCTGTGCGCTGGCATCTGTCACAGTTCCTGCAGTAGTTATATGAGTCACTGAACAAGCGCGGCCAATAAAATCCACAGTCCAGAATCTTTCTGCTCGTGCGCTTTGGACCGAAGTGTCCTCCACATGCATGCGCATGACAAAACATCAAAACAGAGTTAATTTCATGGTCAGGCACGCAGCGCCTTAAAATCTGATCAGGTCCTATTCTGAGCATATACAGGTCATCCCAAATGTAATGCTTGGACTCATGCTTTAATCTCATGCATTGGGTTTTAGTGAAATGAGGAGGAAACGTACCTGTGACCAGGTAATTTACAATGTGCGCATACCATGGTACCTTACCTGTCAGCGCCATCAGATGCTCGTCAGGGAACATCTCCGTGATTTGCCCTGGCTCCTCCGCTTTCACGATCCTGCTCAAGTGGTCCACGACTGTGTTCTCCGTGCCCTTCTTATCTTTGATCTTCAAGTCAAATTCCTGAAGTAGGAGCACCCAGCGCATCAGGCGCGGCTTAGTTTCCTTCTTAGACATTAGGTAATGGATTGCTGCGTGGTCTGTGTAGATGATGACTCTAGCACCTAGAACATATGCGCGGAACTTCTCCAGCGCAAACACAATTGCCAGAAGTTCCTTCTCCGTGGTGGTGTAGTTCCTCTGCGCAGCGTTCAGTGTGCGCGATGCATAATAAATGGCGTGCGGCTTCTTGTCCACTCGCTATCCCAGGACTGCACCTACTGCATAATCGCTTGCGTCGCACATTAGTTCAAAAGGTAGGTTCCAGTCTGGTGCGCGCATCACTGGCGCACTTGTCAGCGCCTCCTTCAGCTTATCAAATGCGGCCCTGCACTCATCAGTGAATTCGAAACACACATCCTTTTGCAAGAGGTTAGACAGGGGTATACAAATCTTAGAAAAATCTTTTATGAAGCGCCTGTAAAACCCGGCATGCCCAAGGAATGATTTCACATCGCGCACGTTAGAGGCATAAGGCAGATTGGAAATAATATCTATCTTGGCCTTATCTACCTTGATCCCCTCCTGCGAGATAATATGTCCAAGTACTACACCATGCGATACCATGAAATGACATTTTTCATAATTGAGCACTAGGTTCTTTGAAATGCAGCGCGCTAAGACCTTATCAAGATGAGTTAAGCATGCGTCAAAGGTACCTCCGTATAATGTAAAATCATCCATGAACACTTCTATGCATATACCAATCATATCAGAAAAAATGCTCATGACTGGACGTTGGAACGTACCTGGCGCGTTACACAGCCCAAATGACATACGCCGAAACGTAAACGTACCGAATGGGCAGGTAAATGTGGTCTTCTCTTGATCTTCCGCAGCTATGGGTATCTGATTGTACCCTAAATATCCGTCCAAGAAGCAAAAGTAGGGCTTCCCCGCTAATCGATCTAGCATTTGATCCATAAAGGGTAGCGGGAAATAGTCCTTGCGCGTGACTGCGTTAAACTTCCTGTAGTCGATGCACATGCGCCATCCAGTCTGAATGCGCTTGGGAACTAGCTCGCCCTGCGCATTCTCTTCTATTGTGATTCCTCCTTTCTTCGGCACCACCAGATTTGGAAGTTGCCAAGGATGAGCCTCTGAGCAGTATATAAAGAAGAGGAAGTCTAGGGTTTGAGAACATCACGAAGCAATTCGTACACCAAGGAGGCACTGCGCAGCAGAACTGGAAAACACACGAGCTTACTGAGAGGACCTGCGCTAGCCGACTGCGCCAGCCAAGACTGCAACCTGCACGCACTGTTTGCTATTGTTTTCTCGGATACTCTAGTTGTTATTTACTGTTTCTATGATGTTTACCACTAGCATGTCTAACAGGCAGCGTTTAGGACGCGCACCACACAGCCTGCGGAGCTAGCGGCGCAAACAGAAGAATTGGCAGAGTTGACCACGGTGCGCTAACCGATTGCGCTAACCAAGATGCCGTGCGCCATGCGCAGATAGTGGTATTTCCAAATCTTGACACCACCAGATTTGGAAGTTGCCAAAGTTGGGCCTCTTGAGCAGTATATAAAGAGAGGAAGGACTAGGGTTTAGAAAGAGACCAGAACTTCAAAGACACAAGATATCAGCGAGAGAGAGCCAGATTCAAAAACACACGAGCTTGCTGAGAGGACCTGCGCCAGCCAAGACTGCAGCCTGCACGCACTGTTTGCTATTGTTTTCTTGGATACTTTAGTTATTATTTACTGTTTCTATGATGTTTACCACTAGCATGTCTAGCTAAACGCTTGGTATTGGTTGGGCATGAATCTATGAGTATTTCCTTTGAGACTTGCGCTTAATGCATAGCTTGTTGGCTTATATTAATTCTGTGCACATTGTTGGCAGCTAGTTGCATGAGTAGGGGAAGCCTTGAACCGCAATCTTACTTTTGTTGCTTGTTGTTGTATGTTAAACTAGTTGAATAGCCTGACGGTGCCAACTAGGAGTAACGCGCTAGGATAAGCAATTGCTACCTTGATCGGATTCGTAGTTGTTTAGTCTAGTTCAAGAATTAATAGCACATGAACTTTGATCGGAACATGCGCACATGTTAGGAAGCCTTGATCGGACACTAACTTAAGTGAAATCAAACTATAGACGTTTAGAGTCAATGATAAGGAATGCACTCATAGAGGATTGTCTGCCCAATACTTCTCATAGTCATAGTATTTCTCTACTGCCTGCGCACGTCTGGTGCAAGTTCTGCGTTAGCTACTATTTACTTGCGCATTGCGCAACCCAATCACTCACCCCCCCCCCCAATTTTCGTAAGTGTAGGTCACTGGTTAAAACTGAACTGCTTGCTCCCTGTGGAGATCGACCCTGACTTAACCGCTGTACTAGTGGAAGAGGAAGGATTAATTTGACGCGTACAACGACGCGCGATCAGTGGTCAGTGTAGACAGTGACTTTAGCGCCCAGAACATATGCGCGAAACTTCTCCAGCGCAAATACGATTGCCAGAAGTTCCTTCTCGGTCGTTGTGTAGTTCCTCTGCGCAGTGTCCAGTGTGCGCGACGCATAATAGATAGCATGTGGCCTCTTATCTACACGCTGGCCAAGTACTGCGCCTACAACGTAGTCACTGGCATCGCACATCAGCTCAAATGGTAGGTTCCAGTCTTGTGCGTGCATTACTGGCGCACTGGTCAGCGCATCCTTTAACTTGTCAAAAGCATTCCTGCACTCATCAGTGAATTCAAAGCACACATCCTTTTGAAGGAGGTTAGACAATGGGATACATATTTTAGAAAAATCTTTAATAAAGCGCCTATAGAACCCTGCATGCCCAAGAAACGACTTAACGTCGTGCACATTAGTGGAATAAGGCAGATTTGAGATAAGATCAATTTTCTCTTTATCGACCTTAATTCCTTCCTGCGAGACGATATGTCCTAAGACTACTCCATGTGACACCATAAAGTGACATTTTTCATAATTGAGAACTAATTTCTTGGTAATCCAGCGTGCTAAGACCTTATCAAGATTATCCAAACATGCATCAAACGTCTCACCGTGCACAGTGAAGTCATCCATGAATACCTCAATACATAAACCAATCATATCAGAGAAAATGCTCATGACTAAGCGTTGGAACGTACCTGGCGCATTACACAGCCCAAACGACATGCGCCAGAATGCAAAGGTACCGAATGGGCGGGTAAAGGTTGTCTTCTCCTGATCCTCCGCAGCAATAGGGATTTGATTGTACCCTGAGTAACCGTCCAAGAAGCAAAAGTGTGGCTTTCCTGCCAACCGGTCGAGCATCTGGTCCATGAATGGTAGCGGGAAATGATCCTTGCGCGTGACTACGTTTAACTTCCTATAGTCAATGCACATGCGCCACCCAGTCTGTATGCACTTGGGAACTAGCTCGCCCTACGCATTCTCCTCTATTGTGATGCCTCCTTTCTTAGGCACAACGTGCACTGGACTCACCCACTTGCTATCTGAAATCGGGTATATTACACCTGCGTCAAGCAGCTTCAGGATCTCCTTCTGTACTACCTCCATCATAATCGGATTCAGTCTGCTGAGGTTCCCTGGATGGTTTGGCATCATTTTCCAGCAGAATTGTGTGCATGCACACATCAGGGCTTACTCCGCGCAGGTCAGCCAATGTCCATCCTATGGCGCGCTGGTTCTTGCACAGCACCTCCTGTAATCGCGCCTCTTGCTCCTCCTTTAATCCTTTCTTTATAATGATAGGCAGGGTGTCCTCGTTGCCCAGGAAGATGTACTTTAAGTGCTCGGACAATTGCTTTAGCTTAACCTTGGGTGCCTGTTCAATAGAAGGCAGGATTTTATTAGTAGCGCAAACATTAACCAGATCACATACCTATCGGGACACTGGTTCTGTGCTGCTCAGCTTATCATCTTGTTCCTCCAACTCTGTATGTGCCAATGGCGCAGGCTCCCCTATTGCGCTCGCACACTGCGCATGCGCAACCAAGTCGTCCATACTGTCTAATGCGAGCACTGTGGCGTCCTCATGAGGGTGCTGCATCCCCTTGAAAATGTTGAAGTGAATCTCCTCGCCATCTACCTCCATTGAGAGCGTGCCTTTCCATACGTCTATCTTTATGCGCGCTGTCATCAGAAATGGTCTGCCTAGTAGGATTTGCGCGCTTCCCTTGCTCGGCTCACCCTCCATCTCCAAGACGTAGAAATCTACTGGGAACACCAGCTCTCCTACTCGGACAAGAACGTCCTCTATCATGCCCGTTGGTTGTTTGCACGACCGATCTGCTAATTAGATGGTGAGACCTGCAGGCTTTAGTGGACCAAGGTGCAATGACACATACAAAGAGTAAGGAAGCACATTTATAGATGCACCGAGATCAATCATGCAGTTGCTTACCGTGGTCTTACCTAGGGTGCACGGTATGGTGAACGTACCTGGATCCCGGCATTTAGGTGGTACCTTGTGTTGCACAATTGCTGATGCATGTGCGTTAAGCATTACTTGTGCGCACTCGCCTTTCCTCCTCTTGTTTGTGCACAGCTCCTTCAAGAACTTGGCATAACTGGGAATCTACCGAACTGCCTCAATCAGGGGAATGTTTATTTCCACCTTGCTGAATAACTCGTATAACTCCTTGTCCGGCGCCTCCTTCCTTGCTAAAGGTGCCTGCACAGGAAAAGGAGCAGGTGCATTAGTACTCTTTTTTCTGATTGTATCATACCTGGCGCCACCCCCTGCTGGTTCGTAGCTGGCGCGGCTAGTTGCGCATCCGGCTGTTCTGGCTCTGGAGGTTGCGCAACTGGCGGCACTGGCTCCTTTGCGGTTGGAGCTGTCCCCACTGTGCGCCCAGTCCTTAGTGTTACGGCGTTAACTCCTCCCTTAGGGTTTTGGATCACTTGCGAAGGCAAGTTGCCATCGCTCTTTTTCAGCTCATGGACCGTGGTAGCAATCTGCGACAACTGCTTCTCAATTGACTCGAACCTCTTGTCATATTTTTCATCGTTCTTGCGCACGGTGTCTGCCAACTGACCCACTATGTCTTCTAAGGAGCGCCGCGGTTGCTGGTTATTCTGTGCTGGTGCGTCATTGCGGCGGTGCGGTGGGTTGTATGCTTGCTGCGCCTGCTGAGGTGCACGATATTCCACTGGCTGCCTTTGGGGATTGCTGTCCTCCCTCCATCTGAATCCATTTGCGGCAAATCCAAAGCGCGGTTGATTCTGCCTCTGCGGTCCTCTATTGTCCCATCCTCCTAGAGCATTGACATCTCCTGATCCTCGAAAAGTGTGGGACATGCTTCGGTTTTGTGCTCAGTGAACGTACAGAACTCGCATACCTTTGGCGCAACTAGTTGCGCGCCTTGCGCACTCATCAGTTTCTGCAGCATGGCTTTCATTTCCTTAATTTCGGCGCTGGAATCCACCTGGTGCACAGCGCGCGCACGACTGTTCTCAAGCGTCAATTGATGCCTTACCTGTCCAGCAGAGTCCTCGATCATCTGCCATACATCCTCTGGGTACATGTTGCATATATCACCTCCTGCGCATGCGTTCAGCAATCTAAGTTCCATCGGTTGTAGCCCGTTCAGGAAATTCTCTATCAGCACATGTTGGGGCAGGCCATGATTGTAGCAGTTAGCCTCCAGCTCCCTGAAACGCTCATAGTACTCTGATAGTGACTCTCGTACGCCCTGTCTAGGTGCGGCCAATTCCCTCCTGAGTAGCGCAATCTTTGCTGCGGGGTAGAACTTATCCAAGAACTTCTTCTGGAGCTGCTCCCATGTGCGAATAGATCCTGCTGGTAAGCTCATCAGCCAATGCCTGGCTGTATCACACAATGAAAAACGGAACGCCTTCAGCTTCAGCGCTTCTTCACTCTCCCCGTCGATCTTCATGTTCTCGCAGATAACTAGGAATTCGCGCACATGCTTGACTGGGTTTTCGTTGTTCATCCCATGGAACTTCGGCATATGATGAATGAATGAGCTCCGTAGGTCAAAATGCCCATCGGGTGGAAGCACTATGCACCACGGTTGGTTGACTGTGATTGGAGCCGACATCTCGCGCACTGTTCTGCGTCGCACGATCTGTTGCGCGGGTTGCGCATTATATACTTCAGCGGCCATCCTTGCTTCAACTTCGCACTGCACTTCCCCTCTGGGGTTCTGTCCCCTAAGTTATCGCCAATGACACTGTTATTCTCCATGTCCTGTTCTAGACTTCAAGCAAACGGAATTAAAAGAAACTAAATTGTTGCCCCTGTCTGTGCGCAACTATGATCTGCGCAGCACAACTGTTTCAAGGTTGCGCAGGCGGATGTTGATTGCGTACTGGCAGAAACACCAACAAAAATAAAAAAGAAATAACTAGCTACTGTAAAAGAAAACTTGAACTAGTT
This sequence comes from Umbilicus rupestris, assembly GCA_963678935.1. NCBI lineage: Eukaryota > Viridiplantae > Streptophyta > Magnoliopsida > Saxifragales > Crassulaceae > Umbilicus > Umbilicus rupestris. The sequence continues at coordinate 6,413,883 of OY787626.1, read as the reverse complement.
AAAACTTATCTGTGTTGCTCCCCGGCAACGGCGCCAAAATTTGATCGCGCGTCATTGTACGTGTCAAATTAATCCTTCCTTCTCCACTTAATATAGCGGCTAAGTCAGGGTCGATCCCACAAGGAGCAAGCAGACTCGTCTTAGCTAGCAACCTACAACTTACGAAATTGGGGTTGTGAGTGACTAGGTTGCGTAGGTGCGCGAATGAACAGTGGTGAAAGCAGAATTGCACGATATGCGCGCAGGCAGTAGATTTTCAGTACTATGACTATGAAGAGTATCGGTATAGACAATCCTCTATGAATGTATCCCTTATCATTGACTCTAAACATCTATAGTGCATTTTTACTTAAGTTAGTGTCCAATCAAGGCTTCCTAACGCGCGCGCATGTTCCGATCAAGGTTCATGAGCTATTAATTCCTTAAACTAGTCTAAACAACCACGAATCCTATCACAATAGCAGCTGAGTATTCTAGTGTGTTACTCCTAGTTGTCACCGTCAAGCTATCAACTAGTTTAACATACATTAACTAGCAATTAGAATAAGATTGCGGTTCAAGGCTTCCCTTATTCGCACAACTAATTATCACCCATATGTATAGAATTAATATAAGTAGATGTACCAAGCATTAAGAATAAGTCTCAAAGGAAATACTTCATAGAATCATGCCCAACCGATACAAGGTATTTAGCTAGACATGCTAGAAACAAACATCATAGCAATAATAAATAAAACTAAAGTAGCAAGAGAAACGTAGCAGATTGGCGAAATTGCGCGTTGCTGTTCTCGGCTGGCGCAGCTGGTTCGCGCAGAATCTAGCTGAAGTAGCTGGTGTGTTTTTCTGCCGAGTGTCCTTCTCTTTATCTGCTCTCTCTCTCCCCCTAACCCTAGCTTCCCTCCTCTTATATAGTGGTCTTGAAGCCCAAGGAATGCTTAGATTTGGCCCGAGAGACTTTTAGCAACTTCCCAAATCTAGGAGATCAATATTTAGAAACTCTGCCCTTCTGCGCACGCTGATTGCACTACTCCCTTTGCGCAGTCGGGTTGCGCACTGTAGTCCGAAACAGCTATCACCTTTTGCGCTGCTAGCTCCGCGCAGTCGTGCATTGCGCTCTAAAACGTCCATTAGCGCACATCTGACTTATGCTAATGTTTTATCCTGCAATACAAAAATACCGAAAAATCAGTAATCTTGTACACAAAATAATGCAAACAAGCACAATGTTAAGATCTAAATAGCGCATATAATTAGGCTCTATCAAAAAGGAATTGGGAAATGATCTTTCTTGGTGGCTTTGTTTAATTTCCTATAGTCTATGCACATCCTCCACCCCGTGACCGTGCGCGTAGGGATCAATTCATTCTTATCATTCTCCACAACGGTGAGCCCGCCTTTCTTAGCCCCCACATGAATTGGGCTCACCCATTCGAAGTTGGGGATCGAGTAAATTATTCCCGCATCTCTTAACTTAGTCACTTCCTTTAACACAACCTCACCTAGCTTCGGATTTAATCGCCTAAGAAATTCGCGGCTAGGTTTCACATTCTCCTCAAGTCTTATCCTATGCATGCAAACCTTGGGGCTAATCCCTTTCAAATCATCAATGGAATGCCCAATAGCACCCTTATACAATTGCAACACATGCATAAGCTTAGAGGTCTCACATTCATCAAGAGATGCTTCGATAATAACGGGTAGTGAGTTATTTGGTCCGAGGAATTCATACCTTAGATTTGGTGGAAGGGGTTTCAATCCCTCACCGAATTCCTTACCTTTTTGTGTATCTTCTTCGATGGCGTCTTCATCAAGAGTGTTACCGTCCTCAAGATTCATCAGCGAGGCGAAAGATGGACTACCACTATCTTGGGTGAGCAACTCGTACTCAAGATTTTTCAACTCATCATGAGCATCATAAACATCACAAGCATCATTTATTTCAAGCAAATGACAATCCATAGAACTACTAGGAGCATTTAAAAAAATTTTCAAGTAAAATTTAATTTTGTCGGTTCCTAAGTTAAGTTCTATAACTCCTTCTCCACAATTAATAACGGCTTTTACCGTATTCAAGAAAGGCCTTCCTAGTATGATAGGGATTTCACGATCCTCATCCATTTCAAGCACATAAAAGTCAACGGGAACATAAAATTTCCCTACTCTAATTGGAACATCCTCTAAAATACTCTTAGGTAACCTAGATGATCTATCCGCCAATCTAAGATTTATGGATGTAGGAGTGAGTTCACCCATGTCAAGTTTTTGAAACAAGGAAAATGGCATCAAAGAAATACTAGCTCCCAAATCACATATTGCGCTATCTATGCAAAAATCGCCAATAGCAATAGGGATAGAGAATGAACCATGATCATTTAGCTTCCTAGGCATGTTATGTTGAATAATAGCGCTACAATTAGCATCCAAAGCTACGTGATCAATTTCATGCATTTCTCTCCTATGCGATATAATATCTTTAAGAAATTTTGCATAAGTGGGCATTTGAGTTAGTACCTCCGTGAAGGGGAGAGTCACTTGGAGTTTACTCAAGATATCCGCAAAGCGTTTGAAATGTGTGTTCTCCTTCTTCTTCTTTAATCTTTGCAGAAATGGAATGGGAGGCACATATGGAGCGGGTTCTTGAGCTTTTTCTTTTCCTCTCTTCTCAACCTTCTCTTGAGATGAAGACCCTTCTTTATCAACCTCAACGGTTGTGTTGGCAATTTTGGTCTTCACTTGGGGTTCTTCTAAGACTCTTCTGCTCTTTAGGGTGATGGCATTTATAGTTTCGGAAGAGTTCACATCCGGTTGAGAAGGCAATTTCCCTTGATATTTTGAGGAAGAACTCGCTTGTTGAGCAATTTGGGTCTCAAGCATTTTGTTATGTGCTTGCAATTGGTCGAGTCTTTGAAGGATGAGTTGGTTATCCTTTTGTTGTTGAGCTTGAGTTGCGGCCAATAGCGCGACAATGGATAATAGGGATGGTTCCTCTTGGCTAGGCCTCTCCTCATTTCTTTGGTAAGGAGCTTGCCCTTGTTTCCTTGGTGGGAATCCCGGAGGTGTAGGCTTTGGCTCATTGTTGATGGGCGCTCTCCTCGGAAAGTTTGGGTCTTCATGGAACCTTACATGTTGAGGAGGGTTCCTTGGTTGGCAGGGAGCATTTCTTGGTTGATACCCACTTGATTGAGGTGGCACATAAGCTCTCTCTTGGTTCCTCACAAGATAGCTAACATCTTCAAATTCATCCGCATGCTTGGAGGTGCAAGAATCTTCGTCATGCGACGGGTTAGCGCATATGCTACAAGCTTGCGGATGTTCTCTTCTCTTGTTCAAATTCATGTTCCCAATAGATTGTGCCAAGGAATTTACCGTCTTTGCTAGGGAGTTGAAATCTTCCTTTGTTACGGCCTTAGAGGTTTCCTCCTTGCTCTTTTTCTTCAAGTGGTTCCTTTCACCACCCCATTGATGCGAATTTCGTGCAATCTTTTCGATGATCTTGAAACCATCGGTAGCCGTTAAGTCCATCATTGCTCCATTACTCGCATGGTCCATATGGTTCCTTGCATCTTGGTCCATCCCATCGTAAAAGCTTTGCAATAATTGCCACCCGTTGAATCCATGATGAGGGCAATCTCTTTGAAGCTCTTTGAAACGCTCATAAGCCTCATAGAAGGTTTCATCGTCACGTTGAGTAAATTGATTAATTCTATCCCGAATCTTCTTTGTCTTGGCGGGAGGGAAGTATTGGATTAAAAAGGCTTGTGCTAGTCCCTCCCAAGTGTTGAATGTATCCGGTTCATGACTCATCAACCAATCCTTAGACTTCCGGGAAAGTGAGAACGGAAAAACCTTCATGTATACCCACTCTTGTTGGATGCCCGGCATTTTGTATGTGCGGCATAGCTCCGTAAATTGGGCCAAATGTGCATTTGGGTTTTCATACCCGTCAAATTGATGTGCGGCCACCATATGGAGGAGGGCGGATTTGATTTCAAATTCTTGGTCTTTTCCCTCCGGCAAGCAAATAGGAGAACCATAATGTCCAATGGTTGGGGCGATGTATGCCCCAACCGGTCTTTCTTCTTCCTCTTGCGGAAGAGGAGCATTTCCTTGCCTTCTAGAAATTTGTGGATCCATATTTCCCGGTTGTTCGGCTCGTGTAAGCGAAGGAGTATCCAAATGAGGAGTGTGAAGCTCGTGTGAAGCGGAGGGATGAGAAGGTTGGCTTGTAGTTGAGGTAGAATCTTGTTCTTGTACTCTCTTGCTTCTTGCTCTAGTTTGCATTCAAACACCTATGAAGCAATCAAAGAAGCTTTTGTAAGTGTGAACTTAAATAGAGACAAACAAGAATAGCACGCACGCAAGCAATTACGACAACTAAATTGATATGAACCCCACCCTCTAGTGTGATGGAAACCGTTATCTTGAGTTGGATCGTAACCAAAAATCTCCCACAACAAGTTTGTCGAGCTCGATGACCCCTCACCTTATTGTGATGAGAAACCACGACTTCATAGGATGAGTCTTAACCCTTCACCGTAACGCAAATGGATAGCGTGATGAGAAACTTAGAACTTCAGATTCAAACGCCACATCAAGAATGGTGATAAGTTTGGATTTGAACGCCACAAGATTAACCTTGAGAAGTTCAGAAAGTTCAATCAAGAACAAAGAAAACACATGTTTCTCACAAGTTTATTATTCATTGGATGGTGAAAATGATAGTGTAGCATCCCTTATATAGGGAATAGATAAGAAGCTCAAAGGACTAGAAAATGAAGATAAGAACAACTTAATGAGATTGAAGATGAGACCAACTCATGAGTTTTCTTGCGCTCCAAAAGTCGTCTATATTTATCTTCTCACATTGCATTTATGAGATGATTAGATTGAATACCATTTGCTCTTTCTTGGTAATCAGCCCAACTTTCTTGAATAAGCCCATGTAGAGCTTCATATAACTTCTTTGCTCTTTGTCTTGTAATTGGCCCACTAGAAATTGAAAATGGATCATTATGCTTATAACCTTCAAGTGATTTGGCTCCAATAGTCACATCATTCTCTCCCTCTTGAAAAGGATTTGTCCTCAAATCTTCGTCTTCCTCAAATGGAGACAAATCAGCAACATTAAAGCTTGCGCTAACATTATACTCACCGGGCAAGTCAAGCTTGTAAGCGTTATCATTAATGCGTTCAAGAACTTGAAATGGTAGAAGCTTTGATCGTCTTTTTTCAGGAAAACGCTCTTTTCTCAAATGCAACCAAACCCATTCACCGGGCTGAAACACAACCTTCTTGCGTCCTTTGTTGGCTTGTTGAACATAATGCTCAGTTCTCCGTTCGATGTTCTCTTTAGCTTTTTGGTGAATTTGTTTGGCCAGTTCAGCCTTCTTTTTGCCATCTAAGTTTAGACGCTCCTGCAATGGTAAAGGTGTAAGATCTAAAGGAGATAAAGGATTAAAGCCATACACAATCTCAAATGGTGAAAACTTAGTTGCTCTGATACCAGAATGATGTGACTATTGGAGCCAAATCACTTGAAGGTTATAAGCATAATGATCCATTTTCAATTGTTCCTCTACCTTAATGGCTTGATGTACCATATCTGACAACTCCACATAGTGCTGCAACTCCACAACATCAGCGATCTCACGAGTCAGCCTGTGCAAGAACCTAGCCATGGTAGCCTCACGATCCTCCTCAACATTAGCACGAATCATTGCGACCTCTATCTCTTTGTAGTACTCATCTACACTCTTTTTCCCTTGAGTTAATCGCTGCAACTTTTGATACAAACTCCGATAGTAGTGGCTTGGCACAAAACGCTTTCGCATAAGCCCTTTCATCTCATCCCACGTCTCTATAGGTGGCTCTCTATTACGCCTCCTATTGACCAGCAGCTGATCCCACCAAATAATAGCATAATCAGTAAATTCAATTGCTGCCAACTTAACCTTTTTTACCTCGGAATAGTTGTGACACTCAAAGACCATCTCAATCTTTGTCTCCCATTCCAAGTACGCTTCAGGATCATTCGTTCCTTGAAAAGAGGGTATTTTGATCTTTATGCTTCCCAAATCATTGTCCACTCTAGGCCTTCTCTCTCGCACATCTCCATCAGCCTCAAACTCATCATCAACTTGCCTAGCACGCTGCCTATTGTGATTGTTGTTTTGCTGCCTATTTGGACCTCTCGCCTCCACTTGATCGAACCTTTCATGAATTGGCTCAATTTCGGCCCTCAACATGCGCCTCATCTCACCCAACAATGCTTGCATTTGAAGGTTGGGAAGTTGATGTGGCCCCTCTTCATCTCTTTGATCGTTTTCCATTTGGAAGAGAAAAAAACTTCAGATACAATTTAAGGACCTCAAAAAACACTCGCTCACGTGTTTCACTCAATATTGATGCACTCCACTCGTGTATGCACTCAAACTCTCCTGTCTTTTTTCACTCAATGTGTTTGTCTCATGTTCTGAATCAAACTCAATGAAATCAAAAGAAGAATCAGGTGGAAATCAAAAGAAGTAGATAACCAAACCTATCAAAAGTTTGAAAAGAAAGACAAAAAGAAAAGAAGGTAGAGATACAAGAAAGTGAAGGGATATCCAACAGATTTTTTTTTGTTTTTGTGGATAAGAGAATCAAACGACAAGAATAGAATGCAAAGGATATTCAAAAGATTTTTTTTTTTTTTGTATTCCTCGCAACTAGAATACTTTTTTTTATGCTTTTTTGTATGCTGCCTTTTTTTTTTTGTATGCTGCCTTTTTTTGGCTTTGCTGTTTTTTTTTTTTTTTTTGCTTTTATTATTGCGATAAGGAATAACAAAAGAAGGAAATGAAAAGTGAAAGGTTTAGTTATGAAAGGGACAGAAAAAAAAAAAAGAAAGATAACTCAAACCTGCGTTGAAACAAGGCTCTGATTACCAAACTGATACGAACCCCACCCTCTAGTGTGATGGAAACCGTTATCTTGAGTTGGATCGTAACTAAAAATCTGCCACAACAAGTTCTCTTATAGAGGTATCTGTAGTAAGCACTAAAGATAAATGATATTTTTGGGTTTTGCTTAATGAATAAAAGGGTGACTAGGGATTCAACTTCTCCCCTAAGATATGAGGAAAATGAAATAACTCACTAATACATGCATGAACTACATTTGGTTGATAAAAGCAAGGCTAATGCATCGTCCGCTCTAGGTTCAACTCTCGCTCCTTCCCTAGAATGGAGAGGATACATAAATGACATGGTTCTCAAACTCTCATTCTATTGAACCGTGTAGAATTTGAGTCCCATAACCGCACCCTCTCGGTCTATTGGCCGGTTACTCAAATCCGCTCAAAACTTAGCCTAATATCAAGAATGCATGTCGCTCTCACGCACAAACACTCCATCTGTGATCATACAATAGCTATGAAACATCCTAAGTTCAACTCTCGCTCCTTCCTTAGGGGTTTTAACCAAGCATACTCACTTAAGCATTTCGTCAAACACTTGGTGTGCATACAATGAATACATAGCTAGGGCACAATATAATCAAACCAAACTTCATTCAATGCAATAACATAGTGTTCTACATCATATCCAATCCTAGGGGATCCATTTAATCCCCAATCACAAGAACAACTACTCACTCATAATGAGTGTGCACAAATACATGACAACTAAGTGAAACATCAATGTAAATACAAAGCTAAAGAGTTTAAGAGAGGTTAATGTAGAATCTTCGATCCAAACTTCAATCTTCAATCTTCTCCAAGTTCCAGTCGCCTAGGGTTGCAAAAAATGTGGAAGCTTTATTTCTTCACTTCCATCTCATTCTATTTATACATTTTGAAGATTTCCAAAAAGTGCCCGAAGTGTCCGAATTACATGATTCGGTCACTGTCCATGTGATTCGCTCGAATCATCTGTTCAGTGCTGTTTTGAGTCTGGGCGAATCACTTATCCTGGCCGAATCACTTTTTGATTCGGTCATACCCTTGTGTTGATTCGGTCAAACGTCTTATGGAGCTCAACTGATTCGGGCACCTCATGGGCGAATCACTTCTGATTCGGCCGAATCATCTGTTCAGTGCTGATGTCGGACTGGGCGAATCACTTTTCTTGGCCGAATCACTATGTGATTCGGTCAACCCCTTATGTGATTCGGTCAAATCTTCAAGACTTTTCCTGGATCAGGTCGATTCGCACAGCTGAGAGTGATTCGGCCAGGCTGGTGGGCGAATCACTTCTGATTCGGCCGAATCACTTCTGCAGTTTGCTCAGTCTTTCTGCTTTTGATCTCCATCGACCGGAATTCGTCCAGATTTTCTTCGGGCCACTTCATATCGTGAGATACATATTTTTAACCTGAAATGGACGAAGAAATAATCAAATGGCTTTATAGAATAGCGGAACAAACAAGAAGTAAGGGGAAAAATGTGGACAAATAAAAGGTTATTTGTCCGCTCATCAACTATATAAACAGAGTCAGAGTAGTAGGGAAAGATAGTTTTGGAATTAATAAAATTTCAGAGTTCTTTCATTTGTGCCTAGGGTTCGAATTCAGGTTTCATCTTTCCTTTGCCCACACGCACTGCATCAACTAATCTCGATCCTCAAGACTTCACTATCTCCGTTAGAGTACAATGGTTTCCAACAACTCAGCCATGCTAGTCTAACCACTACTTCTAACCCAATTGAAGTCTCTGCTCAATCTGTCTACAAAGGCTAGCCTACACTATCAATACACTTCTAGTAATAGATAGCTAATGACCTGAACGCACAAACTCAGCCTATCCTATTACAATGTGTTATAGCGGATGCTGTAGCAACTTCTATCGCCAAATTGCTGTCGCTTCTGTCCATGACTTCTCCAAGCACTCCCTGATGAGTAGTCGGACACACGGCACTTCTCCTCAATCAATGACCTTCAATCATTATCAAGGAGCACGGTGGGCTAGTCCGCACAAGCTTCACTCTGCGGCTGTCTGCCGTTCTGCCTGTCAACCGAGACTCCGCTCAAGTCGACTGCCTCGAATCAATATAGTAATCACACTGCTCCAGTCCAGATTACTCTTCTGCTCTCACAGAACTTGCGCTTCAGCACTCTCTGCTTTTATCTCTGCTCAGTGTGCATGTCTTCTGTGATTCAGTATCTTCGAGTGTATTTGCTTCGGTCTCTTCTAGTGTATTTGCTTCGGTCTCTACCTCTGCTCATATAGCTCTGCACCTCAGCAACTTGATCCAGCAGATAATCATACCTTCTGAATTCTCCTGGATTCCCGCACAATAATGCTGCCTTCCAAAGCCTTTCTAGATTTCAGGAAGTTGTTGAGATTCTGTTCCCTAATTTGGAACCTTATCTTATTGGTCTTCATCTCTGTCAGCTGCACCTTTGCTAAAGATTAGTATCATCTGGACTCTCTCTAGCCTGTGCAACGCCATCAGTAATCCTCCGAGCACCTCCAGATAGATCTGCTACAAGGATACTTTCTTTACCTTTAGCCTTGAATCTTCGGGGTTGTTACAACCTCTTCTGGTCCTTGTCTTGATTCCTTCTGATCATTTGTACCAGCTCCATTCGTTAGTGGATGCTATAGCAGCTGCCTCTTTTGTTTTTGTCAGTCTTCTTTTGTAAGTACCAGCTCCTGGTTGCAAGAGTTTGATGTAGCCTCTTCTTCCGCTCGAGAGCTTCCACTTTATCCTAGATGCCTTATCCATAACAATCTCCCCGTTGGCATTTGCTAACAAAACTAACTACTAAGACTGACAAAACCTATCATCTGTAAAAAAACAATGTTAGCTGATTCTCTCTTCTTTTTCTTCTTCTCCCCCTTTTTGTCACAAATGACAAGAGGGTCCAAGAGTTGCATCAACAACTTACTCCGATGATATACATAGACCCAGTGCAAATCTCAGATTTTCGAATCTAACCTCATCTAGTGATTTTGTAAATAAATCTGCCAGCTGCTTCTCAATGGCAATATGTTTTAGCATAATCACTTCCTTTTCAACCAAGTCTCTGATGAAGTGATGTTTGATGTCGATGTGCTTGGTTCTAGAGTGCTGCTTGTGATTCTTGGATATGCTGATGGCACTCAGATTGTCACAGTAGAGGTCATGGTAGTTTGCTGCACGCTGTACTCACTCATCATCTGCTTCATCCATAGCATCTGGGCACAGTTGTTAACAGCTGCTATGTATTCTGCTTCGGCAGTAGAGAGAGATATGCTATTCTGCTTCTTGCTGAACCACGAGACCAAATTGTTTCCCAAGAAGAAACACCCTCCGGAGATACTTTTCATGTTTTCTACATAGCCTGCCTGATCAGCATCATAATATCCAACCAATTCAGCACTTTTAGAGAGGTTCATCAATTGCAACTGGAGTTTTAGAGAAACTGGTGTACCATAATCCATACACTGTCGTGCCTCCAACATACCTGAGGATCCTCTTGACCAGCTGAAGATGGCTTTCTTTTAGAGACGCTTGGTATCTTGCACATAATCCCACTGCATAGGATATGTCAGGTCTGCTGGCAGTTAAGTAGAGCAAGCTCCCAATCATACTTATGTAGAGAGGTTCATCAATTACAACTCCAGTTTCATCTTTGATTGCCTTTGAATGGGTGGCAGCAGGTGTTCGATTGTGGCTTGCATTGTTCAAGCCAAACTTTTTCACCAAATTCTTACCATATTTGCTCTTGGATATAAAGATACCATCCTTCTTTTGATAGACTTGTAACCCGAGGAAATAGGATAGCTCACCAACAATGCTCATTTGAAATTATGTCTGCATATGACCCCGAAATGGCTTCACCAACTTCTGGGATCCCGAACCAAATACAATATCACCAACTTCTGGGATCCACAATCATACCCATGCTTAGTCAGAAAGACGGTTAGCCTCTCATACCAGGCTCTGGGAGCTTTCTTCAATCCATAGAGCGCTTTCTTTAGCTTGAACACGTGTTCAGGATGATGAGGATCTTCAAAACCCTTGGGCTAAGCTACATAAACTTCCTCTAATAGGACTCCATTCAAGAAGGCACCCTTCACATCCATTTGATATAATTTGAACTTTAAATGACAGGCAAGGACAAGAAGTAACCTAATAGCTTCCATTCGAGCTACTGAGGAAAAGGACTCGTCAAAGTCCTCTCCTTTAATCTGAGTGTACCCCTGATCTACCGGTCTAGCTTTGTTCCTCGTAATAGGATAGTGGCGCAGGTATTCAAGCATTATGGAGTGCGCCACAAGACGTCCACCGCCTACCATCCTCAGACTAATGGCCAGGCCGAGGTTTCCAACTGAGAGATCAAGCGCATCCTAGAGAAAATTGTGAGACCATCGTGCAAAGACTGGAGCCAGCGTCTTGACGATGCGCTATGGGCATACAGAACTGCACATAAGACACTAATTGAGACTTCACCGTTTCGGTTGGTTTATGAAAAAGCGTGCCACCTGCCACTGGAGTTGGAACACAAGGCATACTGGGCATTGCGCATTTGCAATCTGAACCTAGACGAGGCTGGTAAGGAGCGCGCATTTGAGCTAAGCGAGTTAGAGGAGCTGCGCCTAGATGCATATGAGGGGCTGCGCGACTACAAGGCGCGCACAAAAGCATTTCACGACAAAAACATCCTCAGACGCACCTTTGAGCCAGGAGACCAGGTACTATTATTCTCCTCGCGCCTAAAACTAATGCCTGGGAAGCTGCGCAGCAAATGGACGGGACCATACACGGTTACCAAGGTTTTCCCTTACGGAACAATCGAGTTAGAAAACGAGCACCAGCATCTTTTTTAGGTCAATGGGCAGAGAGTCAAAAAGTATTTAGGAGAACCTTGGGATGACACAGCGCGCGAAGTTGACTTGGCAGAGCCAGAAATAGAAGATGCACAAGTTGCTGCGCCAGAGTCGCAACCAGATGCACCTGAGGGAGAACTGGGAACTATTGCTCATATTTCTTCCCCCTCATTAACTAACCTCGTTACTTATGATTTGTCACATGATATTAACCACGCTGACCACCCTTCCGATCCTTTGCGCAAAACTAAAAAGAACGCAACGCGCACACGAGCGCGGGGACACTCAGGAGCAAGAGTGGGGGGGGGGGGGGGGGGGGGGTCACTGGCGCACTTTTAAGCAAGTAAAGAGGTACGGTCGAGCCAACGACGTTAAACAAAGGCACTTATCGAGAGGTAACCCGACACGTTTTACTTTTACACGTTTTTTTATAGTTTTTTTTTAGTGTTTTTAGCTAGTTTAGGACTTGCAGTTTAATGTTTTTCTTTCTTATGTCCTTTGTTTTATTTGCATGCATGTGTGCGCTCTCCGTTGCGCTTGAGCATGAGTCGTGGGGATACGTCTCTGTTTAAGTGGGGGGGGGGGGGGGGGGGGGGGGGGGCGTTACATTTGCATTTCACGTTTTTTTTGAGTTTTGAAGTGTCGCTTAGTTTAGTTGAAGGGAATAGTAGCAGTGGTGCGCTTGTGTGCGGGTTGCGCACACTTTTCGACTTGTATTGCTCTATTTATCTTGCATGCGCTACTATCAACTGTTTAGTATATTTTTTCGATTTTTCTGCTCCTATTAGTTGGGATATACAGGGGATGTGGAGTTGACAAAAAAGCTCTAGAGAGGCGGTTAGTCGTTTTTGCTTCGAAGGTAAGGTATATGGTTGAGAGCGCTAGTGGAGGCCGGTGCTTCGCGACCTTCGGAACAATAGAGCGCGCTCAACCACGCAGATGCCGAAGGCAAATACCCAAAGCGTGGCGAGGTGGGAAAACAGACCACCTTTCCTCTGGAAGTCAAGCAAGGGAAGGTGGCTGATGTGCACGCGTCGTTGTGCGTGTATCAAAGTAATTCCTTCCTCTTCCACTTAGTACAACAGTTAAGTCAGGGTCGAATCCACAGGGAGCAAGTAGATTAGCTTTAACTAGTAACCTGCACTTACGAAAACTGGGGGTGTGAGTGATTGGGGTGCGCAATGCGCGAGTAATCAGTAGTAAACGCAGGAATTGCACTAGACGTGCGCACGCTGTAGAGATTAAGTACTATGACTATGAAAAGTATCGGCGCAGACAATCCTCTATGAGTGTATTCCTTATCATCGACTCTAAACGTCTATAGTTCGGTTTACTAATGTTAGTGTCCGATCAAGGCTTCCTAACATGTGCGCATGTTCCGATCATGAGCTATTAATTCTTAAGACTAGTCTAAGCAGCTGCGAATTCTGTCACAGTAGCAACTGATTATCCTAGCGCGTTACTCCTAGTTGTCACCGTCAAGCTATTCAACTAGTTTAACATATAACAAACAAGCAACAAGAGTAAGATTGCGGTTCAAGGCTTCCCCTACTCATGCAACTAGCTGTCAACAATGTGCACAGAATTAATATAAGCAAACAAGCTATGCATTAAGCACAAGTCTCAAAGGAAATACTCATAGATTCATGCCCAACCGATACTAAGCGTTTAGCTAGACATGCTAGTAGTAAACATCATAGAAACAGTAAATAATATCTAAAGTATCTAAGAAAATAGCAACTAGCAGGTGCGTGCAGGTTGCAGTGTCTCGGCTGGCGCAGTCGGCTAGCGCAGGTCCTCTCAGTAGCTCGTGTGTTTTTGAATCTGGCTCTCTCTCTGATATCTTGTGTGTCTCTTCAAACCCTAGCCTTCCTCTCTTTATATACTGCTCAAGAGGCCCAACCTTGGCAACTTCCAAATCTGGTGGTGTCAAGATTTGGAAACACCACTATCTGCGCATGGCGCACGGCACCTTGGTTAGCGCAATCGGTCTGCGCACCGTAGTCGACTCTGCCAACTCTTCTGTTTGCGCTGCTAGCTCCACAGGCTGTGTGATGCGCTCCTTAAAAGCTGCCTGTTAGCGCGTATCCGACTTAGGCCCTCGTTTTGCACTGCAATACAAAAACACTGAAAACTAGTAATCTTGTACACAAAATAATGCAAACAAGCATAGGGTTAGGATCTAAATAGTGTGTATAAATAGGCTCTATCAAACCCCCCACACTTGCCCCTTGTTCGTCCCGAACAAGCACTCAAGCACGGATACCATTACCTCTCTGGAGTCTAGCGCACAGTCTTGCACTCTGGCGCGATCTGCACTACTGTTCACCTTGCGCTGCTCTACCACCTGCGCGCACCTGCCTTCAACAGCTTAATATAATAATTTCGCAATTCATTACCTCTCAGCTGGGATGAAGATCATTTCGGATGGCTGGGAGATAGCTCTTCATAGGCTCCGGGTTGTCAGCTCTCACTCCGAGGACGGGTATATGGTTAACAGCGCAAGCTTCTTCCGGTGCGTGATTCTTCTGCACACTTCTTGGGAACTCAAGCCTTTGATGATTTTTTTGTCGACCTTGCGCAGGCTGGTACGTATTTGTGCGCATGCTGATTCTTTTGTAGCGCATATCATCTGCTGGTATTTTTCTTTTGTACAGCTTTGTCTACGGTTCCTATGTTTCCCAGAACGGTTCCAGTCTCGGCCTCCGGATAACAGCTATGGAACAACGCTCCGCTCTCCCTCCTTTGTCTATCTGTGCAGGTCAGCGCACGCGTTTACACCCGCGCGCGCCTTCCTTAGCTCGACTTCTAGAGGAAAGGTGGTCTGTTTTCCCACCTCGCCACGCTATGGGTATTCGCCTTCGACATCTGCGTGACTGAGCGTGCTCTCTTGTTCTGAAGGTCGCGAAGCACCGGCCTCCACTAGCGCTCTCGACCATATACCTCACCTTCGAAGCTCGAACGACTAACCACCTCTCTAGAGCGTTTCTGTCAACTCCACATCCCCTGTATATCCCAACTAACAGGAGCAAAAAAATGAAAAAAAATACTAAAACAGTTGATAGCAGTGCAAGCAATAACGATAGCGCAAAACAAGCTGAACAGTGTGCGCAACCCACACACAAGCGCACCAATGCTACTGTTTTCTTCACTAAAAAAAACTACACTATAAAGCTCAAAAAAAACGTGAAATGTAAATGTAACGCTCCCCCCCACACTTAAACAGAGACGTGTCCCCACGACTCAAGCTCAAGCGCACGGAGAGCACATATGCATGCAAGCAAAACAAAGAAAAAAAACGAATAGTCAACGCAACACAATATAGTAAGGGGGCACAAAAATATTCAGCACAATATTCAGCAAAATATAGCAACATATAGCAACAGTTTTCAAAAAGATAAGAAAAGAAACCACCCGAAAGAAATGCGCGCCCTCCCTGCAGCCCTAGATGTCCTCGGAGCTGGACTCAGCCTCGGATCTGTGCGCCTCCTCCTCTGAAGAATCTATCTCGTACTCGGTGCTGGAGGCTGGCGGCACTGGTGGGTGTGCGACGGTGTGCTCCTCAAATCTCTCTAAACGGAAGCTGGGTTGAGTGCCGGACGGTGAGCGGCTGCTGAGGGCTGGAGTTTCTCTTGCAACGGTCGAGTGTGAAACGTGCTGAAATTTTCTAAGTACTGCCCTTATATACCCCTCTGACTGGCGCAGCTGTCCTGCGCACTGAGTGCGCACGGACCTGCGCACTGCTGCTCGACTAAAAAAAACTACAAGTCCTAAACTAGCTAAAAGACACTAGAGAAACTAAAAGAAAAATATGTAAAAGTAAAACATGTCGGGTTACCTCCCGACAAGTGTCTTTGTTTAACGTCGTTGGCTCGACTGTACCTCGTTACTTTCGTGAAAGTGTACCAGCGACCTCCCCCACACATGCTTCTGAGTGACCCTGCGCTTGTGCATGTGTTGTGTTCTTTTTGGTCCTGCGTAAAGGGTCGGAAGAGTGGTCACCATGGTTAATAGTATGTGATAAATTATAAGTAACGAGGGTAGGTAAAGAGGAAGAAGAAATATGCGCAATAGTTCCCAGTTCTCCCACTGGCGCGTCTGGTGATGACTCTGACGCAGCAACCTGCGCATCTGCTATCTCAGGCTCTGCCAATTCAATTTCGCGCGCTGTGCCATCCCAAGGTTCTCCTAAATACTTTTTGACTCTCTGTCCATTGACCTGAAAACGATGCCGGTGCTCGTTTTTTAACTCGATTGTTCCGTAGGGGAAAACCTTGGTAGCTGTGTACGATCCCGTCCATTTGCTGCGCAGCTTCCCAGGCATGAGCTTTAGGCGTGATGAGAATAATAATACCTGGTCTCCTGGCTCAAAAGTGCGTCTGAGGATACTTTTGTCATGAAATGCCTTTGTGCGCGCCTTGTAATCGCGCAGTCCCTCATATGCATCCAGGCACAGCTCTTCTAATTCGCTTAGCTCAAATGCGCGCTCCTTTCCGGCCTCGTCTAGGTTTAGGTTGCAAATGCGTAATGCCCAATATGCTTTGTGCTCTAGCTCTACTGGCAGGTGGCATGCTTTTCCGTAAACCAACCGGAACGGTGAAGTCCCAATTGGCGTCTTATGCGCAGTTCGGTATGCCCACAGCGCATCGTCAAGGCGCTGGCTCCAGTCTTTGCGCGAAGGTCTCACAGTTTTCTCCAGGATGCGCTTGATCTCTCTGTTGGAAACCTCGGCCTGTCCATTCGTCTGAGGGTGATAAGCGGTGGACGTCTTGTGGCGCACTCCATAATGCTTGAAAACCTGCGCCACTATCCTATTGCAAAAGTGCGTCCCCTGGTCGCTTATGACTGCCTTAGGCACTCCGTACCTGCAAAATATGTTAGTTCTCAAAAAGTCAGCGACCGTCTTACCATCATCCTTCCGGGTCGCCTTGGCCTCAACCCATTTGGAGACATAATCTACTGCGACCAATATATACTCGTATCCGGAAGATGGAGGAAATGGCCCCATGAAGTCAATTCCCCAAATATCGAATACTTCATCCACTAGAATCGGCGTCTGCGGCATCTCATTGCGCGCTGATATGCCTCCTGTGCGCTGGCACCTGTCACAGTTCCTGCAGTAGTTATATGAGTCACTGAACAAGCGCGGCCAATAAAATCCGCAGTCCAGGATCTTTCTGCTCGTGCGCTTTGGACCGAAGTGTCCTCCACATGCGTGAGTATGACAAAACACCAAAACAGAATTAATTTCATGGTCAGGCACGCAGCGCCTTAAAATCTGATCAAGTCCTATTCTGAGCATATACGGGTCATCCCAAATGTAATGCTTGGACTCATGCTTTAATCTCATGCATTGGGTTTTAGTGAATTGAGGAGGAAACGTACCTGTGACCAGGTAATTTGCAATGTGCGCATACCATGGTACCTTACCTGTCAGCGCCATCAGATGCTCGTCAGGGAACGTCTCCGTGATTTGCCCTGGCTCCTCCGCTTTCACGATCCTGCTCAAGTGGTCCGCGACTGTGTTGCAAGTCAAATTCCTGAAGTAGGAGCACCCAGCGCATCAGGCGCGGGCTTAGTTTCCTTCTTGGACATTAGGTAACGGATTGCTGTGTGGTCTGTGTAGACGATGACTCTGGCCCCAAGAACATATGCACGGAACTTCTCCAGCGCAAACACAATTGCCAGAAGTTCCTTCTCCGTGGTGGTGTAGTTCCTCAACGCAGCGTCCAGTGTCCGCGATGCATAATAAATGGCGTGCGGCTTCTTGTCCACTCGCTGTCCCAGGACTGCACCTACTGCATAATCGCTTGCGTCGCACATTAGTTCAAAAGGCAGGTTCCAGTCTGGTGCGTGCATCACTGGCGCACTTGTCAGCGCCTCCTTCAACTTATCAAATGCGGCCCTGCACTCATCAGTAAATTCGAAACACACATCCTTTTGCAAGAGGTTAGACAGGGGTATACAAATCTTAGAAAAATCTTTTATGAAGCGCCTGTAAAACCCGGCATGCCCAAGGAATGATTTCACATCGCGCACGTTAGAGGCATAAGGCAGATTGGAAATAAGATCTATCTTGGCCTTATCTACCTTGATCCCCTCCTGCGAGATAATATGTCCAAGTACTACACCATGCGATACCATGAAATGACATTTTTCATAATTGAGCACTAGGTTCTTTGAAATGCAGCGCGCTAAGACCTTACCAAGATGAGTTAAGCATGCGTCAAAGGTACTTCCATACACAGTAAAATCATCCATGAACACTTCTATGCATATACCAATCATATCAGAAAAAATGCTCATGACTAGTCGTTGGAACGTACCTGGCGCGTTACACAGCCCAAATGACATGCGCCGAAACGCAAACGTACCGAATGGGCAGGTAAATGTGGTCTTCTCTTGATCTTCCGCAGCTATGGGTATCTGATTATACCCTGAATATCCGTCCAAGAAGCAAAAGTAGGGCTTCCCCGCTAATCGATCTAGCATTTGATCCATAAAGGGTAGCGGGAAATGGTCCTTGCGCGTGACTGCGTTAAGCTTCCTGTAGTCGATGCACATGCGCCATCCAATCTGAATGCGCTTGGGAACTATCTCGCCCTGCGCATTCTCTTCTACTGTGATTCCTCCTTTCTTTGGCACACCGTGCACTGGACTTACCCATTTGGTGTCTGAAATAGGGTAAATGACTCCTGCGTCAAGCAACTTCAGAATCTCCTTCTGCACCACCTCCATCATATTCGGGTTCAATCTGCGCTGAGGCTCCCTGGATGGTTTGGCACCATCTTCTAATAGAATTCTATGCATGCATACGTCCGGGCTCACTCCGCGCAGATCAGCAAGTGTCCATCCTATAGCGCGCTGGTTCTTGCGCAGCACCTGCTGTAATCGCGCCTCCTGCTCCTCTTCCAATCCTTTCTTTATGATTACTAGTAGGGTGTCTTCATTTCCCAAGAATATGTATTTGAGGTGCTCTGGGAGTTGCTTCAGCTCGACCTTGGGTGCCTGTTCAATAGAGGGCAAGATTTTATTAGCAGTGCAGACATTAACTATATCGTGTACCTGTCTGGATACTGGTTCAGCACTGCTCAGCTCATCCTCATGCGCCTCCAACTCAGCCTGTGCCAGTGTCTCAAGTCCTTCTGCTGCGCTCGCACATTGCGCATCTGCAACCAAGTCATTTATGGTGTCCATCGCGTGCACTGTGGCGTCTTCATGAGAGTGCTGCATCCCTTTGAATATGTTAAAATGAATTTCCTCGCCATCAACCTCCATAGAGAGCGTGCCCCTCCACACGTCTATCTTTGTGCGCGCGGTCATCAGAAATGGTCTGCCCAGTAGGATCTGTGCACTGCCGTTGCTCGACTCACCCTCCATTTCTAGGACATAGAAATCTGCTGGGAACACCAGCTCTCCTACTCGAACCAGAACATCCTCGATCATGCCCGTAGGGAGCTTGCACGACCGATCTGCTAGCTGAATGGTGAGACCTGCAGGCTTAAGTGGTCCAACGCGCAATGACGCATATAGGGAATAGGGTAGCACATTTATAGACGCGCCTAAGTCAATCATGCAATTGCTTACTGTGGTCTTACCTAAAGTGCATGGAATGGTGAACGTACCTGGGTCTTGGCATTTAGATGGTACCTTATGTTGCACGATCGTTGAGGCCTGCGCATTTAGCATTACCTGTGCGCACTCGCATTTCCTTCTCTTGTTTGTGCACAGCTCCTTTAAAAATTTTGCGTACCTAGGGATTTGCCGAACTGCTTCAATAAGGGGATTGTTTATTTCCACCTTACTGAATAACTCGTAGAGCTCCTTATCGAGCGCTTCCTTCCTAGCCGATGGTGCCTGTACAGGGAAAGGTGCAGGTATGTTAGTACGATTCGTGCCCTTGTCTTTTAATTGTGTCATACCTGGCGCTTCGCCCCGCTGGCTTGTGGCTGGCGCTTCTGGTTGCGCGTCTTGCTCCGGTTACGCATTCTGCTCTGTTGGATCCGGGACTTGCGCAACTGGTTGCGCGGGCGCCTTCGTGGTCTGCTCTGTTCCTATCGTGCGCCCAGTCCTCAGTGTCACGGCGTTGACTCCTCCCTTAGGATTCTGGATCACTTGCGAAGGCAGGTTCCCATCGCTCTTTTTTAGCTCATACACCGTGGTAGCAATCTGTGATAGCTGCTTCTCAATGGACTCGAACCTCTTGTCATATTTCTCATCATTTTTGCGCACTGTGTCTGCTAGCTGCCCCACGATATCTTCTAAGGATCGCCTCGGTTGTTCTGCGCTGGTGCGTCAGTGCGGCGATGCGGTGGATTGTAGGGCGCAGCTTGTTGCGTCTGCTGTGGCGCGCGCTGATCCGTGGACTGCCTCTGGAAATTGTTTTCCTCCTTCCATCTGAACCCATTTGCGGCTAGTCCAAAACGCGGCTGATTCTGCCTCTGCGGCCCTCTATTATCCCATCCTCCTAGAGCATTGCCATCTCCAGATTCCTCAAACAGCGTGGGACATGCATCGGTTTTGTGCTCAGTGGAATTGCAGAATTCGCATGCCTTTGGCGCAACTGGTTGTGCGCCTTACGCACTCATCAACTTCTGCAGCATGGCCTTCATTTCCTTGATCTCAGCGCTTATTTCTACCTGATGCACAGAACGAGCACGACTATTTTCAAGTGTTAACTGATGTCTTACCTGTCCAGCAGAGTCTTCTATCAGCTGCCACGCGTCTTCTGGGTACATGTTGCAAATGTCGCCTCCTGCGCATGCGTTCAATAATCTCAGCTCCATGGGCAGCAATCCATTCAGGAAATTCTCTATCAGCACATTCTGGGGCAGGCCATGATTGTAGCAATTGGCCTCTAGCTCCCTGAAACGCTCGTAATACTCCGACAGCGATTCTCCTGCGCTCTGCCTAGGTGCGGCCAGCTCCCTCCTGAGTAGCGCGATCTTTGCTGCGGGATAAAATTTGTCCAGGAACTTCTTCTGTAGCTGCTCCCATGTGTGAATTGATCCTGCTGGTAAGTTCATCAGCCAATGCCTGGCCGTGTCACACAGTGAAAATGGGAACGCTTTCATATTCAGCGCTTCATCGCTCTCCCCTTCGGCCTTCATATTCTCGCAACTGACTAGGAATTCTCGCACATGCTTGACCGGATTCTCGTTGTTCATCCCGTGGAACTTGGGCATGTGATGAATGAGCGAGCTCCTTAGCTCAAAATGACCGTCTGGTGGGAGAACTATGCACCATGGCTGGTTAACAGTGATTGGGGCTGACATCTCGCGCACTGTTCTGCCTCGCGCGGCTTGTCGCGCGGGTGGCGCATTATACACTTCAGCGGCCATCCTTGCTTCAACCTCGCGCTGCACTTCCTCTCTGAACAGGGATGCGCGGTTATGTGCTCTTGCTTTCTCTGCAGTTCTGTCCCCTAAGTTGTCCCCAACGACACTGTTATCCTCCATGACCTGTTCTAAATCTCAAAGAAAACGAAATCAAAAGATAACTAAGCTGTTGCGTCTGTCAGTGCGCAACTAGAATCTACGCAGCGCAACTGTTTCAGAGTTGCGCAGGCTAATGGTGATTGCGCGCTGTCAGAAACAACAACGAAAATAAAGCAAACAGAAATAACTAACTATTGTAAAAGAAAACCTAAGCTGGTTAAAGCTTATCTGTGTTGCTCCCCGGCAACGGCGCTAAAATTTGATGTGCACGCGTCGTTGTGCGTGTATCAAATTAATTCCTTCCTCTTCCATTTGATGTGCGCATGTTCCGATCATGAGCTATTAATTCTTAAGACTAGTCTAAGCAGCTGCGAATCCTGTCACAGTAGAAACTGATTATCCTAGCGCGTTACTCCTAGTTGTCACCGTCAAGCTATTCAACTATTTAACATATAACAAACAAGCAACAAGAGTAAGATTGCGGTTCAAGGCTTCCCCTACTCATGCAACTAGCTGTCAACAATGTGCACAGAATTAATATAAGCAAACAAGCTATGCATTAAGCATAAGTCTCAAAGGAAATACTCATAGATTCATGCCCAACCGATACTAAGCGTTTAGCTAGACATGCTAGTAGTAAACATCATAGAAATAGTAAATAATATCTAAAGTATCTAAGAAAACAGCAACTAGCAGGTGCGTGTAGGTTGCAGTGTCTCGGCTGGCGCAGTCGGCTAGCGCAGTCGGCTAGCGCAGGTCCTCTCAGTAGCTCGTGTGTTTTTGAATCTGGCTCTCTCTCTCTGATATCTTGTGTGTCTCTTCAAACCCTAGCCTTCCTCTCTTTATATACTGCTCAAGAGGCCCAATCTTGGCAACTTCCAAATCTGGTGGTGTCAAGATTTGGAAACACCACTATCTGCGCATGGCGCACGGCACCTTGGTTAGCGCAATCGGTCTGCGCACCGTAGTCGACTCTGCCAACTCTTCTGTTTGCGCTGCTAGCTCCGCAGGCTGTGTGATGCGCTCCTTAAAAGCTGCCTGTTAGCGCGTATCTGACTTAGGCCCTCGTTTTGCCCTGCAATACAAAAACACTGGAAACCAGTAATCTTGTACACAAAATAATGCAAACAAGCATAGGGTTAGGATCTAAATAGTGTGTATAAATAGGCTCTATCAGCGGCGCAGGTGTAAACGCGTGCGCTGACCTGCGCAAATAGATCAAGGAGGGAGAGCGGAGCGTTGTTCCATAGCTGCTATCCGAAGGCCGAGACTGGAACCGTTCTGGGAACATAGGAACCGTAGATAAAGCTATACAAAAAGAAAAAAACACCAGCAGATGATATGCGCTAAAGAAACCAGCATGCGCACAACTCCGTACCAGCGTGCGCAAGTTCACAAGAAAATTGTCAAGAAAGCTCGAGTTCCCAGGAAGTGCGCGAAAGAATCGCGCACCGGAAGAAACTTGCGCAATTAACCATATACCCGTACTCGAAGTAAAGACCGACAACCCGGAGCCTATGAAGAGCTATCTCCCAGCCATCCGAAATAATTTCCATCCCACCTGAGAGGTAACGAATTTCGGAATTGTTATATTAAAACTGTTGAAGGCATGTGCGCGCAGGTGACAGAGCAACGCAGGGTGAACGGTTGTGCAGATCGCGCTTGAGTGCAAGATTGTGCGCTAGACTCCAGAGAGGTAATTGTATCCGTGCTTGAGTACTTGTTCGGGACGAACAAGGGCAAGTGTGGGGGGTTTGATAGAGCCTATTTATACGCACTATTTAGATCTTAACACTGTGCTTGTTTGCATTATTTTGTGTACAAGATTACTGGTTTCCGGTGTTTTTGTATTCCAGGACAAAACAAGGGCCTAAGTCGGATACGCGCTAATAGGCGCGTTTAAGGAGCACAACACATAGCCTGCGGAGCTAGCAGCGCAAACAGGATAGGAGGTGGCAGATTCAGACTACGGTGCGCAAACCAACTGCGCGAACCAACGTGCGCAGTGAGCCATGCGCAGGATAGCGGTATTTCCAAATCTTGAACACCATATCCCTACAAAATCTCCTAGGATTTGGAAGTTGCCAAGATTGTCACGGGCCAAATCTGAGCATTCCTCGGGCCTCACAAGCAGTATATAAAGAGAGGAAGGCTAGGGTTTGAGGGAGATACACGAGAGAAACACGAGAGAGATACACGAGAGAGAGCCAGAACTGAAAAACACACAAGCTGCAGTCGAGGACCTGCGCTAAGCGACTACGCGAACCGAGACACAGCAACCTGCACGCACCTGCTTGTTACTGTTTCCTTGGACACTTTAGCTTTTATTTACTATTCCTATGATGTTTACCACTAGCATGTCTAGCTAAACACTTTGTATCGGTTGGGCATGATTCTATGAAGTATTTCCTTTGAGACTTGTGCTTAATGCATACTTTGTTTGCTTGTATTAATTATGTGCACACGGTTGACAGCTAGTTGTATGAGTAGGGGAAGCCTTGAACCGCAATCTTACTCTTACTACTTGTTGTTATATGTTAAACTAGTTGGTAGCTTGACGGTGACAACTAGGAGTAATGCGCTAGGATAATCAGCTGCTACTGTGACAAGATTCGTAGCTGCTTAGACTAGTTTCAAGAATTAATAGCTCATGGACTTTGATCGGAACATGCGCACATGGTAGAAAGCCTTGATCGGGCACTAACTTTAGTAAAATCGAACTATAGACGTTTAGAGTCGATGACAAGGAATACATTCATAGAGGATTGTCTTTACCGATACTTTTCATAGTCATAGTACTTAATCTCTACTGTCTGCGCACGTATCGTGCAATTCTGCTTTCACACTGTTCATTCGCGCACCTGCGCAACCCAATCACTCACAACCCTAATTTCATAAGTTGTAGGTTGCTAGCTAGAACGAGTCTGCTTGCTTCTTGTGGGATCGACCCTGACTTAGCCGCTATACTAAGTGGAGAAGGTAGGATTAATTTGACGCGTACAACGACGCGCGGTCACTGGCTCTTTGGGTTTTTAAGAAATTTTGAGATTTGCTCTGCCGCATAAAAAATGAATATACAAAGTGGCGTGACGTTAAAGTAGACAGTCCTATCACTAGTGTGAAGTAACTGAAGGCAGGTGGTAGCCCCCATTTTGGAGTCGCGTCAAAAATGGCAATGATAGAAAGAGTGGGACGTAGTTCCATAGGCTGCTATTAGAAAGCGATGATTGGAACCGTTCAAAGATAGAAAAAAATCATGGACCTTCAATATGAGAAGGAAAAAAGTTCAAAAATAAAATGAATCATCAAGTTGAGACAATAGAGCCAAAGGCCAAGGGGATTTTATTAAAGCAAGAAACTTCACTACCAAAGAAGTTGTCCATCAAAGAAAGCTCAAGTTCTCAAAAGCTTGAACCAATCACGTGCCCGAAAAAGCGACCAAATTTAACCAAATGACTTGGAACTAGGAATAGAGAATGGAGATCATGGGCCTAAAGAGAACTATCTCCCATGCATCCATAATTGGTTTGCATTCCAGCAATGAGGTAACATGTGTTGAATTTATTAATTTTCAAGAATGGTAATATAACTGCAAGTGTTATATTGTTGGATGGTTAAGTAAGAGACTACCATCACATGTCTTGAATAACATCATATCCAGGACTTTGTCAATAAGTTAGTGACTGTAGTGGTATGTTTATTTTCTCTCTCACGGCTTGTTCTTGTTCGGGACGAACAAGTATAAGTGTGGCGTGATTTGACGAGTCGTATTTGTACGCTCAACTAGGTATCTCAGATACATTTGTATGTACAAGATTAATCATTTTGTGTAGTTTTGTGTGTCTTATGTGTATTTTGGATGCTAAGAGAGGATACAAGCTAAAATGGCCATTTATCGGTAATTTTTCATCACAAGATAGAACGATCTCAGTCGCTTCCAGAGCTCACTTCACATTCATGGATGATCCAATAAAGATGAGAGACACATTTTTGCTAAGCTAACTCGATTCTCTACAACTCTCTAATTTACACCAAGAGCAGATTCTGAGGAATAAAATTCAAAGACAGAGCTGCTGGGCAGAACGGACCAACTGAATTAGTCGTAACCGCGGGCAATGAACATTAAGTGCATTGTTACGCATGGTTTAAGAACAACGTTGCCAGCGGATGACGTCAGGAGCCGAGAATGATGATGTCATTAGATTCGAGATATAAAAAATTTAGCAGTACAAGTTATTATAATCTTCCCATGTTACCAACTATTCAAGAGTCAAATCTCTAAGATATTCAACAGAATAAGATAATTCCAAAAGAGTTGAAGAATATTTGGGATATGAATCCTACTTTCTCTAATATTTGGCAAACCTTGAAGCTATATAGAGAATGCTTCTACAATCGTAGACATCATGGAAAAATCAGGGAATCAAGAGAGACAAGTCTCGTAGAGAGAGTTGGGAGTGTGGAGAAGTGTCAAGGAGCGAAGTGATGAAATCTTGGAGTTCCCCTACGACAAGCTTCTTCTATACTTTCTTTTCCTATTATTTTTGTTTAGCTACTACTATGTCTAGCTAAATGAATTGTTCAATTTAGTGCATGAACTTGTGACAACACATTTTGAGGGTTGCACTTAATGCATACGTTATGTTTTATATTACTAGTTCTCTGTGTTGATTTTCTCTAGCACATATATGGATATGGTCCTTTATGAGTCATGGTTTCACATCTATATATAACCTAGTCATTCTTCCATCTCCTTGGCGATGTAGGACATTTCTTCCAATTGCTTATTCTCAACACTCCCCCTCAATTTGAAGAAATGGCACACTATTCCCCCCCCCCCCGATCATTACTTCGCTACTATCTCTTGTAGCGTCTCAAATCCATCGTAGGTACGCGCTCATGCAACTCCCTCCGCTCGAGGTCCTTCACCTATTGTAACCCTTTAGTCGCCCTGCGACTTGCTGGCCCAGCCAGTCTGTAGCTGCCCTGCAGCTTTCTCATACTCAGGGTGCCTTTACTCGTGCCCTCAACCATCTTTGATCGTCCCACACGCTTCATAATCGTCCCATATCTAACCATGGGCTCTGATACCATGTTGATTTTCCCTAGCACATATATGGATATGGTCCTTTATGACTCAAAAGCTCAAGCTTGTGAGTTGATGAGCCGACAAATAACCTTTTATTTGTCCACATTTTTCTCTTACTTCTTGTTTGTTCCGCAATTCTATAAAGCCATTTGATGACTTCTTCGTCCATTTCAGGTTAAAATTATGTATCACGCAATACGAAGTGGCGCGAAGAAAATCTAGACGAATTCCGGTCGATGGAGATCAAAAGAAGAAAGTCTGAGCAAACTGCAGAAGTGATTCGGCCGAATCATAGGTGATTCGCCCATCAGCCTGACCGAATCACTCTCAGCTGTGCGAATTGACCTGATCCGGGGAAAGTCCTGAAGAGTTGACCGAATCACATAAAAGATGTGACTGAATCAAAGGTGATTCGGCCAAGAGAAATGATTCGCCCAGTCCGAGATCAGCACTGAACAGATGATTCGGCCGAATCAAAGTGATTCGCCCATGAGGTGCCCGAATCAGTTTAGCTCCACAAGACGTTTGACCGTATCAACACAAAGGCGTGACCGAATCAAATGTGATTCGGCCAGGATAAGTGATTCGCCCAAAACTCAAAAAACAGCTCTGAACAAAAGGTTCGAGCGAATCACATGGGCATTGACCGAATCAAGTGATTCGGTCACTTCGGGCACTTATTGGAAATCTTCACAAAGTATAAATAGAAAGAGATAGAAGTGAAGAAAGAAAGCTTCCATATTTTCTCAACCCTAGGCGACTAAAACTCGAAGAAGACCAAGCTTGGTGGAAGATTGAAGCTTGGATTGAAGATTCTACACCAACCTCTCTTAAACCCTAGCTTTGTATTTACATTTATGTTTCCCTTAGTTGACATGTATTTGTGCACACTCATTATGAGTGAGTAGTTGTTCTTGTGGTTGGGGATTAAATGGATCCCCTAGGATTGGATATGATGTAGAACACTATGTTATTGCATTGAATGAAGTTTGGTTTGATTATATTGTGCCCTAGCTATGTATTCATTGTATGCACACCAAGTGTTTGACGAAATGCTTAAGTGAGTATGCTAGGTTAAAACCCTTAAGGAAGGAGCGAGAGTTGAACTTAGGATGTTTCATAGCTATTGTATGATCACAGATGGAGTGTTTGTGCGTGAGAGCGACATGCATTCTTGATATTAGGCTAAGTTTTGAGCGGATTTGAGTAACCGGCCAATAGACCGAGAGGGTGCGGTTATGGGACTCAAATTCTACACGGTTCAATAGAATGAGAGTTTGAGAACCATGTCATTTATGTATCCTCTCCATTCTAGGGAAGGAGCGAAAGTTGAACCTAGAGCGGATGATGCATTAGCCTTGCTTTTATCAACCAAATGTAATTCATGCATGTATTAGTGAGTTATTTCATTTCCTCATATCTTAGGGGAGAAGTTGAATCTCTAGTCACTCTTTTGTTTCATCAACCAAAAACCAAAAATATCATTTATCTTTAGTGCTTGCTAGAGATACCTCTATAGGAGGACATATTCCCCCCCAAAAACCGTAGACTTACAATAGTAGCATTGATTAGTTGTCAATTAGTCTAAGCTTTTCCCTTGGGTTCGATCCGAGGTCACTCGGTTATAAATATTGTTTGATATTTGCGTGACTAGAATAGCACTTCATTTTGCTTGCCTAAAACGCCAACGTCATGAGTCATGGTTCCACATCTATATATAAGCTAGTCATTCTTCCATCTCCTTGGTGATGTGGGACATTTCTTCCAATTGCTTATTCTCAACACTCTATGCTTATTTCTATGAATTACATCAGTAGGCTAAGTGTAAACTTTGTCGTAAAGCTTTTTTTTACTTGTTTAATTCTTAATGTTAATACTTACTGAAAACTTTATCGTAAATGTAAGTAGCAACTACTATGTTAATTATCACCTTTGTCGGGATAGTCTGCCTAGAAGAACTAGAATATATCACATTTGTCGAGATGTATTAATTAGTGTACTACCTTTGACGGATTAGAGTATAAGATTTTATAACATGTGATAGTTAGTGCATGTGATAAACGTAAGTCACAAGTGATTGTTCTGATTTGATACTTCTTGTAATTAGAAAGTTTTCTTTTTGCTTCTTGCATCCAAAAATTACTCACAACCCCTTTTTCATTATTGTTACAAGAATAACTTTACCGAATTAGTTCCTTATGGAATCAACCCTAATTGGCACTGCACTAGTGCCTTGTATGAAAATAAAATAATTAATTTGATGCATACGACGACGCGCGTTGGACACACTTCCTCTTTGAATTCTCTTCTGATCAAGCTGCCTTCGGTCATTGGTGGTGGATGTATTGGCATATCTCCTATTTTCCACTATTTTACTTCTTTGTTCCTTTTAATTTATTGTTAGCATAATTAGTATTCCTTAAATATAAATATCAGTGTATTGTCAATTGTGAACAATTTAGATTAATATCTCACATATTAGCTCTCGGAGAACTCATAATCAATAAGAAGATTACAGATTAGCATATAACATTAAGGAAACACTCAATTTTTGCATGTTAAGCAAAGCAAATTAGGATGGACGCCGTAAGATATAATGAATGCTAGAAAAGTCTATTATAACAAAAACAATTGTTGACTTTATTCTTTTCATTTATTTTCTACTATATAATGTGCATAGTATTTGCTTTACGAGATGATGATTGCCAAATAGCATTTTGTTTTATTAACATCATGAGCATGTATTTAATTTATTTTGTTATGTTATGTCGTTTCTGACACAATATTTTGAATGAGCTTTGAGTGTTAATTTATCTATCAATTAGAATGAATGTTGAAGTATTTTGTCCTGAGCATGCTCTTATTATAAGAAAGGCCTATGAGATAATGAAATGAATATAACAAATTACCACTATTATCTGGTCAACATACTTTATGATGTTGTAAACTATCAGTTGACAGAGCTTGATACTAGATTTGGATAGTTCTATAAAGCTTATTGTTCGTAGTGCATCATTCATCCACGCAATAATTTTCGGGCATTCAAAACTGAAAATGCGTGTAAACTTGCTTCAAAGTTTTATCCTTTAGATTTTTCAGCATATGATATGACTGCTCTTGATGTGGAGTTTGAATTATTTCTAGTAGGGATTCAAAAATATCCAACATTTGCAAATATGACTTTTGTATTTGATTTGTGTTGGTCTTGGTTAAATTAGGAAAGTCATCATTTTATCTGATGATTTATCGATGGATTTATCTTATTTTGACTCTTCGGGTATTACAACAACAGCTGAAAGAACATTTTCATCGATGAACATCATCAAGAACAAACTTAGAAATAAGTTGAATCATGAATTTTTTGATGATCTCATTGTTCTTTATGTTGAAAGAACATTTACAGATTGTATTAGCAATGATGATGTAGTTACTGAATATAAATGAACAGTGGTAAAGTTTATTAGACATTTCGTATAATTTTATGAGATTTAGTTTTTGCTCTTTTAACATGTTTTTATTTATGAATGTTTGAAACTTTCAAAAAAAAAAAAAATTAGCCCTACTACATTTCAAATGTTGGGTTCGTCTCTGGTGAGGGCTGCTACGTCTTTAATCTTTCGTGTTAGCGCTTGTTTTTTTAAATGAACTTATTAATTCAAGTACTTAACTTAAAAAGATTTTAACTGAATTATTTATTAAAATATTTAATTTAACTTGAATAAATAATTAAATCGACCGCCCCGTACCACCACTGCCTGCTGGTCGCCCGACCAACGCCGTTAGAAAAGTTACAAAACACATCGAACCGAACATCTCTCTAACTTTTTGGGTAAGAGGAATAAGAGAGAGACAACAACGGAGAGCACGCCGAGAGCAGAAACAAAACTTAACCCATCAAACCTACCATCTCCAAACACCCATAGCTCTAAGATAAAATTTACAATCTGCCACTTTTTGAAAATGTTGTTCCTAAAATGCTATGTTTTTAAGTTGTTTTCTAAAATGTCATTTTTAACAATGTGTATTTTTTATTTAGATGATGACTATACGATGAACTGATGCTGATTAGGGTAAAAAAAAAATACCGCTACTAGAAGCCACGGTTTGGCTAAAAATTAGTCAAACGCAACTTCTAGTCGCGGCATGTTGGCTGCTTCATTTGTGTTAGGTTGAATCAAAACGTGACTGAATTCGTGGTTTGACCAATTTTTAGTCAAACCGCGATTTCTAGTATCGGTTTCAAATTTTTATCCTAATAGCACCAATTCATCGTCTAGTCATCATTTAAATAAAAAAATACACACAAATCGCTACTCATAGTAGTGGTTTGTCTAAAAGTGGCATTGTAGGAAACAACTTAAAAACATGCATTTTAGGAATAAAGTTTTCAAAAAGTGGCCGGTTGTAAAATTATTCTCGCTCAAACAATAGCAGCTCCAACAACTCGTCAATCACTAGATTAGAGCCCAACAATCCCTACCTAGGGGAATCACATAATCGAGCCTAACGCGCCAATCACCAAAGAAATCCAAGCCTGCCGGTGAAATCTGCAACAAGGAAGCAGCAACAACATTGTTAAAGTTGTTCGAGCGAAGGAACTCGATGAAGAATGGGTTGAAGATCAATTTTTTTAGCTCCTTCAGGTTCGGTGGCTCATATTCTATTTCAAATCCAGGTTCGAACAACTTGGTTGGATCGAAACTCAGCTTTTGAAACATGAGTGGATTGGAGTCTAAGCTGCCACCATTGTTTCAGGTTCATCATCTTCTTTTAAAAATTATGTACTTTTAATAGCATGTACACCCGTTGACGAAGTTTTTTGTTTTGAGAACCTCCTCAAATACCACTTTCTTTCACTATTCATAATAATAGAAGGTGTTATTTAGATTATTTATACAACGGTTCAGCACCTAGCACCTCTTATTCTATTCATTGACTTTAAAAAATTAAATTTATATTAATTTTGAATTATCATTTGAGATTTTCTATAAAACTTTTGACAAATGAATGTGTGACACATGTATCCTTTTAGATTCTATCATAATCTAAACATGACTATAAAATAGGGATCTATAATTCTACCGAAAATATCGCATATACACATTTCATCCCTTTTCATCTCTTTCACTCAAAAAATCAGATGGATCCTTTCAACTTTTAAGAAAGTTTTAGCATGGATGATGATGAGGTTAACTCGTTCATCACGAAAGCAATTGCATTGGTAACGACCGGTGAAGAAGAAGATATCCAACCTCGACGTCGCAGACCAAATCTACAAAGACAACGAGGGCCTAGAGGGCAAAATTTGTTAGATGACTAACTTCGTCGAACATCCAATATTCTCGAAGAGAGACTTTTTGATGCAGCACGTGTGGGCAAAGGATTGATGATGCTTGAACTCGAAGCAATATTGAAGCAACATACTTTTCATCCAATCCAGTCTTCCATGCTCGAGCAAAACACATCGAAATTGACTATTACTTCGTTCATGAACGTGTTGCAAAGAAGCTGCTACAAATCCGGTTCATTCCCTCCAAGTATCAACTTGCTGACATATTTACCAAACCACTGCCATTACCTCTATTTCAGAAATGCAAGCGCAACCTCAACATGCTGTCGACAGCTGAGATTGAGGGAGGCTGACAGAATAGGTTGGATTAATCTAAATTAAGTACCTCTATATTTAGTAATTGTATATTTAGTATAGGCATTTATTTACAAGTTATTATTAGATTATCCTATGATTAGATTAGCAAACATGTATATATTGGTGATGTACTCAACCGATAATGTATTAAGGTTTCATTATTCAAAAATCCTAATCTTCGTATCCTTTCATTCAGGCTAACAACTGATGCAGCGTGCGTGCGTGGGCGGATGGATAGGTGGATCAAGATCCGTTGATTCCGAGGAATATCAAGAGATGAAGGGTCAGCACTCGTTGATTCCAGAGAAATGCCTAGGAAAGACGAAAAGGAAGGAAACCTTTGATATTTTATTAATCAACTGAACTGCCTTCAAAAGGCGTACAAAGCATGTTTAAATAAGAAAAGAAATAGATTAAAAAAAAAGGAAACTAAAATCCTAGAAAAAAATAAAGAAATTGAAACCCTAAAACATAAAAATTCGAAAACAATTAGGAAACGAACCCAGATTCTTCCATAGCCGGCTGAAAAGGATCGCGAAACAACAGTGCAGACCGCGGGGCAGCAGTAACCGATGAGGCCGCCCGAGGTTTGGGGTGTGTCTCAGTAGGGAACCCCAATGTCATAATTGCAACTTCCGCCTCATCACCATAATTATCAAAAATAGGAGGATCATCACTAAGGACAAAATCGGCCTCAGGAACTGCCTCAACACCATAATTGTCAAAAATAAGAGGACCAACGATGAGAATAAAATCCGCCTCAGGTACATCACTCAAAAAGAGTCCATGAGAATCCGTTGTCGGCATCACGCAAGAAAGGTTGGATACTGATACCAATCTGATGCAGCGTGCGTGCGTGGGCGGGTGGATAGGTGGATCAAGACCCGTTGATTCCGAGGAATATCGGGAGATGAAGGATCAGTACTCGTTGATTCCAGAGGAATGCCGAGGAAAGACGAAAAGGAAGGAAACCTTTGATATTTTATTAATCAAATGAACTTCCTTCAAAAAGCGTACAGAGCATATTTAAATAGGAAAATAAACAAAAATAAAAGGAAAATAAAACCCTAGAAAAATAAAGAAACTGAAACTCTAAAACATAATAATTCAAAAATAATTAGGAAACTAAGTCAGATGACCCAAAAGCTCGCGAGAGATTCATCAGTGGGCCCGTTCTGCTTTAAAAAATATATTATAATCATTCATCTGACTCTGACAATCCAAAACCTGCTTATCTTCATTTTCAACTTGTAACTTATTCGAAGGACGCTATTTGGTCCACATCAACAATGGCAAGTAATGATTGTAAAATGTGAGTACTCATCTTCAAGCTCTCTTGATCTGTTTCCAATATTTTAAAGGCAATTATTGATCTAAATGTTGTGAAAAGCAACATCAGCCGACAATATTGAGATATTTTTATTTGTGTAATAAGAGAAGAAACCATTGGATGTGTGCACTATTTATCCATCAGCTGACAAGAAAATGAAGCAAAGTTAGAGTGAGCAGCTTTTGTCCTGCACGCGATGTACCATCAAACTATCTTTCTCACTGACCAATCCATAAAAATAGACAGAAATTAAGAATAGAGGGAAATAATTTAATGAGAATCGCTCAACCTTGTTCGCCGCGCATGCAACACCGATGACGAGGCCTGAGCGAACGAATGAGGGTCAAAATGTATGCCTACGGAAAGATAAGTGGTACACCAATTCGTCTTGATGCCATGGACCCCACCAAAATTCATATTCGACTTGCTTATGCATTTATCAAAATTTTATTTACTAATTTTCTAGTAATGAAAAATGTAAAAGGCCTTGTTTCCGCCTTCATTTGGGTTACTAATAACTCGTTATGATTTGTTTTTGTAGCAAAAAGAACCTTAAACATTTATTGATAGAATTCGATTCATTGATATTGCGTGAATTGGTGCTCATGTGGGTTATGAGTAGAATTTAAAAAATAAAGTAGTTAGTCTATATTTTTTTAATCAAGGCTCACATTTCTATTATGTTTGTTTCGGATTTGTCAAAAAAGGCACCAGTGAGAGATTGTTAGATTATTATGATTAATTTAATTTGGATCGAACGTGTAATTAAATAATTATATATATATATATATATTATCATCGAGATAAGCTTGAACAATGTGATCTAAATCTTTCGAAAGCTTATCAAGTATAATTTTAATCGTGGAATATTCTGTGTAGATACTTAGAGATAATTATGGAAATTTTTGAAAGACGGAATTCATGATTATCTCAATTATATCTTCTCGGATAGAAGATATAAATATGGTTATGGTTCCAGCAATGAATTCAGGTATATTTTATTTTGCATAATCAGATATGCTAATTATTCTGTTATGCATTTGATCCTGTTAAATTTGTTTCCCCTGTATCATTTAATCCAACAATTAGTATTAATTGAGCATAAATCGAATCTATTTTTTTGTCGTTATTAACGCTGAATAGTTAATGATTAATTTTGGTTTAAGAGTGTCAATCAATTCAGATCAGATTTTTACAGTAAATCAAAAATCGGACTGATTTAAATTATGCATGTACACTGATTGATTTAAATAAGTGAATCCCTACGCTTTGTTTCTAGGTTGACCGAGTTCACCCAATGAACTCGGCCGAACCCTGCGCCGCAACCTCGGATCGTTGTTGCCCTGGCTGCGCTCTCCCCTGCCGCGAATCGTACCCCTCGCGTGGATCCAACCCCGTAGTTGCTTCGCCTCGTCGCGCACGCCCGGAATTGGCCGATTCCAGCCCCGCCTCAGATGCGGTGCGCCTCGCCTTTGTCGCTTGATTCTCGCTGCGTCGCTGCTCCACTCGGCTATTCTCGCGCTGTCGCCGCACTCACCTGGACCCGCTTCGCCTCGGTCTGCGCATCCCTGCCGCGCCCGCTCGTCGCCTCGGCATCGCCAACTGTCCCAACCGCTCGCGTCGCGGGCTCCTGCTCGATTTCACATCGTCCCGCTCCTGGCTTTTTGGCCTCGTTCGGCTGAAGGAGAAGTCCCCTGCTGCGCTCGATGACGGGGACGGATAGAAGGAGTTGGCGTCGGCTGCGTTTCAGCAGGGAGAAGAAGAAGGAGCGTTTCCGACTGCGCTGCAAACCCTCGTTTGCAGCGTTTGGACCGAAAACAAATATGTTCGGTTTGGTTCATTTTTTGTTTCCGGTCCAATTTTGTTGCGGTCCAAATTTCCGGTTCGGTCCGGTCCAATTAAAAAAAAATTTAATTTGGACCGAAAACAAATATGTTCGGTTGGTCAAAAATTCAGTTCGGTTCAATTTTGAATTGGTTTGATTCTGATTTTGGATTAGAATTTGAAAGTTGGTCAGTTTTCTGATTTGGTCTATGGTTCAATTCATTAACCATATTTTTGGGAACCTACATTGTTGAATATTTAACTGTAAGATTGATATTCAATTTGAGATAACATTCTAAAATGTTTTAATTGAAATGCAAATAAACGTACACCTTAGTGGATGTGTGTAGTTCATATGAATATCTAATTAGCTCTAAGGTAAATTAATATTCAATATGACTGCATACATATCTGTGGGATAAACATGTGACGTTTCTTCTGCATTTAAGTGTGAATAATAAATACATCCTAAGACGGTTTACTATTTGACACATATTCTCGTCAATGTTTTGATCACTACAATAAGATATTCACTCGCAGTTAATATCACTGTCCTAAGACTTGTTATTAATGTTGTGGCCGGTATCTTGGAGTGTCATAATCCTCTTTTAAATATTTGTATATTATATGTATACTTTAAGCCTAAACTTATTCGATTTTTTTTGTTCTCTAATTCAGCTTACATGTCAATGTCTTCCGTTATTACCAACATAAACAACACTCCTAAGTTAAATGGGACCAACTTCAAGGATAGGAAGGGCAAGTTTCTCAATTTGGTCTGTTCTAAAGTTAATTTAGCTTCGGCACCTAGAAACACATGGTGGATAGACTCTAGTGCTACCACTCATATATGTGTTTCTTTTCTGGGTTGCCTGAACCACCGAAAGCCAATTATGCTAAAAGACGCATCTATGTTGGAAATGGCGAGTTGGTGCGAGTAGAGGCAATTGGTCGCTTTAGATTATTATTGACATCTGGTCAATTCTTAGATTTAGTGGATACGTAGTTCCGTCTTTTAGTCGGAACTTAATTTTGGTTTCCGTATTGGGCAAAGTTGGTTATTCTTGTTCATTCGGAAACAATCGGTTTCAGCTATCCATTAAAATCTAGAATTGTGGGAACCGGTGCATTAAATGTCTTTGATAATCTATACTTGTTGGATGTTGTTTCATCGTATTCTGAGACCCTGAACGTGGAACCACGTGGTACAAAGCGTAAATTGACTGATTTGGCCTCATTGTGGCACAAGCGTCTGGGTCATATCTCGAGATCTCGGATTCAGCGTCTTGTGTCTGATGGCATTTTGAAGTCACTCGACTTTTCTGATCTGGATACTTGCGTCGAGTTCATCAAGGGAAAACAGACCAAAGTTAAGAAATTAGGTGCCTGCAGAATTTCTGGCGTATTGGAACTAATTCATACGGATATATGTGGGTCGTTCCCTACTACTTCCTGAAATGGTCAATGGTACTTTATCAGTTTCATAGATGATTACTCACGTTTTGGTTACCTATTTCTTATACATGAGAAATCACAGTCTCTGGATGTGTTCAAAGCCTTTAAAGCTGAGGTTGATTTGTAACTCAACAAGAAAATTAAGAGCGTCAGATCAGACCATGGTGGTGAGTACTATGGTAGATATGATGGCTCAGGAGCACAACGTCCAGCACTGTTCGCTTTATACCTAGAGGAATGCGGGATCGTACCTCAGTACACCATGCCAGGTTCACCTAGCATGAACGGTGTAGCTGAAAGATGAAACCGGACACTTAAGGATATGGTAAGAAGTATGATTAGTCATTCTTCGTTACCAGAAAGCCTCTGGGATGAAGCACTTAAGATAGCACCGTATCTCCTTAACCGTGTGCCAACTAAAGCGGCTGCTAAAACACCTATTGAGCTTTGGTGTGGGCGTAAGCCCACCCGAAAGCTTTGCATGTTTGGGGATGTCCAGCTGAGGCGAAGCCTTATAGGCCTCATGAAGGTAAATTGGACTCCAAGACAGTTAGCAGCTACTTTTTTAGCTATGTGAAGCGATCGACGGGTTTCAAATTTTATGATCCTACTTCCAAAAAGATTTTTGAGCCGGGAAATGCAAATTTTTTTGAGGATGTTGAGCTTGGGGAGAAATTTGACCAGAAACATTGTGTTTTGGAGAGAGGGATCAACTACTGCTTTTGATAATGATCAGGTTATTTTACCCATCATTGACCAAGAAGTGGACTTCGATCATCAATCTACTCACAACGTTGTTCAAACCCCAGTTCTGGATCAGGACAATGTTTCTAATGTTCAAACTCAACAAACCTCAAGAGACAGTGCCACTTCATAGATCCATTAGAGAGAGGAGAAATGCGATTCCGAATGATTACATCGTATATCTCTTGGAACATGGGGAAAATGGATTGTTGGAAGATGAAACGATTTACATGGTACAGCCAGAACACTTTGTGTCTGAGGATGCAAAGAATATGATTTGTAAGTTGAGCAAATCCATCTATGGGCTCAAGCAAGCTTCTCGTCAGTGGTATTTTAAGTTTCATCAGATTGTTGTCTCGTATGGCTTTGAGACAAATCCGATGGATGAGTGTGTGTACGACAAGTTCAGTGGAGTAGGCATATTTTCTTGGTTCTACACGTCGATGACATACCGTTGGCTAATAATGA
This sequence comes from Umbilicus rupestris, assembly GCA_963678935.1. Taxonomy (NCBI): domain Eukaryota; kingdom Viridiplantae; phylum Streptophyta; class Magnoliopsida; order Saxifragales; family Crassulaceae; genus Umbilicus; species Umbilicus rupestris. The sequence goes on along the minus strand of OY787626.1, from coordinate 6,376,098 downwards.
TATGAGGGCTTTGCGCGACACTAAGGAATTTATATCAAAGCATTTTGAGATGAAAGACCTTGGTGATGCATCCTTTGTTTTGGGGATCCAGATACTCAGAGACCGTTCGAAGGGTATCTTGGGATTATCACAAACGAATTACATTGAGAAAGTCCTCGTAAGATTCGACATGCAGAACTAAAGACCATTGGACATCCCTGTCACTAAAGGAGACAAGTTTAGTCTGGATTAGTGCCCTAAGACTACTCTGAAAGTTCAGGAGATGCAGCAGCTTCAGTATGCTTCGGCTGTAGGAAGTCTTATGTATGCTCAGGTGTGTACGCGTTCTGATATCGCGTACATTGTTGGTATGTTGGGAAGATATCTGAGTAACCCGGGAGTGGATCATTGGAGAGCAGTCAAACGAGTAATGAGGTATTTACAGGGAACAAAAGAATATAGGCTCACGTATAAGAGATCAGATCATGTTGAGATCATTGAATACTCACTCTGATTTTGCTGGATGCCAAGACAGTAGACGATCCACGTCAGACTATATCTATCTGTCAGCTAGGGGAGCCATTTTCTGAAGGTCTGCCAAATAGACGCTCGTTGCTCCATCGACTATGGGGACATAATTTGTAGCTTGTTTTGAGGCATCAAATCATAATGTATAGCTGCGAAACTTTGTCACTAGACTGCGCATTTTGAGTGACATTGAAAGACCACTAAAGTTATACTGTGACAATAAATCAGCAGTGATATACGCCAACAACAACAGGAGCACTACGAAATCAAAGCATATTGATATCAAGTTCCTGGTTGTGAAAGAAAAGATACAGAGTGGACAGATATCCATAGAGCATATTGGGACAAACTCCATGATAGCGAATCCGCTTACGAAAGCATTGACACCCAAAGTCTTTCATGAGCATGCTGCTCACATGGGTGTAATATTGTTTGAGGATATTCATGATTAGTGGGAGTTTGTATTTTTGTATTGACGCTCTATGAGATGCATAGATTTTTCTATCTATACATTTTGGATTATGTTCTGCAGAAATTATGTTAACATAGTACACTCTGTATGATTACGTTGATCTCACTTTTGAGGAGACCAGTTGGAAATAAGCATGTGCAGATGACATTACATGTAATTTCCACGCTACACTCCACGATGAATCCATGTCATTTAGCTATGTTGGCATACCTGACAAGCACGGTCGAGTAACAATGATGATTACGAAGGCTGCCTTCATCCTATGTTTGCCTAGTTAATGGACCAGATAGTTTCTTATATATCTGTTCTGGCATGATAGCAGTTTTGTGCACACTTTTAGTTATACATTTATTTGGTTACACATGCGGTCCAGTGCAAGATTGTTAGATTATTATGATTAATCTAATTTGGACCGAACGTGTAATTAGATAATAGTATATATGCTATCATCGAGATAAGCTTGAATAACGTGATTTAAATCTTTTGGAAGCTTATCAGGTATAATTTTAGTCGTAGAATATACTGTGTAGATACCTACAGATAATTATGGAAATCTTTGAGAGACGGAATCCATGATTATCTCAATTATATCCTCTCATGTAGAAGATATAAATATGGGTTATGGTTCCCTTCTATCATATCGTTCTCCGGTTTCTTACTTTCAAAGAAACTGATCCAAGAGACATACGGTTAGACTGGAAGCACCAACCCTGGCTTTTGTGCTGTAGATAACTTCCAGCAATGGATTCAGGTATGTTTGATTTTGCAGTAATTAGGTATGCTAATTATTCCATTATAGATTTGATCCTGTTAAATTCATTTTCGGTGTATGATTATTGATCCAACACTTATTGATCTAAAATTTTATTACAGGCAAATAACTTTTAAAAAATCGATTTTTAACAAACGGCTCTTGAATGGAAAGGTTTGTTTCTCTTCTCAACATGTGCACTAGGGGGCACATTTTGATGGACTTGTTAAACATCAAGACACTCTTGAAAAGAGTGGTTTGTTGTTCGTGATAAAATGTGCAATCACACAAATTTGAAAAAACTGGTAAAGATGGCATTCGCAATAATATTTTTGGGGAAGAATTGAGAAATAGGTCAGCGTCACCGTATCGATTAAAAAATTGATAAAATCATTCGCGAAACAAACGTGTTGGCTTTTCCATAAATAATCAAAGTTGCGTAATCTCTTATCTCATCTCTCTATCCAGCGCCCCGCGATTCCTTCCTCATTCGTCGTCGATGGGTGTATTGGTGTTGGGGGAAGTAGTTGAATCCATTGAGATGTGGTTGAAGCTATACAAAACCCGTCCTCAACCATACGTCGATCCGGACTTGGACCCCGTCTTGCTCGTTCCCGGAATCGCCGGCTCCATCCTCAAGGCCATTGACGATAATGGACTTGAGGAGCGGATTTGGGTTAGGATTCTCGCTGCTGATTACAAGTTTCGGACCAAATTGTGGTCCCGCTTCGATCCTTCCACCGGTCGGACGGTTACTATGGACCCAAATACACACATAACAGTCCCTCAAGACCGGTTTGGACTTCATGCAATTGATGTCCTTGATCCTGATCTGGTTCGTACTTCAGAACTATTATTCTCCTCCTCGCAATGCTCGGTGATTCTTTATTTTCAGAAATCTTGTATTTATGATGATAATTCAACCAGCTCCACTTATTTAATTGCAGATCCTCGGGCGTGATTGTGTTTACTACTTCCATGAAATGATACTTGAAATGATAAATTGGGGCTTTCAGGAAGGGAAAACTCTCTTTGGCTTTGGTTATGATTTCCGCCAAAGTAACAGGTAAATTTCCATCACCATCAAATCCTTTACTAGAGTAGCCATCATACGCAGCTTATCATCTTGATTTTACAGCTTATTCTGTAAAGATATCGTCTGCTTTTTGCAATTTGCAAGGGTTGTGCAGTAGTTAGTGCTTATAGTGTAAAGCACCTGCAGCCTTCTACCAGTCCATTGAGTGAAGGAAGTTAGAAAGGGAAACAGCCCTTGACCGCATTTCTCTTTAAATCTATTGGATCTTCTTTTTTTAATATAAAAAATGCAGGACGTTGCCTGTATAACTAAATGTAGATCACACTCAGTGGTAAAAGTTATAGAAAGAAAAAAAGAGCCTTGGGCTGCAGTACTATGGAAATCTATTGGATATTTTTTTAATCCTAGATGCAGGAAATTTCCCCCATAGACATTGCAGACAACAATTTTCTTAGTTTTGTGGTTATTATGAATTCCCAGAAAAAAACTTCACTCAGGTATTTTTCAAAAGATATAAATTTAATCCAGAATATGCCTGGGAATTGGGATGACGACTAGCTTTGCAGTTTCCTATTGTTGCCTTCCCATGGCCTAGTCAGAATCACTCCTTGTAATAGAACATATCTTAATTTGTGTAAACATGTTAGTGAAATTGGTTCAGTTACTCATTCTGTATCTTTCAGGTTGCAGGACACATTAGATCAATTCGCGGCTAAACTAGAATCAATTTATTCAGCTTCAGGAGGGAAGAAAATAAACATCATAAGTCATTCTATGGGAGGTCTCCTGGTCAAATGTTTCATGAGCCTGCATAGCGATGTAAGTGCTATTGTGTTTTTTACCTTAGACTCGAGTTTTGATTTTTATTGAACTGATGGTATTATTACTCTGCAATTATTGCAATGTTTGATCATGTTGTTATTGAGCTACAGATATTCGAGAAATGCGTAAAGAATTGGATTGCTATTGCTGCGCCCTTTCGTGGTATGTTTCCTAAACCCTAGCAGTGACGCAGATTTTAACCCCTTAAGAAGCTATACTTTGATGAGGTTGTGGATGCGTATTCAATGCCGACTTGCTCAATAATTTGGCAGGTGCCCCTGGTTATATCACCACAACTTTTTTGAATGGTGTGTCATTCGTGGATGGCTGGGAACAGAACTTTTTTATATCAAAATGGAGTATGCATCAGCTGGTATGTTTCAGTTTTTATCAAACACAGCTGTTACTTATTAGGACAGGGATTATCTAGACATATATATGATCTCTTTGCATTACTCTTTTATCTAACCATCAGTCTTTTTGGTCAGCTGTGAGTTGACCTTTCGATCTAATAATGATGAATCGCTTAAAGTGGATTTGGTAGTTAACAACTATAAATATATTCCAGATTAATGGAGAACAAAGAATACTATGTGACCGATCCTCAAGTGCTATTAAGGCTCTGATCTTTCACGCTTATTTTTTTTTTTGTTTCATTCAAAATAAGCTATTTGGCTGCTATGTATCATTATCACTCAAAAAAAAAGATTATAAAAAAATTATTAACGAAAATTTTAAGCTATGAAGAGAGAAATGTTTCTCAGGAGGCTTACATTTTAGAGGCAGGTACATAGAAATGATCGTAATAGACTAACCAATTTGCAACCAAATTTACGTGGAACCAGTTCTGAATAACTCACATGCATTGTATTTATATAGACCAACTCATTCTTGAAATGCCTTGCCTTTTAAGTGGTTCACATGCTTTGCAGTGAACACTGTTGTATGATAGACTTATATTTATTGGCATCCTTCCTGTTTCAGTTGATAGAATGCCCGTCCATATATGAGCTAATGGCTTGCCCTGATTTTGATTGGGAGCATAATCCATGTCTAGAGATCTGGAGAAAGAGTCAAGATGATGAAGGGCGTTCCAATGTTCATTTACAGTCTTATTCCTGCAAGGAAAGTGTTTCCGTGTTTAAGGAGGCTCTTTCAAGTAATACAGTGAGTGAATTTATGCACTCTTTCTCGATCGTAGAACCTTTAGATGCCTTGCTGATGGAATAAACTGCGTTTACCTTGCTTGCTGAATAATCCTTTTTTTTTTCTGTTGTTCGGATCATACAAGTATTGTTTGACAGAGTAACCCAAACAATAAATTAGCTTATTTCTCTGTCAAAAGGCACTGCGTGCAATGCCAATCTCATTTAAACAGACACTTGCCATTTATAGACTTACTAGTCTATCTTTGAAATATATACTAAATTCTTCAATAAAGACTTCTACCAATTGTGATTTAGCAACTTAGTATCTTTTATTTGCTCCGGCCTTGTATGGTAGGATTACTAGTCACCAGTAAACTAAGTCGTACCCGGATTGCTCTTAAAAGATGTTTGGTGGAGTTATTCATAAAAAACCGAACCCATAGAAAGGCCTTAATATCTGGATAAAACTTGCCCTAGGGGTGAGGGAAAGAACCCCTCGGTAACTATAAACTTGTGATTATTAACTGTCCCAAAAGTGGCTGTATGAGAAGTCTGTGGTTTATGACTTTTATCTTTTCTTGCTTATCTTGATTTGCAATTTCAGGTTAATTATGGTGGTGTGGACATCCCTTTACCATTTAACTTGGAGATATTAAAGTGGGCAAATGAAACACAACAAGTACTAGCATCCGCTAAGGTCCCATCTTCAGTGAAATTCTACAATATCTATGCAACGGATCTCCAAACGCCTCACAGCGTATGGTAATGCATATAATGTGTTATTTATTATTTTGGCTGGATTATCGGAGTTTGGATATTTCACATATTTTTCATAGTGTTTTTACTAGTAGAGTGCTATCCTCTTATAAACTCTATCCGTGAAAGTTTTTGTTATTAAAATAGTATTTGAAGGTGTTCTTTAGAGCACATAGAAACATTGCTAATTGTATACCTGGCGTTATTTATTAAGGTTGTTGAATCCTTATCATTTACTACTTATTGTACTGCAGCTTTGGAAGTGCACAGATGCCTATTACAGATCTGTCTGAATTAAGGTTTTGCTTGGTAAGCCACTGAAACCAGTCATGTTCTGGTTTCTCAAATCATGTAGCTCTATGAACACAAAGCATATATGTATATATATTTCTGGTTGATACCGACTTTGCTTCAGATCTTGGAGCTCCATCCATGATATCCGCCTATCTCAGTTTAAAACTGGCTCTTTTGGCCACCATAATCTACATAAATACTTTAAATATCAGAGTGTCAGCTATTCCCATTTATACATTCTCCATATGTTATTGTTTTGTTTCTTACTGGTTTTCTCATTTTGCTACCATTTTATTTATTGACAAATTATCATGCTAAGCCATATTCTGTTGAGAAAATCACTTTGCTAAAGCTATGCTCTTAAATCTTCAGCCCAGTTACATATGTGTTGATGGGGATGGAACTGTACCGACGGAATCAGCAATGGTATGTTTCATTAAGGTCAATTTAGTGAAGTTTCGCTAAGATCTGCTTTACATTTTATCTGTTACTATTACTGTCATCAAACTGATAATGGCAACATTTTTGAAGCCTCTCATTGTCCTTTTCATGTAAGGTTAAGAATTTTACATCGAACTTGCTACTTTTTGCTGGTTAGCGATAGTTTCAACTTGATATACGTTTTGTTTGACATGAAAGGCTGACCAGCTCTTCTTTTGACCTGTGTAGGCTGATGGGCTAGATGCAGTAGCAAGAATTGGAATTCCTGGTGAGCATCGAGGAATACTTTGTGACCGCCATGTTTTCCGGATTCTTAAGCACTGGCTCCATGCTGGGGAACCAGATCCCTTCTACAACCCTCTAAATGATTACGTGATCCTGCCCACTGTTTATGAAATGGAGACGCAACGAGGAAAAGGTTTTGAGCTAACCTCTTTAAAAGAAGAATGGGAAATCTTAACGAAGGATCAAGATGAGCAAGATACTAATACTAAAAGCAAACCAATTGTGAGCTCCATATGTGTTTCTGAGGAAGGGGACGGCGTTCCTTCACGAACAGAGGCACGTGCGACTGTGACCATCCGCCGTCCAGATGACAACAACATACAGCGTATTGTGCTCAGTGCTGTAAGTGTGTCAGTCAGTTAATGGCAAGGGATGAATTCTCTGGCTGCAACTGCTGCGGCCCTTGTAAAATATGTAATTGGCAAAGAAAATCATGCAAAAACGAAACCAGCGCCTTGTATAGTATGGCCTTAAAATCATATCGCTATGCATTCCCCTTGCATACAAAGGCCAATATGTATAATATGATCCATAATGACACCAATTCCTACCGTCAACATAATTCAGTCAACTAATATATATGTATATGCTGATGCTTCTAATTTTGCTTGGTTAATGTTTTGAATGGTTTTTATTTCTCCGTTTCAAACTTTATAATGATGATTTTTCTAGTCTGGGATCCAGAGCTGAAATCAATGGTTATACTTTTAAATAGGAAAGTTCATTTCGGATTCGATTATTTCCGATTTTTTACCGCTATTTATTCCTCTGAGAGTGTTGAACTTCATTTGAAAGAATGAATTTTGTTAGGACATCATTAATTTGATAATTTTAGAGAAGAAAATTTACTAGTATCAGATTCGATAATGCATAATCAAATGCAGCGGATTACGATGTGATAACTTTTTGTATTATACATTTATAATACGATGTAGTTTTGAATTTTTGAATTTTTTCTTAGGATAAACTATATCATTTTAATATTAAAATTGTACCGTTTTGATAATAATGTATTTGACTTGACTATATCGGATCTGAATCCGAAAGACACGCGTCATATATACTGAAATTTTTTTTTAAAAAAACTATAAGCAGTCAAGCAGATGGTACCGCAATTTCAAATTTTGCAAATTCCAATTGCTTATCATTTTGACTTCCCATCATGAGTTGGATGAGACATGTCTAGTCAACTGATTTTATTTCATTCAAGGGTTCTAATCAAATATCATTTATATCAATAAAAACTGTTTTAATTACATTAATAAAGAAGAAAGTGTAATTTTAGCATTTGCACTTTGATAATATCCGACCCCAAATCTTATCATATGTGAAATTTGCAGCGCCTTTGATTTACTGATTGTGTACAAGGAGTTGCCATAGCAACCTCTTGTACAGTCGGATCTTTTGCAGCAAGGTAAAAATACTGAACTGTAATTTGTTCACCCAGTTCGGCCAACTGCCTACGTCTGAGGAGGACTATACTCCAATCCTCAATCCACTAGAATCCAAGGTGCTCAGTACAACACAGATTCGACACACGACTTATCCATGCTACACAACCTCAACTAGTAGTTCACAAACAATCAGAACACCCTCTGATTTGTCTCACACACCTACACAATTGATTTAACTCAGAATAGTTACAACTCTGGTCCCCAGATTAGCCTATTCTAATTAAACGATGTCACAATAGGTTGCTATAGCAAACACATGTGCAACTAGCTTGTGCAGATTCTGTCCGCGTCGCTACAAAGCCTTCTGCCGAGCCGTTCGAATTCTTTCGAGAGTGATCCTCACTCCAGGATGCTCCCCCTCACTCAGTGACTACCTGTCACTAGCGAGAACAGGCCTTCTGTAAATTGTCCGAGTTCCTCCACTAGACAACCCTTCTGTCGCCTTCCTTGATCAACCAACAAGCACGACCTGCTCTGAATTGGCCTTCTCCGATCAAGCTCTGATCAGACTCTACAAGTCTTCGATCAGCCTTTGCTTCAACCACTCTGCTCTGCGCTCACGCTTTACTCACGGTGGTGATCCAATTCTCCGCACAGCTCTCTGAATTTTATCTTCTCTGAATATCGCTTTGCTCTCTTTCAATATCTGAGGTGCTTGGATTCTATCTTGTATCGATCTCCATGCTGCTTTGCCTAGCCTCCCTTCAATAGAAACTCCATGCTCCATCATTATCAATTTTAGGAAGTTCCTAAAAGATCTCCACAAGATCCTTATCTTCTACTTTTTAGGAGACTTGATTTCCCAATCAAAACTTCAAGTTGTAGCACCGAATCTTCTTTGGGGATATTCTGAGCATATTTGGAAGCCTCCCGTTGCACTACTACTTCAAATCTGGGCAGCTTTCTCTTCGGGCCAAAACTGCTGCTGTAGCTTTCCGCTACAGCTCCTGCTTTAGCAACTGCTTCATCACTGAGCTTGTACACTCTTGCAGGTTTTGTCAATTGAATGTCATTTGCATTATCAGTCTCCCCTTTGGCATTTTTGACAAAACCTGATGTTCACTGATGCCTTGAGCCGGATATTCCCGTCTCCCCCTTTTTGTTATAAATGGCTGAGGGGGAGTGCTTGATCTGGCTAGGTAGATAAAACACAGAGACCCAGAGAGGATCTATGAGCTTTGAATCTTGCTGCATCTAGAGGTTTGATGAAGATGTCGGCTAGCTGCTTGTCAGTTACAATATGCTCAAGGACGATGATCCTTTTCTCTACCAGTTCCCTGATGAAGTGGTGCCTTCTGTGAATGTGTTTGGTTCTTAAGTGTTGCACTAGATTCTTGAAAATGCTGATAGCACTCATGTTGTCACAGTAGAGAACGATGTCACTTTGATTCATCCCATATTCAGTCAACAACTGCTTCATCCATACCATCTGAGCACAACAACTCCCTACTGCAATAGCCTCTGCCTCGGCTGTGGAAAGGGAGATGTTGTTCTGCTTTTTGCTAAACCATGATACCAGGTTATTCCTCAAGAAGAAACAACCTCCAGATGTGCTCTTTCTGTCTTCTGTGCATCAGGCCCAGTCCACATCACTGAATCCCACCAGGCTTGCATTTGTGTCCTTGGTGTACCATAGGCCATAGTTCAGGGTCCCTCTAACATACCTGATGATTCTCTTGACCAGCTGCATGTGACTCTCCTTCGGACAGGCTTGGAACCTTGCACAGACTCCTACTGAATAGGAGATATCAAGACGATTGGCTCTAAGGTACAACAGGCTTCCAATCATCCATGGTATGTAGCTTGATTCACTTCAACTCCAGCTTCATCTTTGACAGCTTTGATATGGGGGCAGCTGGTGTAGGTTTGTAGCTTGCTTTATCTAGTTGGAACTTCCTTACCAGATTCTGGCTATATTTGCTTTGTGATATAAAGATTCAATCATTCTTTTGGTATACTTCTAGTCCTAGGAAGTAGGTTAGTTCTCCCCACCATGCTCCATCTTGAATTCATTCTTCATGTGGTCCAAATACAATGTCATCGACATAAATCTGTGCTATGATCATATCTGACTTGGTTCTTTTCACAAAGAGTGTCTTGTCAGCTCTTCCTCTTTCATATCCGTGTTTCTCCAAAAAAATAGTTAGCCGGTCATACCATGCTCTAGGGGCAGGCTTTCACCCATACAGGGCCTTCTTAAACTTGTACACATGCTCCAGATGGTGAGGATTGATCGCGCGTCGTTGTGCGCGTCAAATATAATTCCTTCCTCTCCCACTAGTACAGCGGTTAAGTAAGGGTTGATCTCCACAGGGAGCAAGCAGTGAGTCTTAGCCAGTAACCTACACTTAAGAAAACGGGGGTTTGCGTGAGCGATTGGGGGTTTTGCGCGATGCGCGAGTAACAGCGAATATCGTAACGCGGGGAATTGCACTAGACGTGCGCAAGCAGTAGAGATTAAATACTATATTTATGAGAAGTATTGGGCAGACAATCCTCTATGAATGCATTCCTTATCATCGACTCTAGACATCTATAGCTCGAGTTTTACTTGGGTTAGTGTCCGGTAAAGGCTTCCTAACACGTGCGCATGTTCCGTTCAAAGTTCATGTGCTATTAATCCTTAGAACTAGACTAAACAGCTGCGAATCCTGTCACAGTAGCAACTGCCTACCCTAACTCGTTACTCCTAACTGTCACGGTAAGTTTGCGGTTCAAGGCTTCCCCTACGCATGCAACTAGTTTAACATGTGACAAGCGAGCTACACCAGTAAGTTTGCGGTTCAAGGCTTCCCCTACTCATGCAACTAACTGTCTCAGTACGCACAGAATTAATACAAGTAAATAAACTATGCATTAAGCTCAAGTCTCAAAGGAATACATCACAGATTCATGCCCGACCAACACTGAGTGTTTAGCTAGACATGCTAGTGGTAAACATCATAAAATAGTAAGTAATAACTAATGAATCCAAGAAAACGGTAGCAAACAGTGCGTGCAGTGTCTTCTCTCGGCTGGCGCAAATCTCCTCAACAAGTCCGTGTGTTTTTCAGTTCTGCCGCGCAGTGCCTCCTCTGAGGCCGTGGTGCTGCCTCTCCGTGTTGTTGTGAACCCTAGACCTTCTCTCCTTTATATACTGCTCAGGAGGTTCATCTATGGCAACTTCCAAATCTGGTCATGTTAGGTTTTGGAAGCACTGGACTCTGCGCCTGGCGCACGGCATCGGTTAGCGCATACTGGACTTTGCGCCTGGCGCACGGCATTGGTTGGCGCAATCGGGTAGCGCACCTCTGCTGTCTTTTGCCATCTCTTCTTCTGTTTGCGCCGCTAGCTCCGCAGGCTGATCTTTCACTCCTAGAACGCTGCCTGTTAGCGCGTATCCGACTCAAGGACTCGTTTTACCCTGTAACACAAAAACACTAGAAACGAGTAATCTTGCCCATAAAATATTGCAAACAAGCATAGGGTTATGATCTAAATAATGTGTATAACTAGGCTCTATCAAGGATCTTCAAAACCTTTGGGCTACGCCACATATACCTCCTCTTATAGTTCATCATTCAAGAATGCACTCTTGACGTCCATCTGGTGGAGTTTGAATCAAAGGTAGCACGACAAAGCCAGAAGAAGTCTGATGGCTTCCAATTGGGCTACCGGTGCAAATATTTCATCAAAGTCCAAGCCTTCAATCTGGGTGTACCCTTGTGCAAATAGTCTGGCCGTATTCTTTGTGATATTTCCTTTCTCATCAGTCTTGTTCTTGAAGATCCACATGGTTTCTATGATGTTCACTCTTTCTGGTCTGGCAATTAGATCCCATACATCATGTCTTTCAAATTCTGCTAATTCTTCCTGCATTGCCAGTTTCCATTATTCGTCTCCCATAGCCTCCCTGAAGTTCTTTGGCTCTGCACAAGATAAAAAACAGGAATTGCAGATAGACTCGCAGGTGCTGAAGTGTGAAGAACTTCAGGTTCGTCTTCCTTCTTTGGGATCTCCAAGCACATTTGACAACGGATGGTTCCACTGAATCTTATTGGGAGGTTGCCTTAATGTTGTATGAGAGCCCTCACTGCTCTGTTCTGCGACAGTGTTATCAATATGTTAATCCAGCGGCTCTGCTTCAGGTCTGCTACGGCATCTTGTTGTACCTCTTCTTGTTCACTTCTGTTCTGCTTTGGAAGGCTGACTTTTGTGTCTGAGTCTTCATCTTCGTAGCTGATGGAGGCCTCTTCTTCAACATCATTAATGACTACATTTATGGACTCCATCACCTTTTCTGTTCGCTTGTTGTAGACACGATATGCTTGGCTGTTAACTGAGTAACTAAAAAATATCCCAGCGTCACTCTTCGGATCAAGCTTCTTTCTTTACTCCCGATCCCTCAGAATATAACAGTCACTCCCAAATATGTGGAAATATTTTATCGTGGGCTTCTTCTGGTTCCAAAGCTCTGTTGATGATATAGCAGGCTGTGTTCATTGCTTCAGCCCAAAACTTCAGGGGAACTTTCTTGGCATGGTTCATGACCCGGGCCATTTCTTGAATTGTTCGATTCTTTCGCTCCACCACACCATTTTGTTGAGGAGTAATTGGAGAAGAATACTGGTGAGAGATTCCACGTTTGTTGCAGAAGTTTTCCACAGCTTCATTCTCGAATTCCCTTCCATGATTGCTTCTGATATGAGGTTCTTTTCTTGTTCTAACTGGGATACTAAAGTAACTATCACTCTTACAGTGTCTGACTTTTCCCTGATGAAGTCAACCCATGTATATCTAGTATAATCATCAACGCACACAATGCGTACCTCTTCCTTCCACAGCTTTCTACTTCCATTGGTCTCCTCAGTCTATCTGTAACAATTGAAGAGGTCTAATTGTGTTGATATTGCCAATTCTGGGGTGTGAAGCCTTTTTCTGATTACTTATCTAGCATTCACCACAAATGGTGCTCCGCTCACCTTTGATCATAGGAACTCCTCTGACTAATCCTTCAGCTGCAATCTTTTTCAGAGTTCTTAAGTTGATGTGACATCCTTCTGTGCCAGAGATTCATTTCTTCAGTGTTGGTCAACATGCACGTTGGTGAACGGGTTGCTGTACCAACCTTGAGTAAGTAGCAGTTGTTCTTTGATCTGGTTCCCTGCATTATACACACTCCAGTCTCGTTAAAAACCTAACAAGAGTCTTGAGTGAATTTTACTTGATGTGTACCGTCAAGAGCTGGCTGATGGTTATGAGATTTGCTTTCAATCCATACTAGCATTAAATTTTTTAACTTGGGTAGCCCTTTGACTGCTAGAGTTCCTTTTCCCAGAACAATTCCAGAGCAGCCGCTATCAAAATACCAGCTTTCTTCGCTTGATGACCTTGAGGTGTTGACAAGTGCATAGTGCATAGCTCTTTCTCGTCTCTGCTGTCCGGGTATTGTAGTTGGTTTCAGGTATCCGTCTAAAGAAGGGCTGATAGAGGCGATTTATACACATTATTTAGATCATAACCCTATGCTTGTTTGCAAGATTTCATGAGCAAGTTTACTCGTTTCTAGTGTTTTTGTATTACAGGGTAAAACGAGTCCTTGAGTCGGATACGCGCTAACAGGCAGCGTTCTAGGAGTGAAAGATCAGCCTGCGGAGTTAGCAGCACAAACAGGAGAGAAGTTGGCGAGAGTCAGCAGAGGTGCGCTAGCCCATGCGCCAGCCGATGCCATGCGCCAGGCGCAGAGTCCAGTACTGCCTAATCCTGACATGACCAGATTTAGAAGTTGCCAAGGATGGACCTCCCGAGCAGTATAAAAGGGAAGAGGTCTAGGGTTCACAGAGAGAGATCGAACATCAGAGCAGCACTCTGAGGTCATCAGCGGCTTACAGAGCAATGAACTGGAAAACACACGGACCTGTTGAGAGGACTTGCGCCAGCCGACTGCGCCAGCCGAGAAGACACGCTGCACGCACTGTTTGCTACTGTTTTCTCAGACACATTAGTCATTATTTACTAGTCTATGATGTTCATCACTAGCATGTCTAGCTAAACGTTTAAGTGTTGGTCGGGCATGAATCTATGATGCACTTTCTTTGAGACTTGAGCTTAATGCATAGTTTACTTACTTGTATTAATCCTGTGCATACGGAGACAGCCAGTTGCATGAGTAGGGGAAGCCTTGAACCGCAATCTTACTTGTGTTGCTTGCTTGTCATATGTTAAACTAGTTGATAGCTTTACGGTGACAACTAGGAGTAACGAGCTAGGGTAAGCAGTTGCTACTGTGACAGGATTCGCAGCTGTTTTAGTCTATGTTCTAAGGATTAATAGCACATGAACTTTGAACGGAACATGCGCACGTGTTAGAAAGCCTTGACCGGACACTAACCCAAGTAAACCGAAACTATAGACGTTTAGGGTCGATGATAGGAGATGCACTCATAGAGGATTGTCTGCCCAATACTTCTCATAGTCATAAGTACTTAATCTCTACTGCCTGCGCACGTCTAGTGCAAATTCTCTGCGTTACACAACTGTTACTCGCGCACCGCGCAAACCAATCACTCACCCCCCAATCTTCGTAAGTGTAGGATACTAGCTAGAACTGAACTGCTTGCTCCCTGTGGAGATCGACCCTTACTTAACCGCTGTACTGAGTGGAAGAGGAAGGATTATATTTGACGCGCACAACGACGCGCGATCAAATTTTGGCGCCGTTGCCGGGGAGCAACACAGCTAAGTTTTAGTTAGTTCACATTTTTCTTTTTTCTTTTTTTAACTAGTTATTTCAGTTTGTTTTGTTTTCGTTGTTGTTTCTGACAGCGCGCAATCACCATTAGCCTGCGCAACCTTGAAACAGTTGCGCTGCGCAGATTCTAGTTGCGCACTGACAGACGCAGCAACATTAGTTATCTTTTAACTTCATTTTCTTTGAGATTCAGAACAGGTCATGGAGGACGACAGTGTCGTAGGCGACAACCTAGGGGACAGGACCCCAGAGGAAGCAAGGGCGCATAACCGCGCAGCCCGGTTCAGAGAAGAAGTGCATCGCGAAGTTGAAGCAAGGATGGCCGCTGAACTATATAATGCGCCACCCGCACGACAAGCTGCGCGACGCAGAACAGTGCGCGAGATGTCAGCCCCCATCACTGTCAACCAGCCATGGTGCATCATGCTTCCACCAGACGGACACTTTGAACTAAGGAGCTCGCTCATCCATCACATGCCCAAGTTTCACGGGACGAATAATGAAAATCCAGTCAAGCATGTGCGAGAATTCCTGGTCATTTGCAAAAATATGAAGACCGAAGGGGAAAGCGATGAAGCGCTAAAAATGAAGGCATTCCCATTTTCACTAAGTGATACAGCCAGACATTGGTTAATGAACTTACCCGCAGGATCCATTCACACATGGGAGCAGCTGCAGAAGAAATTCCTAGATAAATTCTATCCAGCAGCAAAGATTGCGCTACTCAGAAGGGAACTAGCCGCGCCAAGGCAGAGCGCAGGAGAGTCATTATCAGAATACTACGAGCGTTTCAGGGAGCTGGAGGCCAACTGTTACAATCACGGCCTGCCCCAGAATGTGCTGATAGAGAACTTTCTGAATGGACTGCTACCCATGGAGCTGCGACTACTGAATGCGTGCGCAGGAGGGGACATTTGCAACATGTACCCAGAGGATGCGTGGCAGCTGATAGAGGACTCTGCTGGGCAGGTAAGACATCAACTAACGCTTGAAAATAGTCGTTCTCATTCTGTGCATCAGGTAGAAGCAAGCGCTGAGATCAAGGAAATGAAGGCCATGCTGCAGAAATTGATGAGTGCGCAGAGCGCACAACCAGTTGCGCCAAAGGTATGTGAATTTTGCAGGTCCACCGAGCACAAGACCGACGAATGCCCAACACTTTTCGAGGAAACTGGAGATGTCAATGCCCTTGGAGGATGGGACAACAGAGGACCGCAGAGGCAGAATCAACCGCGCTTTGGGCTTGCCGCAAATGGATTCAGATGGAAGGAGGAGAACAATTTCCAGAGGCAGCCCACAGATCAGCGCGCGCCACAGCAGGCGCAACAAGCTGCGCCTTACAATCCACCGCATCGCCGCACTGACGCACCAGCGCATAACAACCAGCAACCGAGGCGATCTTTGGAAGATATCGTGGGGCAGCTAGCAGACACGGTGCGCAAAAATGACGAAAAATATGACAAACGGTTCGAGTCCATCGAAAAGCAGCTATCACAGATCGCAACCACAGTATATGAGCTAAAGAAGAGCGATGGCAACCTGCCTTCGCAAGTGATTCAGAACCCTAAAGGAGGAGTCAATGCAGTGACACTGAGGACTGGGCGCACAGTAGGAACAGAGCAGACCGCACAGGCGCCCGCGCAACCAGTTGCGCAAGTCCCGGATCCAGCAGATCAGAATGCACAACCAGAGCAAGATGCGCAACCAGAAGCGCAAACCACAAACCAGCAGGGCAACACGCCAGGTATGTCTCAGTCAAGAAACAAGGACAAAAATTGTACTAACATACCCGCACCTTTCCCTGTGCAGGCACCAATGGCTAGAAAGGAAGCACTGGACAAGGAGCTCTATGAATTGTTCAGCAAGGTGGAAATCAATATTCCCCTCATTGAAGCTATTCGGCAGATTCCCAGGTATGCAAAGTTTTTAAAAGAGCTATGCACAAACAAAAGGAGAAAGGGCGAATGCGCACAGGTAATGCTAAACGCGCAGGCCTCAGCGATCGTGCAACAAAAGGTACCACCTAAGTACCGAGATCCAGGTACATTTACTATTCCATGCACGCTAGGTAAGACCACAGTGAGTAATTGCATGATCGATTTAGGCGCATCCATCAATTTGCTACCTTATTCCCTATATACGACGTTGCGCCTTGGACCACTTAAGCCTGCAGGTCTCACCATTCAGCTAGCAGATAGATCGTGCAAACAACCCGCAGGCATGATAGAAGATGTCCTAGTTCGAGTAGGAGAGCTGGTGTTCCCAGCAGATTTTTATGTGCTAGAAATGGAGGGCGAATCAAGCACCAGCAGTGCGCAGATCCTACTAGGCAGACCATTCCTTATGACCGCGCGCACAAAGATAGACGTGTGGAGGGGCACGCTCTCCATGGAAGTGGATGGCGAAGAAATCCATTTCAACATATTCAAGGGGATGCAGCATCCACATGAAGACGCTACAGTGCACGAAATGGACAGCATTGATGATCTAGTCACAGAAGCGCAGTGTGCGAGCGCAACCGTAGGACCAGAGCTACTGACACAGGCAGAGCTGGAGGAGCAAGAGGAGGATCTGAGCAGTGCTGAACCAGCACCCACACAGGTACGCGATATAGTTCGTATTTGCACCGCTAACAAAATCTTGCCCTCTATTGAACAGGCACCCAAGGTTGAGCTGAAGCAACTCCCAGAGCACCTCAAATACATTTTTTTGGAGATGAGGACACCCTGCCAGTGATCATTAAGAATGGATTGGAAGAAGAGCAGGAAGTGCGCCTACAGCAGGTGCTGCGCAAGAACCAGCGCGCCATAGGATGGACACTTGCAGATCTGCGCGGAGTGAGCCCAGACGTATGCATGCATAGGATTCTACTGGAAGATGGTGCCAAACCATCCAGGGAGGCTCAGCGCAGGTTGAATCCAAACATGATGGAGGTAGTGCAAAAGGAAGTCCTGAAATTGCTTGGCGCAGGGGTCATTTACCCAATCTCGGACAGCAAATGGGTCAGTCCGGTGCATGTTGTGCCAAAGAAAGGAGGAATCACAGTGGAAGAAAATGCGCAGGGCGAGCTAGTTTCCAAGCGCATACAAACTGGCTGGCGCATGTGCATCGACTACAGGAAGCTTAACGCAGTAACGCGCAAGGACCACTTCCCGCTACCCTTCATGGACCAGATGCTGGATCGCTTAGCAGGTAAGCCTTATTTTTGTTTCTTGGACGGATATTCAGGGTACAACCAGATACCCATAGCTGCGGAAGATCAGGAGAAGACCACATTCACATGCCCGTTCGGTACGTTTGCGTTTCGGCGCATGTCTTTTGGGCTGTGCAACGCGCCAGGTACGTTCCAACGCCTTGTCATGAGCATTTTCTCGGATATGATTGGTATATGCATTGAAGTGTTCATGGATGATTTTACCGTATATGGAAGTACCTTTGATGCATGCTTAACACATCTAGATAAAGTCTTAGCGCGCTGCATCTCTAAGAACTTAGTGCTAAATTACGAAAAATGTCATTTCATGGTAACGCACGAAGTAGTACTAGGTCATATCATTTCAGAGGAGGGGATAAAGGTAGACAAAGCTAAGATAGATCTTATTTCTAATCTACCTTATGCCACCAACGTGCGCGACGTGAAATCATTCTTAGGGCATGCTGGGTTCTACAGGCGTTTTATCAAAGATTTCTCCAAAATTTGTATACCCCTGTCTAACCTTTTGCAAAAAGACTGATGAGTGCAGGGCTGCGTTCGATAAGCTGAAAGAAGCGCTGACCAGTGCGCCAGTAATGCGCGCACCAGACTGGAACCTGCCATTTGAGCTGATGTGCGACGCAAGTGATTATGCAGTGGGTGCAGTCTTGGGGCAGCGCGTAGACAAGAAGCCGCATGCCATTTACTATGCATCGCGCACACTGGACTCTGCGCAGAGGAACTATACCACCACGGAAAAGGAGCTTCTGGCAATTGTATTTGCGCTGGAGAAGTTCCGAGCATATGTTCTAGGCGCAAGAATCATCATCTACACTGACCACGCAGCTATCCGCTACCTCATGTCCAAGAAGGAAACCAAGCCGCGCCTGATGCGCTGGGTGCTCTTACTGCAGGAATTTGACTTGGAGATCAAAGACAAGAAGGGCACGGAGAATACAGTTGCTGATCACCTGAGCAGGATCGTCAAGGAGGAGGAACCAGGGCAGATCACGGAAACATTCCCTGACGAGCATCTGATGGCGCTGACAGGTAAGGTACCATGGTATGTGCACATCGCAAATTACCTGGTCACGGGTACGTTTCCTCCGCATTTCAATAAAACTCAGTGCATGCGCTTAAAACATGAGTCTAAGCATTACCTTTGAGATGATCCTTACATGCTTAGAATAGGACCGGATCAGATATTGAGGCGTTGCGTGCCTGACCACGAAATTAATTCTGTTTTGATGTTTTGTCATGCGCACGCATGCGGAGGACACTTCGGTCCCAAGCGCACAAGCAGAAAGGTCCTGGACTGCGGATTCTATTGGCCGCACCTGTTTAGAGACGCCTATAATCACTGCAGGAATTGTGACAGGTGCCAGCGCACAGGAGGAATATCCGCGCGCAATGAGATGCCGCAGACCCCGATTCTGGTGGATGAAGTGTTCGATGTTTGGGGAATCGACTTCATGGGGCCATTTCCCCCATCTGCAGGTTACGAGTACATATTGGTGGCAGTCGACTATGTCTCCAAATGGGTTGAAGCTAAGGCTACGCGAAAGGATGATGGTAAGACTGTCGCTGATTTTCTCAGAACTAACATATTTTGCAGGTATGGAGTGCCTAAGGCACTAATCAGCGACCAGGGGACACACTTTTGCAACAGGGTTGTGGCGCAAGTTTTCAAGCACTATGGGGTGCGCCACAAGACGTCCACCGCTTACCATCCACAGACGAATGGACAGGCCGAAGTTTCTAACAGGGAGATCAAGCGCATCTTGGAAAAGACTGTGAGACCATCGAGAAAAGATTGGAGCCAGCGCCTTGATGATGCGCTATGGGCATACCGTACTACGTATAAGACGCCCATTGGGACCTCACCATTTCGGTTGGTCTATGGGAAGGCATGCCACCTGCCAGTAGAGCTCGAGCACAAGGCATATTGGGCCTTGCGCATTTGCAACCTGAAATTGGATGAGGCAGGAAGGGAGCGCGCATTTGAGCTGAACGAACTAGACGAGCTGCGCCTGGACGCCTATGAGGGACTGCGCGATTACAAGGAGCGCACCAAGGCATTTCATGACAAGCATATCCTCAGACGCACTTTTGAACCAGGAGACCAGGTATTATTATTTTCATCACGCCTGAAGCTTATGCCTGGAAAGCTGCGCAGCAAATGGACGGGACCATACACGGTCACCAAGGTTTTCCCCTACGGAACAATCGAGTTAGAAGACGGGCACCGGCATCGTTTTCAGGTTAATGGGCAGAGAGTTAAACGATACTTAGGAGAACCTTGGGATAACACAGCGCGCGACATTGAGCTGGCAGAACCAGAGATAATCGATGCCCCAGCTGACGCGCCAGAGGCACCACCAGATGCACCAGAGGGAGAACTGGAACCAACTGCTTATATCTCTTCTTCCTCTGCATCTACCCTCGTTACGCATAATTTATCACATGCTGACTTTCCATCTCACTCTTTAGCAGGACCAATGAGACCGCAACACACACACTGGCGCAGGAACACTCAGGAGCAAGAGTGGGGGAGGTTGCAGACACACGTGTTGGCACGTAACGAGGTACAGTCGAGCCAACGACGTTAAACAAAGGCACTTGTCGGGAGGTAACCTGACACGTTTTTATTTTTCGCATATTTTATTTTTCTGCTTGTTTTGTTTTTTTGAGTTTTTTTAGCTAGTTTAGGATTTGGTAGTTTTTTAGTCACGCAGTAGTGCGCCGGACCGTGCGCCTAGCAATGCACAGGTCAGATGCGCTAGCCAGGGGGGTATATAAGGCAAGACTTAGAAAAAAAAATCCAACACTTTTTCACTCGACCGTTGCACACGAGCTCCCGCCTTCAGACCTCTGCCCGTCGATCAGCGCCCAACCCAGCGTCCGTTTAGAGCTATTCAAGGACCGCACAGCCGCACTACACCCAGGTAACCTCTCCCACCGATTTGAGCAGTTTCCATTAGGGTTTGCGCGGAGGAGAAGTTTTCTAGGGTTTTGAAATCGCACCGGGGTAGAGTGCGCCGATTGGAGTATTGTTTAGTGCGTTGTGTAGGCGAGCAGTAGGCGCTCCTTCGGTGAGAGTTTCAGGGATTTCTGTGCAGATTGGATTTTTGAAGTTTTTTGAGGGTGTTGACCACAGTTGACTGCCGCCCTAGCGCATCATGAGACCCGCCACAGACCAGGAGACCCCAGCTGCGTTCGCCAGCAAGTATGCCGCGTTTATAAGCCTGGAGATGTACGGGACCCCGTACATCAGCAGAGATTTTCTGCGCGAGGTTGGATTAGAGGACCTCATAGCGCAGAGGTTGGCGCTCGCAGGCTGGGAAGCGCTGTTGGATCTCAACAGCGCATCTGACCAAGAGGACACCTGCGAGTTTTTAGCGTCTCTGGAGGCAGGAGACAAGGAGATCAGGTACAGACATAGGGGTGTCTGGTTCATAGCCTCGGCAAGGAGGCTGAGGCACGCGTTCGGGTGCGCCAAGGTACGTGACGAGGACTTAGACACGCACACAAACCAGGAGGCCTGGAGCGCAATGGCGACTGGGCCAGCATTTGCCGCGGGGCGCAGCAGGGGCCGAGAGCTGCGCGACCCGTGGCTGTTCTACTTGTGGCGCATAGTCGCCTATGCAATCATTGGCCGTTTCAACGGCGCACCGAAGATCAGCCTCCTAGATTTGGACATTTTGAAGGGGCTGTACTATGGGCGGAAGGTGCTTTTTATCCTGAACATGGTGCACCACTGGAGCCGCGTCAGCATGAAGGGGCCGCTGACTTGTGGAGGAGTCATAACGCACCTGCTGCGGGCATTACATGGAGAGCCCGAGGTGCCAGAGCACACTTTGGTGCCGGCTGTCCCTCTCGATCGCGCCCACATGCTGCAAATCAGGGCGGTAGCTGTACGGGAAGATGGCACACTAGAGTGGTGCTACCGCCTGCAGCCGGCCAGAACACCGCGGCCTAGAGCAGAAAGCAGTGCGCAGGGCGCAGCGGCAGCCGCGCAGGACATGGAGGAGGATGAGGAACCAGAGGTGCCTCTGGTCAGGCGCCCAAGGACCCGGGCGCAGACTGGAGCGCACCAGAGGGCCCGTGCACCACAGGGGGAGCCAGTGACCATTTCCATCGAGGATTCTCCCCCTCGTGCACGTGCCAAGCGCCCAAGGACTGAGGCTGAGGAGGCGCCCGAGGAAGCAACCGCCGAGCAGCGCATGTTGTTCAACGTCATGCGCGTGCTCGAATACTTAGCGCCAGAGGGGGCGGATTTAAGTATGAGTCCACCATCCGGGTGGAGATTTGGAGACGCGATTCCCCCTCTCCTCAGCCTGCACCGACCACCTCCAGGCCCCAGTGAGCCGCTTCAGCCAGCCAGCCCTCCTGCTCAGCCCCCAGCAGCACCCTCTTCAGCACCTGCACCAGCACCAGCAGCCCCCGCAGCAGAGCCCACCCCTGAGCCAGAACCGATACCACCACCAGCAGTTTCCCCTGTCCGCCCTTCTGTTCCAGAGTCCCCCATAGCCTATCCCAGCGTAGACTCCGATTCCATTTGGGATTCACTTTCCGAGGACGACCTCGTAGCGCAGCCTGATCCCCTCACCGTAGTGCCACCAGCCTCCAGCACCGACTACGTGACAGATTCTTCAGAGGATGAGGCGCTTGGATCAGCCGCTGCGTCTAGCTCGGAGGACTTCTAAGGCCACGAGGCAGCAGCATTAGTCTTTAGGGTGGTGTCTTTTATTTTGCTGCGTCTTATTGGATATTATGTGCTGAATATTTGTGCCGCATATTTTGTGACCCCGTGCTATTGATTCTGCTGTGTGACTATTTGTTTTTGTTCTTATGTTCTTTATTTTTTGCGTTGCCTGCATGTGTGCGCTCTCCGTGCGCTTGCGCTTGAGTCGTGGGGACACGTCTCTGTTCAAGTGTGGGGGGGGGGGGGGGGCTGTTACATTCACTTTTCACATTTTTTGAGCATTTTTAGTATAGCTTAGTTTAAGTTAAAGAGAATAGTAGCAGTAGTGCGCTAGAGTGCAGAATGCGCATGCGCTCCAGCTAGTTTTGCGCTATCCTTATTGCGTGCGC
The DNA here is from genome assembly GCA_963678935.1 of Umbilicus rupestris. Classification (NCBI taxonomy): domain Eukaryota; kingdom Viridiplantae; phylum Streptophyta; class Magnoliopsida; order Saxifragales; family Crassulaceae; genus Umbilicus; species Umbilicus rupestris. Next base: position 6,353,115 of record OY787626.1, on the reverse strand, counting down.
TGCTATCTACTGTTTTAGTATAATTTTTTCGTTTTTTGCTCCTGTTAGTTGGGATATGCAGGGGATGTGGAGTTGACAGAAATGCTCCAGAGAGGCGGTTAGTCGCTTTTGCTTCGAAGGCAAGGTATATGGTCGAGAGCGTTGGTGGAGGCCGGTGCTTCGCAGCCTTTGGGACAAAAGAGCGCGCTCAGTCACGCAGATGCCAAAGGCAAAGTACCCAAAGCGTGGCGAGGTGGGAAAACAGACCACCTTCTCTCTGGAAATCGAGCTAAGGAAGGCAGGCGCGGATGTAAACGCGTGCGCTGACCGGCGCAGACAGACCAAAAGAGAGAGAGCGGGGCGAGTTCCATAGCTGCTATCCGAAGGCTGAGACTGGAACTGCTCTGGGAATGTAAAAAATTAAAAAAAAGAAAGCTGTACAAAAGAAAAATACCAGCAGATGATACGCACTACAAAAGAATCAGCATGCGCACAAGCATCAAACATGCGCAAAAACCATAAGGAAATCATCAGAAGGCTCAGGTTCCCAGGAAGTGCGCGGACGAATCACGCACTGGAAGAAGCTGCGTTATCCACCATATACCTATCTTCGGAGTAGGAGCTGGCAGCCTGAAGCCTAAGAAGAGCTATCTCCCAGCCATCCAAAAATCTTCATCCCGGCTGAGAGGTAATGAATTTCGAAATTATTATATTAGAACTGTTGAATGCAGTTGTGCGCAGGTGATAGAGCAGTGCGAGTTGAGCAATTGCGCATTCACATCAGAGTGCAAGACTGTGCGCTAGACTCCAGCAGAGGTAATTGTATCCGCGCTTCAGTGCTTGTTCGGGACGAACAAGGGGCAAGTGTGGGGGGTTTGATAGAGGCGATTTATACACATTATTTAGATCATAACCCTATGCTTGTTTGCAAGATTTCATGAGCAAGTTTACTCATTTCTACTGTTTTTGTATTACAGGGTAAAACGAGTCCTTGAGTCGGATACGCGCTAACAGGCAGCGTTCTAGGAGTGAAAGATCAGCCTGCGGAGTTAGCAGCACAAACAGGAGAGAAGTTGGCGAGAGTCAGCAGAGGTGCGCTAGCCCATGCGCCAGCCGATGCCATGCGCCAGGCGCAGAGTCCAGTACTGCCTAATCCTGACATGACCAGATTTAGAAGTTGCCAAGGATGGACCTCCCGAGCAGTATAAAAGGGAAGAGGTCTAGGGTTCACAGAGAGAGATCGAACATCAGAGCAGCACTCTGAGGTCATCAGCGGCTTACAGAGCAACGAACTGGAAAACACACGGACCTGTTGAGAGGACTTGCGCCAGCCGACTGCGCCAGCCGAGAAGACACGCTGCACGCACTGTTTGCTACTGTTTTCTCAGACACATTAGTCATTATTTACTAGTCTATGATGTTCATCACTAGCATGTCCAGCTAAACGTTTAAGTGTTGGTCGGGCATGAATCTATGATGCACTTTCTTTGAGACTTGAGCTTAATGCATAGTTTACTTACTTGTATTAATCCTGTGCATACGGAGACAGCCATTTGCATGAGTAGGGGAAGCCTTGAACCGCAATCTTACTTGTGTTGCTTGCTTGTCATATGTTAAACTAGTTGATAGCTTTACGGTGACAACTAGGAGTAACGAGCTAGGGTAAGCAGTTGCTACTGTGACAGGATTCGCAGCTGTTTTAGTCTATGTTCTAAGGATTAATAGCACATGAACTTTGAACGGAACATGCGCACGTGTTAGAAAGCCTTGACCGGACACTAACCCAAGTAAACCGAAACTATAGACGTTTAGGGTCGATGATAGGAGATGCACTCATAGAGGATTGTCTGCCCAATACTTCTCATAGTCATAAGTACTTAATCTCTACTGCCTGCGCACGTCTAGTGCAATTTCTCTGCGTTACACAACTGTTACTCGCGCACCGCGCAAACCAATCACTCACCCCCCAATCTTCGTAAGTGTAGGATACTAGCTAGAACTGAACTGCTTGCTCCCTGTGGAGATCGACCCTTACTTAACCGCTGTACTGAGTGGAAGAGGAAGGATTATATTTGACGCGCACAACGACGCGCGATCAAGGGCAGACCCTCGGAATGTGTCCCTTGTGTCCACAAGCATAGCATATTCAATTTCTGCTTTTCGGACTTTTTCCAATACTCTGATGGTGGTACAGGGGTTGTTGTAGCAACTTCTTGTTCAACTTCCCGAGCACTCCTTTCCCAGTGTGATTGGCCAATTTTCTAATAGGTCTAGATCTGACAATGTTGCATTCGTCATTGTTGTATCATCATCACTTCAATTTACTGAGAAGGATTTGGTCTTCCCTTTTTGTTTATCCGGATAGTTCACCTTTCGATGACCATATTCTCCATAGCTCCAACACTGTAGCTCTTTCCTCCTCATCTTCTTCTCATCATCTTCTATGGCAAGTTCCTTTCTTTCTTTTGACTGCCTCTGCCTCTTCTAAGTTGATGTGATGAATCAGGTCCAAAGTTAATTTTCTTTGAAAATCTGTAAAGATTTTTGACTAGCAAGCCAATCTGATCCTCCCTTGAGATATTTTCTCCTTCTGTCTCAGCATTTAGTCCAACATTTTTTACCTCTGCTGGAGTTTCATCCTTACTTAGTTTCATTTCAAATTGCTTGAGAGATCCTATCAGCTCTTCCAGCCTCATAATCTTGATATTCTGAGCTTCTTCAATGGCTGTCATCTTCATGTCAAATCTGGTGGGTAATGATCTAAGAACTTTCTTTATCAGCTTCTCTTCAGGAATTTGTTCTCCGAGTGCATGAACTTCATTTGACAAATAACACAGCTTAGCATTGAATTCAGTGATGGACTCCTCCTCTTGCATCTTTAGGCTCTCAAATTGAGAGGTAATAATCTGCATCTTGAAGGTCTTTACTCTATCAATGCCTTCATGAGCTGTCTGCAAAATCTCCAAGGCTTCTTTTGCAATGTCGCAGTTGGAGATCAACCTGAAATTTTTAGCATCCACGGCAGTAAAGATAGCATTTAGAGCCTTTGAGTTACAAGTTGTGGTAGCTTCCTCTTTATCAGTCCATTCCTCCTCAAGTTTCTTCCTGGTGACTCCCTTCTCATCAATCGTCAAGGGAGGAAACCATTCAGCCACAACAGCTTTCCAACCCTTCTCATCAATAGCCTTCAAAAATGCTTTCATTCTGGCCTTCCAATACCCATAGTTGTCTCTTCCAACAGAGGTGGCCGGCTCGTACTCTAATCTTCCTTCATTATTTCTTGCTCTTCTCAGCTAGGCACTCAGGATCTTCACTCTGTGTGTCGAGTTCTCGCTCTGATACCAATTGAAATTTGCAGCGCCTTTGATTTACTGATTGTGTACAAGCAGTTGCTATAGCAACCTCTTGTATAGTCGAATCTTGTGCAGCAAGGTAAATATAATAAACTGTGATTTGCTCACCCAATTCGGCCAACTGTCTACGACTGGGGAGGACTATACTCCAGTCATCAATCCACTAGACTCCAAGGTGCTCAGTACAACACAGATTCGACACACGGCCAACCTATGCTACCCAATCTCAACTAGTAGTTCGCACATAATCAAAATATCCTCTGATTTGTGTCTCACACACCTACACAATTGATTTAACTCGGAATAGCTACAACTCTGCTCTCCAGACTTAGCCTATTCTAATTAAACAATGTCACCGTAGGGCTATAGCAAACACATGTGCAACTAGCTTGTGAGATCTATACACATGTCCACTCGACAACCCTCCTGCCGCCTTCCTTGATCAACCACCTGCTCTGAATTGACCTTCTCCGATCAAGCTCTGATCAGACTCTACAAGTCTTTGATCAGCCTTTGCTTCAACTACTCTGCTCTGCGCTCACGCTTTACTCACGGTGGTGATCCAATTCTCCGCACATCTCTCTGAATTTTATCTTCTCTGAATATCGCTCTGCTCTCTTTCAATATCCGAGGTGCTTGGATTCTATCTTCGATCTCCATGCTGCTTTGCCTAGCCTCCTTTCAATAAAAACTCCATGCTCCATCATTATCAATTTTAGGAAGTTCCTAAAAAATCTCCACAAGATCCTTATCTTCTACTTTTTAGGAGACTTGATTTCACAATCAAAACTTCAAGTTGTGGCACCGAATCTTCTTTGGGGATATTCTGAGAATTTTTGGAAGGCTCCCGTTGCACTACTACTTCAAATCTGAGCAGCTTTCACTTCGGGCCAAAATTGATGCTGTAGCTTCCTGCTTTAGCAACTGCTTGATCATTAAGCTTGTACACTCTGGCAGGTTTTGTCAAATGAATGTCATTTGCATTATCAATATGGAAACCCAAAAGTCAATGGATTCTCTCGTTCAAATGTTCTCTACCTACCTTCACAAACAATAGCCACTCTAAGTTCTATTTGGATTTCAAAAAATTTAGTGGAAAGGCAATAAAATAGAAAATTATTGGGGAAATGAATTTCCCATAGAAAATTTTATGAATGTGCTCATGTTTGTTTTCATTTTCTATGACAAACCAAACACAAAAAATTATTTTACTTCAAAATTTTCAAGAACCAAACGGGGCCTAGATCAACACTGATTGTCCGATTGTCCTTACAACTTTTTGAACCGTTAGAGGTATTGCAACGACAGGGGAAATAGTTGTATACAATTTGCATGTAAAATTGACAATAATAATTCAACACAATTTTTTTGGTGTCCATTAGATGTTCTAATCTCCACTTAGGGTCTATTCTTTTGACCTTAAGTTATTTACTTAAGTATTTAATTTAATTTAAATTTACTTAATTTAAGTACTTAAATTATTATACATCACCACAACCACACCATCACCACACCACCACCACCACAACACATTCACACCACTTAAATTATTATTCATCACCACAACCACACCATCACCACACCACCACCACCACCACCACAACACATTCACACACTAACAACAACACGACCACACTACCTTAACATCACAATCACAATATCACCACCATCACCTCCACAACAACCCACCACCACAAATATACTATCATCACCACAACACGACAACAACACATCACCACCAACACACCAGACCACACCACCACCACAACACCACCACTCCACTACCACTACCACCCATTATCGTAACATCACAACCACCACACAACCACATTATCACCACCAGAACACTACCCCTGTTGGGCTATGAAGACCAATAGAGGCCCAGGCCCAGTGGTTAGCTAGGGTTTCTCATATTTTCTTATAAATAGAAATAATAGCTAGTAACCTAGAGACACAAAATAAACTCTAAACCCTAAAACTCATCATAGTGAATCTCTCCTGGCTTGGTAGTGCCCCATATTAGTCACACATATTGTGCAGATACTGGGTAAAAAAATTATTGTGTCGTTTGTCTTTCCTTTCTCTTATTCGATTTGGGTGTTTATCCATATTGTTGTTTCGATCCTAACAACTGGATCAGAGCTTGGTTGATTAGGAACGAAAATCATCCTGTTGAGAAGTTCTATGGAGCGGATTTTGAATTTTGGAAGCTGCATATTAAAGATTACCGGTACAGTGAAGATCTGTTTTTATCAGCGATAGTAGAAAAGCCGATAGACATGTAGAATGAAGAGTGGACCTTGATGGACAGGAAGGCGATGAGTGCGATTCGTCTGTCGTTATCAAGGGAGGTAGCACACCACACAGTAAAGTCAAAATCACAAAGGAGTTGCTTGAGACACTATCTGAACTGTATGAGAAGCTGTCTGCAGTGAACAAGGTTCATCTGATTCGGCGATTGTTCGATCTGAGGATGATAGAGAACACAATGGAGGCGAAGCATCTTAGTGAGTTCAATATGATTATTGCTCAGTTAAGTTCTGTTAACATTGATTTTGATAATGAGATACGGGCGTTGATTCTATTGTCATTGTTGCTTGAAAGTTGGAATGAAATAGTCACTGCATTGAGTGCTTCAGCTGGGAAGACAAATCTGAGACTAGATAAGGTCAGGGATTTGATGGTAATGAAGAGATTCACAGGAAGGAATCAAATCCTACTTCTAGTTCTCGTGTGGCTTTGAATGCTGAAAGCAGAGACAGGTTAGAATCAAATTCCAAGTCCAAAGGGCAGCGTAGCAGGTCAAAATGCAGAGGAGGATCAGACAGGGATAAGAAGGATAAAAGTAAGATTAAGTGTTAGCAGTGCAACGAATTTGGACATTTTAAGAGCGAGTGCAAGGCGCTGACCGCGAATATGGCTTCTGAAGATGCTGAGGAAGCACTGATTTTGAGTGTAAGCAGTTCGCTGAGTCATGGGTGTTAGATTCAGGAGCATCGTTCCATTCAAGCAGTAATGCCGAACTGATGCAGCATTATGAGTCAGGAAATTTTGGGAAGGTCTACCATGCAGATGATGAGCCGTTGGATGTAGTGGGCAAGGGTGATGTTGTGATACAAGCGTCTAATGGTTTGCTACTGAAGTTGCATAGAGTAAGACATATTCTAGGATTGAAGAGAAATCTTCTATCAGTTGGTCAGCTTGATGATGATTGTTACGTTATGACATTTGGTTGCAACAGCTGGAAGATAACCAAGGGAGCTATGTTCATAGCTCGAGGAAGCAAAGAGGGTACCTTGTACATGACTAGCAGTGTTCAGGAGAGCATTGTTGTTGCTAGAGACGAGTGTACTGCAGACCTGTGGCATTATCGCCTTGGTCATATGAGTGAGAAAGGCATGAAGGTCCTTTACTCTAGGGGTCTTTTACCTGATCTCAAGTCCGTTGAAGTCGGAGTTTATAAGGACTGTATATTTGAGAAGCAGAAGAGAGTCAGTTTCTCAAAGAGTGGTAGAGCCTTGAGGAAGCCGAAGCTTGAGCTAGTACGCTCTGATCTGTGGGGTCTAGCACCGGTAGCATCACTTGATAGAGCATTGTACTACATGACCTTAATTGATGACTTCACAAGGAAGGTATGGGTTTACTTTCTCAAATGTAAATGTGATGCGTTTGATGCTTTCAGGAAGTGGAAAGCCCTGGTAGAGACTGAGACATGTTTGAAGGTGAAATGTCTGAGGTCTGATAATGGTGAAGAGTATGAACTGAGAGAGTTCAAAGAATATTGTGCTGAGAATAAAATTCGGATGGATAAAACTGTGAGAGGGTCTCCTCAGTAAAATGGTGTGGCTGAGCGTATGAATAAAACGTTGAATGAGCAGGCAAGAAGCATGAGGTTGTAGTGCGGTTTAAAAGATGTTTTGGACAGAAGCAGTTAACACTGCAGCTTTTCTGATTAACCGAGGGCTATCAAGCGCACTGGATAATGGATTTCCACAGGAAGCTTAAAGTGGTAAGGAGGTAAATCTGTCATTTTTGCGTATTTTTGGTTGCGTAGCCTATGCTCATATTGCTGATGTTGAAAGAAGTAAGATTGATGCAAAGTCTGTTAAATGCACGTTTGTTGGCTATGGAAGTGATGAGTTTGGATATCGTCTTTGGGATGGTAAGAGTAGAAAGGTGTTTTGCAGCCGAGATGTTGTGTTCAATGAACAAGTGTTACACAAAGATTTTGTAAGTGCATTAGAACCGGAAAGCTTAGAAGCTGAGGTAGTGTAGTTAGACATTTCTAACTCGGGTGGGAGCATGGTAGTTCCTGATGAAACTAAAGAAGAGGAGCAACCAAGAATACCGGAACAAGTGTTGCGGAGATCCAGTAGACTCCATGGTCCGTCTATCAGGAATTCGTCATCCAATAATTACTTGTTGTTGACTGACTGTGGTGAACCAGAGTGTTACGAAGAGGCATCTTGGGTAGAACAGGCGAGTGAGTGGAAACTTGTAATGGATGATGAGATGGAATCACTTATGGCTAATGATGCTTGGGAGTTGGCTAAACTTCCTGATGGTAAGAAAGCTCTGCACAACAAGTTGGTTTACAGAATCAAAGAGGAAACAGATGGTAGCAAACGCTACAAGGCTAGGTTGGTGGTGAAAGGATTTCAGCAGAAATACGGTATTGATTACACTCATGTTTTCACTCATGTTGTCAAGATGACTACTATACGTCTTGTGTTGAGTATGGTTGCAGTTGAGAATCTTGAGCTGGAGCAGTTGGATGTGAAAACGGAGTTCCTTCATGGTGATTTGGAGGAGGATATTTACATGAGACAACCAGAAGGCTATGAGCAAAAAGGTAGTGAGTTTCTTGTATGTAAGCTGAAGAAGAGCTTGTATGGGTTAAAACAGGCTCCGAGGCAATGGTACAAGAAGTTTGATGGATTCATGCATGTGATTGAGTTCATCAGAAGTGAAGCAGATCATTGATGTTACTTCAAGAGAAAAGACAATGGCTAATTAATTCTACTACTGTATATTGATGATATGTTGATTGCAGGATCGAGTGCTCAGGAGGTGAGCAGGTTGAAGAAGCAATTGTCGAAGAGGTTGTCTATGAAAGACCTTGGAGAAGCGAAGCAGATTCTAGGCATGACAATTTGGCGCGACAGAAAGGCAGGGAAGTTGTGTTTCTCACAAGCTGATTATGTCAGAAAAGTGCTAGAAAGATTCAACATGCAAGATGCAAAGTCGACCAGTGTTCCATTCGGTAGTTATTTCTCTGCCAGGTTCTCCCATAAAGCGAGCGATAACTCCCACCGCATGTGCAAACACCATAGCATACATCAAGCTGCCAATTGTCAAAGCGTACGGATTGGGTTCGAGTGACCCTGAGAAGAGAAGAAGTACGATTGGCTATGTCTTTACATTGGGTGGTACTGCTGTCTCTTGAGCTTCAAAGTTATAAAAGATTGTTGCATTGTCTACACCTGAATCAGAATATGTTGCTGTGACTGCGGCAAGTAAAGAGATGGTGTGGTTGCAGAACTTCTTGCGAGAATTGGGGAAGGAGCAGAAGAAAAGTGTATTGTACAGTGACAATCAGTGTGCTATTCATTTGGCAAAGAATCCCGCATTTCATTCGAGGACAAAACACATTGAATTGTGATACCACTACATACGACATCTCTTGGAGAAGAAGGTCTTGAGTCTGTTGAAGATAGATGGAGACAAGAATCCTGCTGACATGTTAATTAAGGTCGTCACCTTAGTGAAGTTGAAGTTGTGCATGGCTTCAACTAGCCTCTCTGTATGGAAGAGGAGGATTGACACTACTAGCATTGGAGAAGATGGATGAGCTGAAAAGTGTATGCATTAGTCTTTAGATAGGAGAATTATTGGGCTATGAAGACCAATAGAGGTCCAGGCCCAGTGGCTAGCTAGGGTTTCTCATATTTTCTTATAAATAGAAACAATAGCTGGTAACCTAGAGACACAAAAAAAAAATCTTAATCCCTAAACTCATCATAGTGAATCTCTCCTGGCTTGGTAGTGCCCCCAGATTAGTCACACATATTGTGTGGATACTGGGTAAACAAATCATTGTGTCGTTTGTCTTCCGTTTCTCTTATTCAATTTCGGTGTTTATCCATATTGTCGTTTCGATCCTAACACCACTACCTCCGTAACAACACATCCACCATCACAAAAACACCACCACCACCACAACCCACCACCAGCACAAAATCACCACTCCACTACCACTACCACTACCACCCCACCTTTACATCACAACCACCACACAACCATATTATCACCACCACCACCACACAACTATAATATTACCACCACCACAACATATTCACAACACCACCACCAACAACACCCCCACTACCACCACCATCACCACCACCACCCCACTACCTTAACATCACGACAATAACCCACCACCATTACCACAACATTTCCAATGTGTTTTTGTGGTGGTCAGGGATGGAGCCATGCGTATTGGTAAGGGGTCAATTGCACCCATTATATTATAATAAATACTCATCAATACGTATAAAATTATTCTATTGACCCCCATATTTTTTTTTATAGTTGACCCAAACATATCTTTTTTGATGAAATATTAATTTATTATGATTAATTAAGAAATCATGTACCCATATTTATTTTGTAATATAATTTAATTGGTTTGGTAAATTAATTGGTAGATATCGATTTATCATTAAAATACCAATTAGTAAACACCAATTACTAATTTATTTTTTTGACCCCTATATAAAAAATTTCTGACTCCGCTACTGGTGGTGGTAGTGTGGATGTGTTATTGTGGAGGTGGTGGTGATAATATGGTTGTTTGGTGGTTGTGATGTTAAGGTAGTGGGGTGATGGTGGTAGTGGTAGTGGTAGTGGAGTGGTGATGTTGTGGTGTTGGTGGGTTGTTGTGGGGGTGGTGGGTTGTTTGGTTGTGGTGGTGGTGGAGTTTTTGTGATGGTGGGTTGTTGTGGTGGTGGTGGATGTGTTATTACGGGGTGGTGGTGGTGATAATGTGGTTGTGATGTTAAGGTAGTGGCTGGTGGTAGTAGTGGTAGTGGAGTAGTGGTGTTATGGTGGTGGTGGGTTGTTGTTGTATTCTGGTAGTGTGGTGTTTTTGTGATGGTGGATTATTGTCGTGTTGTGGTGGTGGATTGTGGTGGTGGTGATATTGTGATTGTGATGTTAAGGTACTGTCGTGGTGGTGGTAGTGGAGTGTTGGTGTTGGTGGTGTGAATGTGTTGTGGTGGTGGTGTTGTGATGAATAATAATTTAAGTACTTATATACTTAGCTTAACTTAACTTATTTACTTGAAATTTAAGTGCAAAAGAACAAGGCTTTACTCAAATGAGACCCTAAGGAGGATATGATATTTACGTGATTTGATTCTCCATCAATTATTAATTTTTTTTTTTTGGAAACTATGACGGCTTGCTATGTTTAAGGCTCGACTTGCCGATTGTCAATTTGGTAAAATGATTTTTCGTGCATTGAGGGTCGATAGTATTAATCCAAAAATGAAAGACGAGATGTCATAGAATGCATTATCATTGTCTCATTTTGATACTCGTACAAATCAATGTAAACTGTAAGTTCAAAAAAATCATCTACTTGCGAAAAGTTGCAAAAAAAATGCTAGATGTATTACTAACATTAAGACACTGACAAAGTCACATATACGGGATCTCATTATTCCTTGTAAAATAAATCTTCCTAATGAAGATGCTGCTAGCAAATGAGTCTACAACATGCCAGAAGCCTGGTAGACCAATTGTATCCAAGGATAAATTCAAGGTTCGAGATAACCAAATTAATTCATCAATCACTATTCTAACAAAAATAAACTTGATACATGAATAAGTGTCTTCGAAAGATGATGAAATAAATGAAAAGGTTAATAATGAAGAGATCTCGATCAAATATGTCATTTGAGGAAAGAGATGGAATAGAAAAGAAATTATTGAGAATAATATATTTGCTTATACAATGGCTCTACATAATACAGAAGAAAATGAGGATAATGAGCAAGTATTGATTAAAGAATGCCGAAGAAGAAATGATTGGCCGAAATGAAAAATTATATTGAGGCTGAATTAAATTCATTTGAAAAATTGTAAGTCTTTGAACAATTGTTCTAACACCTGAAATACCAAATTTGTCGGTTATAAATGGGTATTTATGAGCAAAGGAAATGAGAAAAATGAAGTCGTAAGCTGCAAAGCACGACTAGTGGCCCAAGGCTTGTCACAAAGTCCATACATTGATTATGAAGAGATATATTCGCCAATTATAGATGCGGTAACATTAAACAAGTTATTCTGGTTGTCAATTTTACTAGCACTCCAAATAACTTTAATGGATGTCGTGACAATTTATTTATTTAGGTCACTTAATAATGACATTTATATTAAAATTTCAGAAGGATTAAATTTCTTTGAGCCACATCTCAAAAGCATGGGAAATGTACTAAATAAAGCTACATAGAGCTTTGTAGGGGTTGAAACAATCAGTGAAATGTGATAGAATGGTCTCAGTAAATATCTTTTGAAAGAGGGATACACCAATGCAATTTGTCCAATTGCTTTATCAAAACCTGGATTTTTTTTATCATATGTTGATGATTTAAACATCATTTTAACCCCTAATGAACTTGATAGACCACTACATATTTGAAATGAGATTGAAAATATAAATTCTATCGTGGCCTACAAATTGAACATTTATTAAAGGGCATTTTTGTTCACGAATCATTATAAATTGAATGGATCCTTAAACAATTTAATATGGGTAAATCATAGCCTGTGAGTTCTTCTATTGTTGTTCAATCACTTATGTGACAAAGGATCCTTTTTCACCCTCGCTGCTTGTACACGACATGATATTGCATTCTCTGTAAATTTACTTACAAGATAAAGTTCTTCTCCAACCCAAAGACATTGGACTAATGTTAAGCAAATTGTAAGATATCTTCGAGGAACAACTGATATGGACTTATTTTATTCAAAAGACTCAAAATCGGGATTAATTGGATAGGCTGATGTTGGATATTTATTTGAGCGTCAAAACGCTATCACAAACGCATTATGTGTTTACATATGGTGATACCGCTATTTCTTGGCGCTAAACCCTAAAACAGACCATTATAGCCATTTCTACGAATCATGTTAAATTATTAGCCCTTCATGCAAGTCGTGAGTGTGTATGGTTGAGGTTTTTAATCCATCATATCCGAGGATCATGTGATCTTTCAATTGATAAAAAAGTCTTACCATCTTATTTGAAGATAATTAATGCAGATTGTATGGCTAAAATTAAAGGAGGCTACATTAAAGAAGACAAGACGAATCACATTTCTTCAAAGTTTCTTTGCTCATGAACTTTATAAGAAATGAGAAATTGATATTTGTCAGATTCTGTTGAGGACATGACATTCTTGACAAAACTGTTCAAGAGACTGCTGAAGCACTCTCTGGAGTTCGGTGGCTGGAACACAATCTGAAGACTGACAAAACAACAACAACAACAACAACAACAACAACAAAGAGCCAGAGTCTACTTCAGCAATCCCTTAAGATCTGACGCTGAGACACTATCTGAAGACTGGGCGAGAGAACGCTTTGAAGAGACAGAGTCTGCTTCAGCACTCCGTGATGTTCCAAAGCTAGAGCAGAATCCTGGCGTTGCATGGTAAGGCTCTGGTGTGATACGGCTGGCATCAGGGAAGCTCGGAAAGGTATGCAGACGTCATCAAGAGCTCAGAAATCGCCAACACATGGACTAAAAAGATAGAGATCTAAGAGTTCAAATTTGACAACAGAATCTTCAACAAACTTGCTAGAATATAGGAGAAGATTCTGATAATGATCCTTGGCGTTTTTGGCGTGCTTAAAAAGGAAGGCGGGGCAGCAGCACAAAAGGAGAGAACACGATCAGAGATAGCAACTCGAGCACACACAGAGAGTTCACAGATTTCAACTTATAGTAGCAGGGTTCTATATACTGAGTTGAAGACGTGTGTGATGCTGAGGGAATTAGAAGTCGTGGAGTTTGATTCTGGATTGGTTCTAAGTTCAACTGGAGCGCTGCTCGTTGAAGGGACAGTTGGAGTTCGGTGATCAGCCGCGGATAGGGACTGTCGCGGGCTGCGAGGTAGTGTTCGAAGCTTCCCAATAGTGACGGAGGGAGTCATTGATTGAGGGGGAGCTAAGACTGAGTTGGAAGAACTCAGAGTGACCGACTACTTGGCTGGATAGCTTGGAGTGTCGTGGACTAAAGAGACAGCAACTCTGGTGAAGAGTGTGCTGAAGCATTTCGTGAGTTACACATTGTAATAGAATAGGCTAGGTGACAGCGCGTCGTCGTGCGCCTCAAATTTGTATTTATAGTTACCTGTTAACACTTAGCAAATGGTAAACAGGGTCGAACCCGAAGAGAGCAAGTGATCAAGAGTGTTAATGGTAGTTTGAGGAAAACAGAACAATAATTATCTATGATGAGAGTCTATCAAGTGGAAAGAATCAGTTCATGGAATACATTGCAACTAGTTATCATTGATCAAACAACATGTATAAACTAATGAATACTGCCCCAGTCCAACAATCCCGCTAAAGATACGTCGACTCCGATATTCTACCTATTCTTAACCGCTAAGTTCTCGAATAGATGCAATGGTTACTCGACTGACTCCAACAATTAGTTCAATCGCTAAGCTTAGCTAACAATGCAATTCAGTCTAGCATAATACAATCGATATCAATCTAGCTTCACTGTTAAGCTCCACTAAATTGATAATCAAAGCATTCAGTTCACACAAGGTAGTAAATCACTAATCTCAAATCAAGTGTTCATTGATCTCAAACCAAGTGTTGCAATGTAAATCCCAAACAGATAAAAAGTCTAGCTACTCATAACATCCATCGAATGAAATACAAACTGAGTTTAATCTACTATGATGAGTTAGAAACTGAACTAAAAAGAAAAACAGCGTGAATAGTATTTTCCGGCAGTGAAAAGTAGCATATGAACAATACGATGAATAGTAACAGACGAACCGTAACAGTGATGGATAGTAATTCCGACGAGTAGCAACTTCTTCTCCTTTCTCTCTCTAAGCCGCCGCCGCCGCTACAGTTCGTCTCTCCTAATTGTCTGATGTCCAATGTATCTTCAATTTAGGATTTGGACTTGTATGAACCGATTTTGGTTAAACCAGCAGGTCTTCGGTTTAGCAGCTATTGACTGCTGTTGACTTTGCTCTTCTTGATCTTGAATAAATGCTCCAAATATGCAATAAATTCTAATGCGATCTTGAACACATCTGCGATATGAAAACACTACAAAAGAGTAATCGATCTCACGTAAAATGTAATAAAACTATGGGAATAAATAACTCAATGAAGCGAGGTTTGTGTGTTTGGTCCGTAACTATTTATTACTGTCAGGGTGTAGGCAGCACGAAGAGAATCTGTGAGTTCAGATTACTAGCTAGTCTAGGAGATTAGATTGAGTGTCAAATTTTGGCTAGGTGAAAAGTAGAGGTGCGAGTCCTTGTACTTCGAACTGAGATAGTGGAATCTTGAGGATCGGAGCATCCTCCCCAGACGTAGGCAAGTTGCCGAACTGGGTGAACAAATACTGTGTCTTTTTTATTCATTCAGTAGAGTATTTTCGTAGAAAGATACAAAGAGTGCTTAAGCAGAAGCTATAACTTTGCATCAGCAACGCAGCAAAATTCCAATTTATGTTTATGCTTTATTTCTTTCTTAATATTAAGTCCATTTCCATTAATTGTCCTCATAGTTGTCCCCTTGGATTTTAGGCTCATGTCGTCGGACGTCATATGTTTTACCCGCCTAATCTATCGACGCGACGTCTAGTCGTCTGAGGTGATGCCAAATCAATGACTTATCACGTCGAAACCCGAACTTGTAGTTGAACTTAGATTTGTGCTACTTGAGATGGTAACTCTCTCTTACGGCATAGTATATTAGGTTTCTTGAAGAAGATGAACATAACTTATGTTCAGATTTGCGTCATTTGTAATCCTTTTAAGTTCAAAGTATTACAATTAAGCCTATTAATTATAGTAGGATTTCATTATTTATTCCAACATTTGAACTATTGTTTAATTATTTCTAAATAAATGAATTTCCCTTATAAATATGTTAAATATACTTTTGTTAATACCTATATCGGTTTAGCTTATTTCTTTACATTGTATTTTTTTGTTTCATGCAAATTACATATTGGACAAAAATTGATATATTAGTTTTATAAATTATTTTTTTATAATTTTATCATGTTATTTACATGATTAATTATTTAGTTATGCTGTTTATGTGCTCCACGTTTCGTTCTTTTAGACTAATAAGAGATTAACTTATTTTACAAAATTAATTTCGTACACTGAAAAATAAATATAAATAACTCTTAGAGTATATGAAAACAGCATATCGACTTAGGAATGACACCGCGTTATCAACTAGTCATTCGCCAGATTGACTAGTCTGGGCTATGCTCTAGCGTCAGGACTCGCAGTGACACTGTGATAAGCTTGGTCCTCATTTAAGCCTGTAAGTAAAGGCTATTGTAAAGCATGAATGCGAGAGTGAAATATAAGAGACAACTTCCTCAATTCTCTTAAATTTTAAACTATCATTTTAGTAGCCTTCTCCACATTTTTATAACATATGTACAATTGTTAATAGTAATTCATCACAATAGTAAACGATGAATATACAAAATATTATACGCAAAGTTACATAAAAAATAATAATTATACTCAAACAAGAATAGGAAGAGTCCATTCTCGTTAGACACTTTCCTTCTTCTAATAGGCTACAGCGTAGTTTTTGTAGTAACATGAACCAGACTTTTTGGTTTCTTTTTAATAAAATCAAGGAGAAGGCTTCCTTCAAAAAAAAAACCCCTAATGTAATATGGAAATCCGAAGGAACGAAAAAAGAGAGTAGATTAAATGTTAGATAGAATATATATCATTGCCAGTATATAATCCTACCATTTTTTATCTCTACTAATTTCACTGCTAATTTACATTTCGTCGAAGATATAGATAGTGTTGAGACTTTAGCAGTGAGAACGATTTTTAGATTGGATGAAAATTCAGCCAGCTTATTTTTACTGTGCTGGTTGTCCTCTGACTCTCTAAATGTTAAGTCCCAAACCGCCGCAAGGATATGTTAAAAATATCAATAAAACTTATAGCCTACCAAAATAAACACAGAAGGCAGTAGGTTCAGAGATAATATGCAACATATTGAGTTGTTCATAGCTGCAAATGCTTTAATACCAGAATATAACACGAACTTTCATATCATACTAGAGTTATTCTGACATTAAAAGTCTATCAGGTACATTCAGAAGGGTCAGAAATAACATCCAAGTCCATCATTCACGCAGTTCCCCACCAGATGGAGCTGCCAAGTCTTCAGCTGTTACTTGCTTGTGCAGCTGCATCAAATATACAAAGTATTATTTGAAATGAATATAACATACTGTAGAACAGACTTGGAATATAGGCATTCATGAAGAAATGGTGTCCTCACTAAAAGAGTAAACAAATTCAAGAGTACCATTGATTACAAAAGTGGCCAGTATTTGTAACATATATCAGATATCTCTTTCATACTGTATATGATGATACTCCAGAAGATTGATAGTCTAACCAGTGGTATAATACGTCCCTGCTTTGCATGAAGAAAGACTTACAGCATTAGAAACAGTCAACCAATGCAATGAGCGGAAGCAAATATCATCTTTGGAAGGAAGACAGTCATGATTCCAGAATGCAACACTTGAAAATTTAGCCCTGGCTTCCCATGTTTGTGGATCATCTTTATCCTTGCCAGAAATGTTCTTGGAAATCACAAAGCCTGGGAAGCATACCTCAGGATATGAGAATAAAACAAAATAGGAACAGAGAAACAAAAAAGTTCCAAACATGTCCAAAAAGCACTGGGATTATTCATTAAGAGCTCCAAAAGCAAGCAGAAAGAATCGAATGGTTTGAGAAAAAGCAGCAAGGAATGAGTAGCAACCAGAATAGCCATGCGGGAAGGGAACGGTGGTGCCAAGTAACTCTCTTCCTCTAAAATAAGCTTTCCCCGCCACTAATCCTTCATTCTCAATTCCTAAAGCAACACAGTGAATCAAATACACAAAAGTCAGCACTGCAACTCAGGTACAAAAAAGAAATACCAGTTGGTTTGGGTTTGAAGTAGTGAGAAACGGCAGATGGTCCACTAAACTTGATGCAGCAAGGAAGATGATGAACCTGGCCGCTGAGATCCGTAACTTGTCCTGGAAAATTGATTACGCTCGAACTCGCCATCTGCGAATCTTCCATCTCACTCCCCGATTATGGGAGCCCTAATTCGTCTCCCTCTCAACTAAATAAAAAACTATATAAATCCCGTTGTGCCGTTTCCATAATAAGGTAGCGCTTAATCGGATCCACCTAAATAAGCTTGATTTGTGAAATTCTTTTATTCAAAAGATCCAACCATCAATCCTTCTCCGACTACTCCCTCCCATTAATTCTCTCTCTCTCTTTATTTTGATTTTGAATCTTTAAAATACCATAAAAGTGTTTACATTCAATACTTTTACATAATCTCACATATATATTTCTTTCTTTAAATCAATCTACCTTTCACTTTAACAATGTACTTTAAGCAAACAACTTTATCACTAGCACTTTCAACATCACAATTGGAAATCCATAATGTTTTTGTATGAAATAAATTCAAATTAATAAATCCATTTTTTAAAAATCAAAATCTTACAAATTTATAAGGACTAAAGCTAACAAAAAATGTCTAACATAGCCTTTCGACCGCTACAAGACCAAAATTTTATCTTTGATATATCGAAAGAGTGCTATTTGTGTAATCATTTGATCAAAAAATTATAGTTTATTAAGGGGGCTCCAATCGAACGCTCTCTCCTAAAATTGTTTTCATAAAGTTATAAACTTAAAAGAACCGTATATCTTATTTTTCATATACAAAATTCATTTACTCAAAATTTTGTATACTACTTTGTCTCTAATTCTATTCTTAATCATATGTGATTTAACAGTAAAGATATTTGTAAAAAGTTCATAGTCACAGCTATTTGTAAACTGACGAATATATATATATAAATATAAATTAGTGAATATAATACATTTGTGAAAATAAGGGATTCATTAAAATATAGGCAAACTCATGAAATAAATATAACATAACACATTTGTGAAAATAAGGGAATCATAAAAAATAGACAAATTCATGAATAGAGCACAGACCAGATAGAAGCGCCCAAACAACATCCTTGACAATGATCTTTAGAAAAAAAAAGATCATCATACCAAGTTTCTTTCTCTTATCATCCTACAATGTTTTCTCAAATATTTCTCATAATAATGAACCAAAAAAAATAAAAATAAATCATAGCATACTCCCTCATCATGTCTTGTTATAATGTTAATAAATATTATTTTAAAATTTATTTCTCAATATACCATAATAATATATGTAATATTATTTAATAGTTGAAATTTATATTCAAAATATTATAAATATACATGATTTGTAATTAATAATTAAAATCTTTCAAAAAAATAATTTTGCATTAAGTAAATATTGATATCCACTATTCGATCATTGTAATATTGAAACGACTCTTCTTCACACCTCGTGCTATTATTGAACTCTGTTGTATTTTCATAGTGTGCATATGTGTCTTCATCTTCAACAATCATTTTGTGCATTATAATGCATGACAACATGATATGATTTTGTATATATTCATCCCACACAAGAGATGACTTCCGAGTTATGACAAATCAAGACTGTAGAACCTCAAATGCTCTCTCAACATCCTTCTGAGCTGCTTCTTAATGTTGAACAAATAACTTATTTGTATGAGTTTGCAGACGTGTGATTGATTGAATGAATGTAGCCCATTTCGGATATGTGCCATCAGTAAGATAATATGAAATGTTATATTTATGACCATTTACTGTAAAGTTTACATGTGGTGTGCGGCCTTCCAAAACATCTTGAAAAGTAGGAGATAAGTGTAGAACATTCAGGTCATTACATGAACTCGGTATTTCAAAGAATGAATGACAAATTCATAAGTCACGATCTGCAACAACTTCAAGAACTAAAATTGCAACACCCGCTCCAAAGTAGAGTATGAATAATGTCGAGATGGATCTTCAGGGAATTGAGAACAATTTTGTGAGTCATGCTGAGAATTTCGAACTTCAACTTTGTTGGATCGTTAGGTTAGCTTTCCCTCTCAGATAAGGAAGCGATGTCATCCTGAGAGGTAAGAGAATATCGGAATATATTAAATAAATAAAGATTAAATGGCTTACTCATTTATGTATAGTGGAAACATTAGTACCAATTGGTGACTATGTAAAACCACTACCTTCCCGTATCTAATGGAAGGATTTGTGAAAAGAGATGATTTGTATTGAGGATATGCTTGTTGGTTACAAAGCGTCTAAGCGACTAACTAGTACTATCCGTACACAACTTTACTTCACATTTGGATCTCTCAACTCAATCCAACCCTTAAGCACTTCTCTTTTCACCTCCGAGTTCTTCGATCAGAATCCGAATGTAGTTTGCGACGAAGTCCTTTGATAGCTGGCTCAATCTTTCTTTTCTCTGATCCGTGTCTCCTTCTTGCGTGCGCTTTCTCTTTTTAAAAACTCTCCATCAAAGTTTCAACCATCATCAAATTCGAGATCGAGTGTGATTTGGATTTTTTCAATCCTAATCAATTCCGGCATTAATATGATATCTCTTAAGATTGGAAAGTATATCAATCAAGGATAGATTTGTTTCCAAGCTAAGAGAGAATCATAATTGCTGTCATCTAGAATATATCCCATAATATATTCTGGATTGATAACATATTCCCATGAATATGTTATCAATATCTTATAGATCTCTTCATTAATTGTGAATCTACTTGAGTATCTTTGCAAGAAAATCTTTTGTTTTCAGTGTATTTAATGTTGCTTTCCTGCGCATCAAATACAATTTTTAGCTAAGTTTTTGTAATCATCAAAACTTTGGAATCCAACAAATTCCCCATTTTGATGATGACAAACGCTTCTTTGATAAATAAAAAAAAAAACAGCATACAGATTATGATCATGACGTGCATTGTGTTTCATAATTGTCCTAGTTAGTGAGCATCCTAGGTATGTCATGCAAGTGTCATGCAAAGTGCATTCCCTATCAGGTGCAGTACTGGTTCGTTCCCTGTCAAGTATAGCACTAGTTAGTTCACCCTTTGAAATTCAGGTGTATAGAGAAGGATATTGTACTTCCTCCTTAGTGAGTGAACCCCCTGTAACACTTCCCCCTTTTGGCATCATCAAAACAAAAGTTAGTCACGAGTAAAATACCATTATAATCCAGAAACGACAATCATAAAAACAAGTAAAGGGGCCATAATCAAGGCACTACCGGGGGCAAAATAATTGTCATAACAAAGCGCCAAACAGAGATAAGTGAAAACATGATGAGGAACAAGGGGATGACAAGGAATAAGGTGGGTAATGAGGCTGGGAGTGAAAGAGTGGGGCCACCGAACCATAAGGATTCAAACAAATTACCGACTGCGACGAATAATCCGCTCTAGCTACTCAAGCAGTCTGGTTCTCACATACCGGAGTTGAGTCTGAAGATCAGCGATGCGTTCCGAGTGCTGGAAGAGATTCCCGAGAATATGATCAACGGATTCTTCTATGCTGGTCATTCGTTCCCCATAAGAGGTAACCATTCCTTCCAACCATTGCAATCCTTCCAGGACAGGGCCAAGATCCACAGGGGGGACAAGGGGTGGCTCACCAGTTGGGGAAGGCAGAGGAGCAGCCGTAGGTCCGGAGGTGTTTGATTCTTAGCCAACCTCAGGGGTGAAGACATAACCCATCTTCTCACAGTTTTCTGCACCAAAGGTCTTCCATGGTTTGACCTCCGACTCAGCTCAGTAACTGTCGCATTGGGTGCCGATGAGCTTGACGAAGTCGGGGTAAGGTAGCCCATGGTGCGCCATGGTTCTGATTCTGGCCATGTGGTGCATCTAGATCGAGGCAAGGTTAGTTTGTTCCCCCTAAGGAGCTTGTCCAGCAACAGATAGTCTTGAATGAATATGACGCTATGTTTTTGGAGGCCGGGGTGATGTTACCGCAAAGAATCCGGTTTTTGATCCCCATGCATTGTGTCGATCCATTTCCCAGAGGAGCATTGGGGTTCTCACTGACTCGTAGAATAATGTCCCCGGGAGTAACATCCTAAGGAAACCGTCCCTTAGAGTATTGATCATAGCCTTGATGGGGAACACCCAACCACTTCGCCAACTGCTGGCTTGTGAAGGAGTGGATTTCCTGACCCACAGAGAAGGACCCCAACAGAAGACCGGGGCGGTCTTCCAAGCAGAAGGAGGCATAAAACTCTTTAGTCAGGGGTTCAGTGACCTGAGGTTTGTCCTGTAAAAGGGAGCCTCACCCCTGGCGGCTAAGTATGTCTAGAACATCCTCCGGCATATGACCACTGAAGAACTCCTTGTCTAATGCTAGATCCGGAATAAGAGATCGGTTGGTCATGTCCAGATCCGTGGTTTGTTCAGAGTGGAGCTCAGCTTTAGGTTCCGGCACCGGGTCTTTCGTTTCGGAATGCGTGCACTTTCCGTGTGCTGGAGGAGGGGACCTCCCGCTTCAGCTTTTTCTCGGAGGGGCCTGCGCCACTAGCCTGAGAGGAAGAGCAGGAGCCGCAGGTCCGTCTACGAGACAGGAGGTGGCGGTAGGTGGATTGTTCCCGATGACGTGGCAGTCGGTGTCAGTGGAGGAGCCGGGATCGACCGAATCCAGTGGCTGGCCATCCTCGAAATGTGTGAACAGAAGCTCAGAGTCCGAATTGGGGGTATATTGGGAGGCCATGGGAAAAAGCAGGGAGCGATTTAGGGTTTTAGGAGCTTGTTTGAAGATGAGTGTTGATGGAGCGATGTGCCGAATGGGACCGAAGTACTTCTCGTAATATAGAGGACGTAATCTCAATTTTGGAAAGCCCCGATTGCTCTAAATATTTTTCCGCCTTCCAACATTTATGATCTAAACTCGCCCGCCTTCCAAAAATTCTGTGGATCAACTTAAAAAAATCTGCCACTTTCCAAATATTGTGTAAGTCAATATATGAATCAGATCTAGTATATCCCCACCTTCCAATTTCGTGATAGACAACTGATGTTGTCCGTTCCAATCAAGATATGTATCAGATCCAGTATATCCCACCTTCCAATTTTGTGATACATAATTGATATTGTCCATTCTAATTTGGATACTCTTCTTCCCAGAATACTGCCGATAATTGTGTTTGATTATTTCCATCTTCCGAGTGATTTGCAGAGAGTGATTTTAGTTGGCATGTGTGCTAGCTGTCCAGAATTTCTGCTCGGCCCAGAGACTAGGTTCAGGATCCCATGGTTCGGGCAATGGGGGTGTGACGCGGTGAGTTACCCAAGTGGTACAAGATAGGCATCACACAAATAAAGAAATTTTAAATGATAGAGCGCGCGTGTACCTCAAGATGGATCATTCCCGTAAACGGTGGACAAAGGGCTCATAGGATTGTCACATCTTAAGTGGCTAGGGTTGGTTGTAGAGTTCTTCCATGGCTAGTATAGTAGGATCAATATATTGAAAGACTCCGTAGGCTTAGAAGAAGGCTCATCATGTCATCAAGAAGCAATGTTAGAGATGTTATGAGAAATATATGCCAAGGGTGGTACATTGTAACTGCTACTCATACATGTTTGTGAGAATGATGTTTCGGAATTAGTGAAGTCAAAAACCAGTACTGACTTATCCTTTTCATAACCAGTCATTGAAGGAGTATTCCAGGGAACCCATATCTCAGATGAGGGAAGTCATACCTAGCTCTAGCCGTAGTTTTTCAAAGGGCTCCCTGTTCAGCACCTTGGTGAGAATGTTCGCCACTTGTTCATTCATGCGACAAAAGTTCATTGCTACTAGACCTTTCTCGACACAGTCACGTAAAAAGTGATATCATATCTCAATATGCTTAGTATGTGAGAATTGCACAGGGTTTTTTGAAATGTTTATAGCACTAGTGTTATCACAAAATATAAGTGAGTGATCAATAATAACACCATAAATCACTTAGCTGTTGTCGAAGCCATAGGAGTTGAGAGCAGCATGCGGCGGCAACTACATATTCAGCTTCTGCGGTGGATAGGGCAATGGAGTTTTGCTTCTTCGATTCACATGAGATGAGGCAGGGGCCTAAGAATTGTGCCATCCCTGAAGTGGACTTCCGATCAGTGCGGCTTCCAGCGAAGTCAGCATCAGTGAAGCCTAGTAAGTCTTAGGTCCCCCACCCCCCGAGATACCATAGGATAGGGTATCTGTTCCCTTCAGGTAACGCAGTATCCTCTTGACTGCTTTCACATGTGTTTCTCTAGGATCGAACTAAAAGCGAGCACACACTAAACATAATATCAGGTCTGTTGGCTATTAGATATATTAATGAGCCTATCATTCCTCGGTACAGGGTTGAATCGACAAAGGTAGAGCTCCTTCCCTATGAGTCGTTTGGTGACATGGGGGTGTTGTAGGGTTTGGCGCTGTTCATTCCGAACTTGACGAGTATCTCCTTGAGATAAATTGTTGATGTATCCGTGTGCCATCCGGTCCTTGTGATACTTGCAGTCCAAGAAAGAATTTAAGTTCCCCAACCATGCTCATTTCGAATTCACTGGACATGAGCATGGTGAATTTCCTAGCAAGTTTGTCATTAGTGGATCCAAAGATAATATCATCTACGTATACATGTACCACCAGAGTGTGCGTTCCTTCCCTCAGGAGGAATAGAGTCTTATCGACTTCCCCTCGTATGTAACTGTGTGACAGTAGAAATTGTGATAGTCTTTCATACCACTTTCGAGGAGTATGTTTTAGTCTGTATAGAGCTTTGTCAAGGATATAGACGTGGTCTGGGTGAGAGGAGTCTTTAAAGCCGGGCGTTTGACTCACATATACCTCTTCTTTCAAATTTCTATTCAGACAGTTTTCACGTCAATTTGCTGCAGGATGAAGCCACGATAAGTTGAGTGGGCAATTAACAATCGAATAGCTTCTAACCTGGCTACGGGGAGAAAGTCTCGTCGTAGTCAATTCCTTCATGTTGATTGTATCCCTTGACTACCAATCGAGCTTTGTTTCGCACTATGAAGCCATTCTCGTCCATCTTATTCTGAAAGACCCATTTTGTACCTATCACGTTTCGATTCTCCAGTTTGGGGACTAGTCGCCATACTTTATTTCTCTCAAATTGGTGTAGCTCCTCTTACATGGCATGTACCCAATCTGGATCTTTGAGGGCTTCAGCCACTGTTTTGGATTCTACAAGAGAGACAAATGATGCAGCTACACAATGTAAGGATAATTGAGGTGGAAATTAGTTAGAGTTCTTCTCTTGTCCTTGACAGGTGTAGCATTCATAATCTCTCAGATTTAGAGGTGGCCGAACTGTTCTCTCGCTGTGAGTCGCTCTCCGTTCAGACTGCTGAATTCCTAGTGAGGCATCATTTTGGGTCTGTTCCTCGATGGGTATAGACGATTCTGTTTCCCCTTCAAGTAAATCAGGTGATGTCTCTTCCCCCCTGAGGGAATGCCTCTTTTGTTTCATTGTTGGGTGCTTGAGGTGGATTGTTCTAATCTGGAGAGTTTTCGGGATCTGTTTCTGATTGGATCACTGGAGAGGGTTCCTCCGCATGCTCGGTCTGACATGTGAGCTAAAATTCCTCCTCCCTTAGTCGGGGATCCGACTCCTATACTTGACTGCCGGCCATTGTATTTTCATCAAAGGTCACATGAATGCTTTCCTTTTGGCGGAGTTTCGTTCGCCGTTTATTCTAGCCATCTTGAATGCTCTGGTCATCAGTGTTGTGGTTTCGTCTTCCTCCTCATCATTTCCGTCAGTCTGTGCAAGATCGAAGGCCTTTTTGATTTTCAGAGCGATGGAGTTGGTCTTGTCTGGTTCCCTTCTAGCCAGTTTCCTTTCTATGATTCCTGCATTGCTTTGGAGACTTGCCACCAATTCTTCAAGCGTTATCTTTTTGATATTGCTTTGTGCCTGTAGTGCCAGAGTTACTGTATCCCACTTGTCATTTAAGGCTTGTAGGAAATGATGAGTTACTTTCCGTTCAGGAAGGGTTTCACTTAGAAATTCCATCTGACCAACATATGTTTGAAAGCGAGTATGGAAGTCCTATAGTGATTATTCGTACTTGCCATGTATAGCACTTTCATAGTCTTTTGCAGCGGCGAGGATTCTGTTTTTCTTAATGTCTTCATTCTCTCCGTAAAGTCTCAGGAGACCATTCCAAATGTTTTGGGCTGTTTTGTACTTTAGGACCTTTTTCAGATCTCTAGGGGAGAGTGCAGCATATAGAACTTTCTTAGCTCGGTAGTTCTTTTCCAGGGCTTTGTAGTCTTCATCCTTATAGTCTTCTTTCTTCTTCTCCTTCGTGGGATCGGTGGTGTCCCTGATGGATATTGATCTCTCTTCGATCACCCTCCAGAGCTGTCCATCTAATGAGCATATGTGGGCTTCAATCTGTTGAGTCCACTAATCGTATTCACCAGGTTTGAGCACTGGTAGTTTCCAGAACGAGTCGTTGATTGAGCTGTTCGCGGCCATTTATCCTACAAAGCTAACACAAATCTAGAGTCTTGGCTCTGATACCAATTGTTGGATCGTTAGGTTAGCTTTCCCTCTTAGTTAAGGAAGTGGTGTCTTTCCCGAGAGGTAAGACAGTAGCAGAATAAATTAAATAAATAAAGATTAAATGGCTTACTCATTTATGTACAGTGAAAACCTTAGTATCAATTGGTGACTAAGTAAAACCACTACTTTCCAGTATCTACTGGAAGGATTTGTGAAAATAGATGCTTTGTATTGAGGATATGCTTGTTGGTTACAATATGTCTAAGCGACTAACTAGTACTATCCGTACACAGCTTTAACTTCACCTTTGGATCTCCCAACTCAATCTAACCCTTAAGCACTTCTCTTTTCACCTCCGAGTTCTTCGATCAGAATCCGAATGTAGTTTGCGACGAAGTCCTTTGATTTGCTGGCTCAATCCTTCTTTTCTCCAATCTGTGTTTGCTTCTTGCATGCGCTTTCTCTTTTTAAAAACTCTGCATCAATGATTCAGCCATCATCAAAGCCGAGATCGAGTGTGATTTGGACTTTCTCAATCCTAATCAATTCCGACATTAATATAATATCTCTTAAGATTGGAAAGTATATCGATCAAGGATAGATTTGTTTCCAAGCCAAGAGAGAATCATATTTGCTGTCATTCAGAATATATCTCATAATTTATTCTAGATTGATAACATATTCCCATAAATATGTTATCAATATCTTATGGAACTCTTTATTAATTGTGAATCTACTTGAGTATCTCTGTAAGAAAATATTTTGTGTTCAGTGTATTTAATGTAGCTTTCCTGCGCATTAATTCAATTATTAGCTAAGTGTTTGTAATCATCAAAACTTCGGATCCAACATTCAAAAAATTAGAGAAATGAAAATTAGAGAGAACTAAAATAAATTAGTAAGAGAAAAGAATTTTGTGTGTGTTCAAAATATAACAAAATGAATCTCTATTTATAGAGCTTCAAAAAACAAATTTATTACTATATTTATAGAGCAAATGGCCTTTTAAGTTTTGAATCTCTTTAATTTTAATCAATCAATCAAATTTGACACATGGCAATCCTTTTTTTTTACCAACGAAATGCTGTCAAGTGTCAGCTAATGGCTCAAGTTTTGGATCGTGCATCTCGCGTCGATCAAAAAAAATTATGCTAAGATCTTTCTTTTGTTGCCTATTAAGAGAATACAACTTAAGATTGCATCCATGATTAATTTTTTTGGTCATTGCTAATAATACCCTAAGAAAGTCCTTATGAATCCTAATGTGCTCTTTTCTAAAACTTGGAATTTACTGAATGATCATTATTATTTAGTTACATAATCTTTTAATCTTATCCGGACATTTAACTATATTAACCCATTCAATCTTTTCTAAATTATTAAGAGTAAGATTCTGGGCCTCAACCCATTCAATTAATATTCATATTGATTAATCAATTTTTTTCATCTTCCCCCTTGACCTCATATTCACCAGAAAGTCATTCTATCCAAACTTTAGTTTTATGGTCTAAAAACATTAAATAAAAGATTTGATGTGATTAAACTAGGGAAAAAATAAAGAGTTCAAGGAAAGGAAACATTAGATAAATTGGAAAATTCAATAGCGCCATATTTTAAAAAGTGTATACGTATTTGAAAATTTATGCCAATTTTGGACAAATTTTATATCCAATCGCTATTTTTTCTTTCAATTTTTCATTGATTCAGCACCATCACATGTAGTAAAATTGAACAAACTGCTACTTTTAGTTGGTAAGTATTTGTATCATGACCCATAGTTTGTGAGTGATACCTCTAGTGTCGGTAAGGATTTGTAAAAATACACAAACTTAGTACTACTGAATGACAAACAACTACTTTTAGTTGAATTTAATGAAAATATAAATACTTGTAAATTGAAGAGTAGGTTAAGACATATCATTAGTAAAGGGAGCTGCTCATCGCACCTCCCCAGGACAAAACACATTTGGCAAATTACCCATATACCCTTTTATTTTTACTTAATTACTTAATTAATATTATAACTTAATTTTAACATAGTTATTTATTATTATTAATCAGAAAATATTCTATAATAATTAATAGTAAAAAATTAAAATAAAAATACAGCATGTAGCAATTTTTCAAAAATTGCTAAGGGTGTAAAAAAAGTTGCACGAAGTGATTGCCAACGTGTCCGATAGCTATTTCCATGCGCTCGTTGTCTTTAACCGGAGGGGATCTTAATGGAAAATGGGTAAAACAACTCTAATTAGTTCTACCAAATGTGTGAAGTACAATGTTGTACTTTGATGCGATGACAATTCCCAAAGTACAATGTCCGTGCAGCAGCAATCTGTTTTTTGGAAAGAAGGTGTGGCAGTCCTTCGAAGAGCATCAGAAAAGGTTCAGAGTTGCTGCAGAGAATATTCCAGAGTGGAGATTCCTAGCTGAAGTAGGAGTTTTTATTTTGAATCTCAAATCAAATCTAATCTCCTAGAAATTAGGAGATATTGATGTTGCTAGGGGAACTGCTATAATCTGATAATGATAGCAGTGGACGCGCCTATATAATGGAGACCCTTTAGAGCGATGAAGGGTGATCGAAGAAGAGAGCTGAAAGCGAGAACATACACAGATTTCCGAGAGAGTAATTTTGGTGTGCGAACGAAGTCTTCGATTATCACCGAGAGCAGAGCGTGAGCGCAGAGCTGTGGTGACAGAAGCAGAGAGTGATCAGGACTTGTGTAGTCTGATCCAAGCTTGATCTGGAAGCCAATTCAGAGCAGTGGTGCTTGTTGGTTGATCAAGGGCAGCCGCGGAAGAACTGACGGGTGAGTGACTCAGTCGAGTGTCTGAACGGCAGTGCTTGCTAGTGACAGGAGGTCACTGAGTGAGGGGGAATATTTCAGAGTGTGCAACACTCGTGAAATCGTTCGAACGGCTCAGCGGAAGACTTTGGAGCGATGCGGACAATTTGTGCATTAGCTGTGTGCTATAGCAACCCTGCAGAACTTGAGTATTGTTTAGAATAGGCTAAGTTTCGAGGAGACAGTAGCTATTCTAGATAGATATCAGTAGAGGGTGTGCAGACACAAGTCAGAACCTGTTCTGATTTTGTGCGAGGATCCACCTAAGGTTGAGTAGCATATGTTGCGTGGGTTGTAACCGTGGGTACTTGGAAACCTTGAGATTAGTGGATGAGGACTGAGAAGAGTTGACGCGCGTCGTTGTGCGCGCCAAACTTGTATTTATAATTCCAAGCTTTAGCTAGCGTAGCGGCAAGCAAGGGTCGAACCCAAGAGAACTGACCGTGAAGCGATTCCCTGTAAATACTAAACTAAAGGGGGTTTTGAGTGAATGGTCGCAAGAACGAATGTAATAAAAGTGCGAATGTCAATCGAGAGAAATATTCAGCTCAGGGAATTCAATAGTGACTGTTATCATTGACTTCTAAGGATAGCTATTCTAATCAAACATGCGATCATTTCGACAAAGGTAATAATCTAGAGTATCCCGACAAAGGTGATACTAAGCCTGGATTCTACTACTTGTTTCCACGACAAAGCTTCAACAAGAGTTAATAATCAGAATTGATGAACGGATAGTTTCACGACAAAGTATACGCTAACTGTGCAATACAATTCAGGCAAATTAAGATCCAGAACTTACGAATGAATAGAAATATGCATTAAACCAAGTCTCAAACATGAATGTCACCAATTGAAAACCCTAAACTGAAATACAAGTTTAGCTACTCATATTCATAACTGCAAAATACATTAAACTGAAAGGAATAACAAAAACCGTTCGGAATTACTATTCACCACCGGAAAACACTGTTCACTGCCGGAAAGTACTATTCACCGCCGGAATCACTGTTCACGCAATCTCCCAAATTCCGTACACCGTCTTCGTCTAAGCTCCGTCGTCCCAAAACTTTTCTCTGTGTCGACGAAAAACTGCCATCCCAATCTTCCGAAACCCTAATTGAGATCGGGCTGTAAAATTGATTTCGGGCCGCGGGCCCGATTGCTGACGTCATCATAAGCCTAGCGCGCCCCATGAAGACATTATGTCGCGCGCCCGAAGAATACATTAACTCTCGGCGCGCGACACTAATGTTGCCTGCTGGCGCGCGACTCACTGCAATGCACACCCATTTCCGCCAACGCCGATTTCTTCCGTAAAAACACCATTTTGAGCCGCAAGTCTCTTCTCATGTATTCCGAACACCTGAAATGCAAACAACACTAAGAGGTAACTGTTCACATCAAAACATGTCGAAATAGTTGGGTTTAAATGGTTTCGCGAGTCGTATAAATACTCCCCATCAAACCGCCCCACACTTAAACTTGTTCGTCCCGAACAAAGAACGAAAGCAAGACTTGCAACACCAAAACAATTCTAACATGCCAACGACTAAACACTGACTTTACTCGAGATGTCATCGCTGATCAGTTCATCAATGCATGCTCACATTCATTCTTCAATAATGATCAACAAGAAACCGTAATGATACATGTTACCTGAAAAGTCAAGATTTAATTTAATGGATGACTGGGAGATAGTCCTCTTTAGACTCCTGACTCCATTCTTCAGCTCGAGGTCATAGTCACGCGCATGCACTGAGTTTGCTTTCTCTGGCACGTGAGAAATCCAAGCTACGAGGAATTCAACCTTTCTTATCCTTCTTCTTTTGGTCGGACAGCTTTTAAAACTTTCTTGTTTTGTTTGGTCCGAAGACTTCACTCAACTCGATTGTTTATTTTTCTGACTTTTCTTTCTTTCACATTTGACTGGATTTTCCTTTTGAGCTTTGCTCTCCAATGTGAATTGCTTGTCCCCCTTTTTTCTTTGAACCGTTCCAATCATCGCCTTCGAATAGCAGCATATGGAGCGCGTCCCGCTCTTTCTCATCATTATTCTTTCAGCGCGAGGCAGGATAGGGGTTACCCACCCATTCCCGGTTACTAGGACTAGAGATAGGACGGTTTGTTTTCCCGTCCCACCATTGCATAAACACTGCAATGATGGAGTGAAAGTCTCACCCCTCATAACTCGGAGTGCCAACCTCCACAAACTCAATGCGCTACGCGACTAATCCCTCGAACCTTTGAATGTTTGTCAAGTCCCTCTAGGACATTTTCTGTAAACTCCACATCCTGTAATATCTCAACTCAAAAGTACATATAACATCACGTAACTCGCATCACAAAATTTCAGAAATCATGCAAAGCATTACGCATCAAAACCTCATAGCATCAAACATCATCTCATAAAATCAGTGTCTTCATCGTAGCATACACAAATTTGAAAAAAAAACAGGCGACATAGTTACTGCTAATGCATGCTAAAAAAAAAGTAAACGTGCTGACACAACAGACTCAACTACCCCACCCCACACTGTTGAACATAGCCGTGTCCTCACGGAACGACTTATGCTGAAGGGCGGGTCATGCAACACAACCAAATAACACGGATGATACCAAAAATAAAAATAGAAAATAGAAACTCCCCTATAACTCGGCAGAGCTGTCTGTGGGTCCGCTGGGGGATGAGGGGGGCACCCGCGCGATCACGTACTCCGGAGGAATCGGCTGCCCTAGAATTCACCCTGGAGGTGCCGGTACTGGATGCGTCCCAGGTGGCAAGAGATAATCCAACACCCTGTAAGCGTTGAACGCTGCGTCCAACTGTGCCTGGGTGAAGGCCGATGGTGGCTGCTCACCATCTCTGGCTGCTCTGCTGTGCGAGGCTCTCCTAGAGCCGGCAGCTGACGACTCAGCCTGCTCTGTCGCTGCTGGCCGCCTGCGGCGCCTGTCTATCGGCAGCGGCTCATGGAGTCTCGGGTCCACGTGATAAGTCCACGCAAACTGGTCCGGCCTCCGTGGACGAGCAGTGATAGCGCGCATCCCTATAAAAGTCTCCCGCGTGAGAAACGTCGGCGGGATAAGATGGTGCGTGTCCAAGACCGGCTGACCATGCAGGCGGCGCAACATGTAGGTGATAAGCCCTCCGCAGTATATAGCTCCACATGACAATCGCTTCCTCCAAAATTTACTCAGCACATCGAAAAAGTCGAGAGGCGACTGGATGTGGCAAGATCGAAAGACCTGCATCTCGAAGAGGGGAACCTTATCACCTCCATTGTCACGCCCGAAAACTGATCCCGACAAGAGCTTCTGAAGATAGAAATAAGCCGGCTCGCGAAGGGTGCGCGCCTTACTGGCACTGGGATTATAAACCGGTTCCGAGGAGAGGGCACACCAAGTATCACCAAGTTGTAGCGACCTCAACGCCCAGTTGCGGTCATCTACCTGCCAACCAAATAATTCCCGCAATTGCGGTGGGTAAGTGACATAATGCTGGCCGCGGTGCCTGTATCGGACACCGAGATGGTCCGCGCGGCCCACGTAGTGAAACGATGCTAGGAACTCTCGGACATCCTCTACGTCCGTCTCCGAATGGATGGTCAGGAGTCCAGGCCAGCCAGCTCCTTCAAGCAACCGGGATACACGGTCATACAGCCCGCTAGCCCGTAGAAATTCTTCATCGGCATAAGTACTAGCACCGAACTGCTTCCGGGAGAACTTCTCGTAGAGTTCCTCGAATGTAGGTTCTCTGTGAGGTGGCATCCTGAAAAAAATCGAAACAAGAGCGTATGAGGTAGTAGTCAACGCATGTCAGCATTTCGCGCGCCGGACTCATACATTAACTCGCGCGGTCAAGGACTTAAAGTCTTCTTCCGGCGCGCGAATAATATACTCGCCAGGCGCGCGAATTTTGGAAATCGCACCGCGCCTCTTCTATGAACCCTAATCCAATTCTACCCCCAAACTGAAAATTAGCACCTCAAATAAGAACCCTAGCATCCCATATCATATATAATTAACCCACAAGCACCAAAAACATCCAATATGCTCCAAAATTGCAGATCAAACCTAAACCCTAAAACTCCCAAAACTTGACAAACATCCAATATTTGGCACGAATTGAGTGTGGGATGGAATGAAAGCGTACCTGAAAAATAGTTAAGCAGTTGGAAAACGGCCTGAGAATATAGTGAAAACAAGATTTCAAACCTGAGCTGTTTGAGGAGTGAACGGAGTGAAAGAGGGAGGGGGAGGCGCGCTCCAACCCTTATGTGTTTCAAGCGCCGCGCTCTGAGCATAACGCGCGCCCGATGAACACATTAATCGCGCGCCAGATTCAGACTTTATGGAACTTAATGTTTACTACTGGCGCGGCTTATAAAGTTGCCTTGGAGCGCGTGACTTACTGAGATACGCCCCAAATTGTGCCTCCAAACAACTCTTCCCTAACGACATTCTAAAGGAACGACTTTATGAAACACTAAGACACACACTAGAATTAAAATGGAAAGGAGAAAAATTAAAAAAAAACATCGGGTTGCCTCCCGTAGAGCGCCTTTGTTTTACGTCGTTGGCTCGACGGTACCTCAACTCAGTTGTCGCCGTGCGGCTCGGCTAGCTCGCATTCTTGAGCATCCGGCGGCGGTCCACCGTAGTAATGTTTCACGCGCTGTCCATTCACCTTAAACCGATTGCCATCTCTTGGGTTTTCCAGTTCCACCGCCCCGTGATTAAAAATCTGCACCACCGTGTATGGACCTGTCCATCTAGAACGCAACTTGCCAGGCATTAGTCGTAATCGTGATGAAAATAAAAGTACCTGCTGGCCAATCTCAAATGTCCGTCGTAGGATGAACTTGTCATGATAGAGCTTAGTCCGCGCCTTGTAGTCTGATTGGCTCTCATAAGCCTCTAGGCGCAACTCCTCTAACTCACTCAATTGTAACTTGCGTTCCATCCCAGACTTTGCCAAATCCATGTTGCACTGTTTAAGTGCCCAATACGCCCTGTGCTCCAATTCTACCGGTAAATG
The DNA here is from genome assembly GCA_963678935.1 of Umbilicus rupestris. Taxonomy (NCBI): domain Eukaryota; kingdom Viridiplantae; phylum Streptophyta; class Magnoliopsida; order Saxifragales; family Crassulaceae; genus Umbilicus; species Umbilicus rupestris. The sequence continues at coordinate 6,319,087 of OY787626.1, read as the reverse complement.
GCAGGCCTTGCCATACACTAAACGATAAGGGGAAGTTCTGATGGGTGTCTTGTAGGCAGTCCTATATGCCCACAATGCATCATTTAAGCGTAGAATCCAGTCCTTCCGTGTAGGTTTGACCATCTTCTCTAAGATTCCCTTGATTTCCCGGTTAGAAATTTCAGCATGGCCATTTGTCTGCGGATGATAAGCTGTGGATGTACGGTGATGAACGTGATATTGTTTTAGGGTGGCAGCCATCATCCTATTGCAGAAATGTGTCCCCTGATCACTGATTATAGCCTTAGGCACTCCGTGTCTGCAAAATATGTTAGTGCGGAGAAAATCCACTACAGTTTTAGCATCATCACACCGAGTAGCCTTAGCTTCTACCCATTTAGACACATAATCTACAGCCACTAAAATGTATAAATAACCATGTGATGCGGGAAATGGACCCATAAAATCAATACCCCATATATCAAACACTTCATCAACGACAATCGGCATCTGAGGCATCTCATTTTTAATGGATATATTCCCTACGCGTTGGCATCTATCACATCGTTTGCAATGCTCATATGAATCTCTAAAAATATGCGGCCAATAGAATCCACTGTCTAGTATTTTCCTAGCTATTCTTTTCGGGCCAAAATGACCACCACATGCATGCTCATGACAGAAACTAAGCACAGAAGAAATCTCATCATCAGGGATGCATCTCCTAAGTATTCGGTCTACGCCTATTTTCCACAAAAATGGATCATCCCATAAATAATATCTAGCATCATGCTTAAGTTTCAGACATTGAGCTTTAGAGAAAGAAGGTGGGCATTTACCTCCGACCAGGTAGTTCACTATGTGAGCGTACCATGGAATTTTACCTGTGATGGCGTAGAGGTGCTCATCGGGGAATGTCTCAGTAATCTGCCCAGCTTCTTCCTCCCTCACTAATCGACTCAGGTGGTCAGCAACTGTGTTCTCAACTCCCTTCTTGTCCTTGATTTCGAGGTCAAATTCTTGCAGCAGCAAAATCCAACGAATCAGCCTCGGCTTAGCCTCCTTCTTCGTCATCAAGTACCTAATAGCTGCATGATCAGAGAACACAATCACTTTAGTACCCCAATAAGTAAGGTCTGAATTTTTCTAAAGCAAAGACAACAGCTAGCAATTCTTTCTCAGTGGTGGAATAATTTCTCTGAGCCGCGTCCAAGGTACGCGAAGCGTAGTAAATGACAACTGGCTTCCTGTCTGCTCTCTGTCCGAGCACTGCTCCCACTGCATAATCACTGGCATCGCACATAATTTCGAATGGATGGCTCCAATCGGGTGCTCGAATAATAGGCGCACTGGTTAGCGCAATTTTTAGCTCGTCGAATGCCTCCCTGCACTAATCTGTAAACTCAAATGGCACATCTTTCTGCAACAAGTTAGATAAGGGCAGAGCTTTCTTGGAAAAATCCCTAATGAAACGACGATAAAAACCAGCATGCCCCAGAAACGATTTAATATCACGCACCGTGGAAGGGTAAGGCAGACTAGAAATCAAATCTATTTTCGCTTTATCCACCTGAATCCCCTCTCGGGAGACTATATGCCCTAAGACCACACCATGTGTAACCATGAAATGACACTTTTCGTAGTTCAGCAATAAATTCATAGACACACACCTTTCAAGTACTCTACTCAAGTTGTCTAGGCATGCATCAAAAGTGTCACCATGCACAGTAAAATCATCCATAAAAACCTCAATGAAACTACCAATCATGTCGGAGAATATGCTAGTAACCAACCTCTGAAAGGTTCCAGGCGCATTGCACAAACCAAAAGACATACGTCTAAATGCAAAAGTGCCAAATGGACATGTGAAAGTAGTTTTATCTTGGTCCTCAGGTGCGATAGGGAGTTGGTTATAACCCGAAAAACCATCAAGAAAACAAAAATACGGCTTACCTGCCAGCTTGTCCAACATCTGATCAATAAATGGAAGAGGAAAGTGATCCTTACGCGTCACTGCATTCAGCTTCCTGTAGTCTATGCACATACGCCATCCATTCTTAACAAGTGTAGTGACCATCTCGCCGGCTTCATTCTTCTCAACTGTGATGCCCGTCTTTTTCGGCACCACGTGTACGGGACTTACCCACTGGCTATCTGAAATAGAATAGATAACATCAGCATCTAAAAGCTTTTGTACCTCTTTGCGCACTACCTCCATCATCACTGGGTTCAAGCGACGCTGCGGCTCTCTCGAAGGCTTAGCCCCATCTTCTAGCAGAATTCTATGCATGCACACCACCGGGTTTATCCCTCGTATGTCCCCAAGCGTCCAACCTATAGCCAACTTGTTAGTTTTAAGTACCTCTATGAGCTTTTGTTCTTGTTCATCCTCAAGTCCGCTCTTAATGATCACTGGGAGAGTGTCATTTTCGCCCAAAAATGCGTACTTCAAATGCTCAGGGAGAGGTTTCAGTTCTACAACCGGTGCCTGCACAGAAGAAGGCAACGCAGAATTAGTTTTAAATAACTGAATTTGATTAACCTCATACCTGGGTGTCAGAGGACGAGAAATGTCGAGCTGTGCGAGTATGGCACGTATGTCCTCGTAGAGAGCGTAGGAATCCTTCTGTGTAAAAATGGCGCTCTCCAGTGCTACCCTCAATAGGTCTTCGCCGTTGGTGCCTTGTATTTCATGTACTACATCGTCCAACGCATCCAATGCATTTACCGTCGCGTGCTCGGGTGGGTGTTGCATAGCCTTGAATAAATCAAATTTTATTGTCTCGTCTTCCACCTCCATGGTCAGCACCCCTGAGTCGCAATCAACCTTCATCTTTGACGTTTTCAAGAAGGGGCGACCAAATAGGATAGGTGGATGATCAGCCGGATCACTACTGTCCATTCTGAGCACGTAGAAGTCAGCTGGAAAGATCAAGTCACCAACTTGCACTAAAACATCTTCAATGATACCTTCAGGTCGCTTACAAGATCTATCTGCCAATTGAATCGTTAGTCCAGGTGGCTTCAAAGGTCCAATGCATAATCTCGAATATAAAGAGTAGGGTAAAACATTGATAGACGCACCGAGATCAAGCATGCAATTTTCGACTCTAATGTTGCCTATAACACAAGGAATGGTAAACATACCTGGGTCTCCGCATTTAGGAGGTATCTTCCTTTGAATAACTGCAGAGACATTAGCATTAAACATTACCTGCTCGGGTTGAGTTGAACGGCGGCGATTAGTGCACAAATCCTTGAGAAATTTACCGTAGCGTGGAATCTGCTTAATCGCCTCGAGTAGAGGAATATTGATTTCAACTCTTTTGAAGAGGTCCCATACTTCTTTATCGATCACTTGCTTCTTAGGGGCCTTAACCTGCAATGGAAACGGCAAATGGGGGTCAGTACGGCGAAGTTTGGAATTTTCGTCAGTGGGTAGCGCGCCCGTAGTAGACTTTATAGTGGCGCGCGGGTTGTTAATGTTCTCATCAGGCGCTCGATTATTGTTGTCCTCGGGCGCGGTCTTTGTGTTGACCGCGTCGTCTTCATACATTATTTGAGCTCCGGGAGAAGACATTATTGATCCGCGCGTCTGGTTAATGTTGTCATCCGGCGCAGAACTCACTGTTTCCGTTTCCCTATCTCCCTCTTCTGGACCCTTGAGCACCTTCCCTCGCCTCAAAGTCATAGCGCTAACATTTCCCTTCGGACTGGGGACCGTTTGAGAGGGAAATTTGCCCTGGTCATTCTTCAACTCATTGACGACCGTGATCAACTGCGACATTTGCTTTGATAACTCCGCAAGAGCACCATCCGTCTTCGCTTCGTATTGCTGAAAATTCACTGCAAGATCATTAACAGTTAATGGGTTAGTCTGACCTGGCTGATTATAGTTCCTCCTTTGTTGATGTTGATCAGCATTGTTGTAACCCTCCTGTTGCTGACAAAATGGTGGCCGATAAAACTGGTTCTGCTGTTGAGGTGCGGCTTGCTCCTTAGGAAATCCACCTTCATTCTTCCAACTATATCCATTCGCGGCTAATCCAAACTTCCTCTGAGGTGGTCTGTTATTGAAATTCTGATATCCTCCTAGAGTGTTCACCTCTGCTGGATTGTCTTCGTACAAGGATGGACACGAATCAGTCTTGTGGTTGGTAGCACCACAAAATTCACAAGGCTTCACCACATTAGCTTGTCCCACCATCATCTTCTGCATCATGTCCTTCAGCTCTTTGATTTCTGCAGCCATGTGATTGGTGGATGAGTCCGCCTGTGATACATTTCTTGTTCTGCTCGTATCCTCCCTTCGACTGATCTCCTCCCTGAAACGAGCACTTTCAGCGGTCTCAGTAATCAAATTACGTACCTCAGATGGTGTCAAGTTCAACACCGTGCCACCAGCTGCAGCATCCAACATCATACGCTCGAGAGGTCTCAATCCATCCAAAAGATACTCCACCAACATCCTTTCCGGGACTCCTAAGTTACAGCAGCTTTACTCCAATGCGTTGAACCTCTCCATGTAGTCATACATCGACTCGCTTGGTCCTTGTTTGATATTAGAAAGTTCCCTGCGCACTTGTGTTGCCTTTGCTGGCGGGTAGTATTTGTCTAGAAACTTCCGCTGCATTTGGTCCCAGGTGCGAATACTACCTGAAGGAAGAGACAGAAACCACGATTTTGCTAAGTCAGTCAAACTCAAAGGAAATACTCGAAGCTTAAACCTGTCCTCCGAAGCTGCGTAGGGTCTCAATGTTTGGCAGATTCCGGTGAATTCTTGTAAATGCCTCGTCGCTACCTCTCCCGGTAATCCGCCAAACTTGGGTAAGTGGTGCACCACAGAAGTCTTTACCTCAAAATCGTCCTCTTCTGCACCAGTATTGATGCACCATGGCTGCTCATTGAAGTCTGGTGCAGCCAGCTCTCTCATTGTTGGTTCTGGTCTTTGGGCACGCCTGTATGGCTGATGCCTGTAAGGCTGCTGCTGCACATATTGCTGAGGCGGTGGGTTAGGCTCATTGAAACCTTCTGCTCGTGCCCCTGCATCCCTAGCCATAAATTCCCTTTTGCTAAGTTCCCTCTGGCGCGCTCTAAATACTCGCTCCGGCTCTTCATAAAATGGTGGAACCTGCACATCCGGATTTCCTGGTGGTGGTAAAGGATGGTTGTTGTTGTTGACCTGATTTTGTTCATTGTTTTGGCGGCCATCACCGTTAACACTACCTGCGTGAGACATGCTGGAAAGAGCAATTTACCGCAACAAAAAAAAACACAAAGAAATAATTGAAAACTAAATATAAAAAGAAAAGAAAAAGAAACTCTTCACTGTAGCAGTTCCCCGGCAACGGCGCCAAAATTTGACGCGCATCGTTGTGCGCGCCAAACTTGTATTTATAATTCCAAGCTTTAGCTAGCGTAGCGGCAAGCAAGGGTCGAACCCAAGAGAACTGACTGTGAAGCGATTCCCTGTAAATACTGAACTAAAGGGGGTTTTGAGTGAATGGTCGCAAGAACGAATGTAATAAAAGTGCGAATGTCAATCGAGAGAAATATTCAGCTCAGGGAATTCAATAGTGACTGTTATCATTGACTTCTAAGGATAGCTATTCTAATCAAACATGCGATCATTCCGACAAAGGTAATAATCTAGAGTATCCCGACAAAGGTGATACTGAGCCTGGATTCTACTACTTGTTTCCACGACAAAGCTTCAACAAGAGTTAATAATCAGAATTGATGAACGGATAGTTTCACGACAAAGTATACGCTAACTGTGCAATACAATTCAGGCAAATTAAGATCCAGAACTTACGAATGAATAGAAATATGCATTAAACCAAGTCTCAAACATGAATGTCACCAATTGAAAACCCTAAACTGAAATACAAGTTTAGCTACTCATATTCATAACTGCAAAATACATTAAACTGAAAGGAATAACAAAAACCGTTCGGAATTACTATTCACCACCGGAAAACACTGTTCACTGCCGGAAAGTACTATTCACCGCCGGAATCACTGTTCACGCAATCTCCCAAATTCCGTACGCCGTCTCCGTCTAAGCTCCGTGGTCCCAAAACTTTTCTCTGTGTCGACGAAAAACTGCCATCCCAATCTTCCGAAACCCTAATTGAGATCGGGCTGTAAAATTGATTTCGGGCCGCGGGCCCGATTGCTGACGTCATCATAAGCCTAGCGCGCCCCATGAAGACATTATGTCGCGCGCCCGAAGAATACATTAACTCTCGGCGCGCGACACTAATGTTGCCTGCTGGCGCGCGACTCACTGCAATGCACACCCATTTCCGCCAACGCCGATTTCTTCCGTAAAAACACCATTTTGAGCCGCAAGTCTCTTCTCATGTATTCCGAACACCTGAAATGCAAACAACACTAAGAGGTAACTGTTCACATCAAAACATGTCGAAATAGTTGGATTTAAATGGTTTCACGAGTCGTATAAATACTCCCCATCAAGAGTCCTTCCCAGACGTAGGCAATTTGGCTGAACTGAGTGAACAAACTTGTGTCCTTGTTCTTTCCTACTGAAATAGTTTCCGAGTGAACAAGATTGTGCTGTAACAACTGCTTGTTCACCAATCTGTGTATCAGAGGCCCTGTGAATTTCAGTTACAATATGCTCAAGGACGATGATCTTCTTCTCTACCAATTTCCTGATGAAGTGGTGCCTTATGTAAATGTTTTTGGTTCTTGAGTGTTGTACTGGATTCTTAGAGATGCTGATAGCACTCATATTGTCACAGTAGAGAACCATTTCACTTTGATTCATCTCATATTCAGTCAACATCTGCTTCATCCATACCATCTGAGCACAACAACTCCCTGTTGCAATATACTGTGCCACGGCTGTGGAAAGGGAGATGATGTTCTACTTTTGCGTAGTTCAATTTTTTTTAGGGAGGTTAAACAAGGGCCTAGTTGGAGGTGACTGGTCTTCTTGTCGGGGGAGAGAAGGCAACAGACATTTTAGTAACTGCGTGGGACGGAGGTAGATATCTTTGTGTGTTGTGTGAATTGTCTCCCCTTTTGTGAGAGGAGGGGCGTGGCTAGAGTCAGATGAGACAGTTAGGAGAGCATAGAAGAGGAAGATCTCTAAGTACGGAGTTGGTTGTTAGCAAATGGGTTTATATTCGTGCCTTTCATCATGGAATTCTTAGGTGTTGGAGTGACAGCGGACCAGCTGGTCATTACCAATGCGGCGAGGTGGGCTGAAGCCAAGGGTATGGAGGCATAAATTGTCTTTTATCACGCAGAAGGCTTTGGCGAACGCGTTTTTATTAAGGATTGACTGCATTTAGTCCCTGCTGCAAAGTCGAGATGGTCCAGCTAGTTTGCCGATTTTCTTTTTTGTTTGTGGTCCCCATTTGTAATTGTCTCATATTGAGTTATATGAATTAATATATACTTTCATTATTCTCACTCTCAACAAGTGCACCTAGATGACTGATTTGATTGTTTACATCTAAACCACCGCAATCAACGACACTTCTTTATTATTATTCTTACATAAAGTGTGTCACATTAATGCCTATAACTGAACGACAACGTACAAAAGGTTTGATGGAAGGGGAAAATAACCAGAATATCTGAGTCATACTAACTTTATAACTCGTACATATTTCTTTTGTCAAAACACTGCACTAATTAGATTAGTGGACTGTAAATGTTTATTATGGCTGGCAACCATGCAAATTATTCCTTTCAATCTCAAACTATAAATTCAAGAGCCTTTTATCATGATTTCCAAGCCTTTACATATCGAATGTTGTGTCCAAATTTGTTTATACATCAATTCTTAAACAGCTATTGGACATAATCTCATTTTCTATGCAATTATGTCACTTATTTCTATTGCTATTATTTTAAAAATAATATAACTCTCACAAGAGTATGCTTCCCCATATTTAATAGTATCCAACATATTTTCATAATTTTTTAACTGCTCTAACAATCACTATTCTCCATCATATATTCATCGACAGTTACATTAGCCATCCAAGTGGATGATCGGGAAATGCAAGAAATGTCAATAGAATATTATTAATTGGCATGAACTCATCCACTTGCTTGAGAAGAATCATTGTCTATGATGATCCGATTTCATTATCCCAACTCCAAAATTAATTTGTCCTCGCAACCCTCATCTAACCTTTCAAGCTCCTCTCGATATACTATTGGGGAATGAAACTATCAAACTTATTCAAAATCGACAAATTCTTTCGGTTGAATTATTAGGTTTTCATTGAAATTATTCTCAACCTTGTTTTATATTAACATGAAAATAAATTTCAATCATAAAGCTTAATCATATGAACACACCAACATATGATTCCACTATATAATTTAAATGTTTTTCTTCAACATGAATTCACCAAAAACCTAATTACACCCACCCCCTTCAAAAAAATCTTTTAAATTAATATGACTTATAATCACAAATTAAGTAAACCTATAACTAATGCAATACACAAAACCATCTAAACTCAAAACGAATTTTTCAATTTTTCAAAATCCTAATTTTCCACTTTATATTTTACATGCCACTTGAAATCTATAATACTATGGTCTTCCCATATCGAGTAAAACAATAATTTAGAGTTCATAAAAAACCTAACCATAATTTGGAATCCCCAATTTCAAAATTAAATTTTACTTTTAAGCCTCGCAGAGGGGTTGTAAGAATAAGATGGGAACTGACCAGTGACGGATTCAGGATTTTTCTTTATTGTGGGCAGTATAAAATATTTTAAAAAATATTATTATAATTGCTCTCTACGAATCTTTATTTTCATAAAACTTCATATTCCATCTTCATTGGTTATTGATTGAAATACATCCTTTTCAATATAGCAAGTAAGACAATCACATAAAAAAGAATCTGCCATCCGATTACGCAAATTAGTCTTCACAATGTTCTTCGCAAATTAATGGCGACAGACAATGTCAAAACTAGCTTCAAGAGTCTAAATATCAAAGAGTATTGTAAGATGTTTTCTCGTATCCACCATTACTCTAGCTAGAGCCCCAAGATCCTTTAAATTTAAAAATCTTACATCATCTCGAAAATTATCAATATATAGACGAAGTTGATAATCAATAGTCATTCGAGCCTCGAAATTAAAATCATCTAGATAAAGCTCGGCCAGTCTCATCAACTTCAAAGGATCAAAATCACGAAATAAATCGGTTGGACTTAAAGAAGCCATACAAATAAGCAATTTAGAATTTATCTCATTAAAACGGTCATTGAACTCCTGAAGCACCAAATCCACCACTGTGTAAAAACAAGCTCTTTGCAGATGTTGTAAAGTGGTCAGATTAGTCTTTCTCCTTGGCCTTCGCGCATCAACAAAATCACCCTTCAAAATCACACTTGAACATCATACTTGTCACACAACGCTGACACTTTTGACATATGAGAATCACATTCATAATCTCTAACTGCCTGCAATTATCGCTTAGTTGATATTACTATTGTATCAATTTATATTTATATAGAAAATTTTGAAAATTACACACTAAACTCCCTTAAATAAATAAATTTCATTGGGGGCCCGGGCCCCACCCCATAACCATGTAGATCCGCCCCTAAACGGAGGTGATGGGCGTCGGTGACCTTGAGATCATTAGGCGGCAGAGGAGTCAACTGCGGGGGACGTCGTGATCGGCGGTCATTGACTAGGGTTTGAAGGGTAGTGAGATATGTGGTTTCATAGCAAATGAGGAGAAGTTAGAAGTTGTGCATTTCTAGTCAAACCGCTAATGCTTGTACCGATTTGCTTTATAATATCGAGTTTGTGTTTTCCACACATCGCTATCGGCATTAGCGATTAAAATGATAAATCTTGAGTCATAATAACGGTTTGTTGGATTTTGTCACATGGGATGGTAGGTTGTGTATAGAATTTTATAACATGGTACTCCTAATTTTATTCGATGAAATAGAAAGTTAAAGAACGAAAATAATGACATCTCGTCTTCTCCTCGCACATCTTCTTCTTATCATTTTCCTTTTTTAAACCCTAAACATCATCTTTTTTTCTTCTCTTCTACGGTGATAATAAAATCTTCCTCCACCAATTTAAGTAAAAACCCTAAACCCTAATTTAAGTTGCAATCATCAATTCATTAAACGAGAGTTGGGTTACTTAAAGTGCTTATGAGATACTTGGAAATGATCAATGCATGCGATGTAGTAATTGTGAATGTTTACCATTAGGATATGGTTTAGTGGCAAAAGACGTCAAATATCTCATCGACTAGAGTTCGATTTCTGATAGGACCAGAGCAGGGGTTCTGGTGGGGGGTTTGGGATATATATGAAAAATAATAATAATTGTGGATGTTCTATCCATCTATGTAAATATTCAGTGAGTTATTTGATGTATGTTTGGTTGGTTTTTATGACGAGTCTTAAATGAATTATTTAAATTATTAATTTTGGTCGTGTGATTTCATTTCTTGCATAATTTGGGATGGATTGTAAGGAGGAGATATTATTTTAAATGAGTGAAGAGAGTTAAGCAAACTGAAAGAATATATTTTCTGGAACCAGATTTGTTGACTTAAAATAAAATGGACATAACTTATTGGAATTAAGCATTTTATGACAGTGACTCAAAATGAACTTTTAAAAATTGTATTTTGATTCAACCTGAGCTGCTCATGAATTAAGTTTGAAATTAGGCTTTATAAGTTGTTTCTAACGGTGATAACCACTAAATTTAAAATCAATAAAACTTTTGTTTACAATATTCAAATGAGAGTTTTTGAGTTGTGTACTCCAGCAGAAATGATCTTTTTAGCAATATAAAAATGTGTCTCAAACTGAGCATCTCGTCCGACAATGGTGACTTATGGTCCGATCAACGTCTAGTAAGTTATTAATTGTGATTTATCTAAAAAGGAGCAGCTTGAAAATCTTTTAAGCGAAGAGGCTATTCAAGATATAAAATTCTGAAAAGGGTTATAATTGAAAGTTTTTCAGATGAAGTATGTGGAGTTAAAGTTGCAACAAAAAAACGAGAGTTTACAATGTTTGAAACATTCGAGATACAAATTTATAAAAAGTAGTATAATTAAATTTTTTAAATGAACTATATAAGTGGATTCTCTTTCGAATCATCTATTCCTACCTACCTAGGTGAGGAATTATTTCTAGTCACGTGTCGGTGTGGACTCTGTGGCTAGTTTTTCTCTCCTCCCATCGGACGATGCTTGCTTTTGTCACGCTCTTACATGGTTTAATAAAGGACCCTCTCTAAAGTGGGCATGGATTTATATGGTAAGGTGTCATGCAACATGGTGTCACGATTGGGGATGAGATTTCATGACAATGACTAACACTCAGCCCGATTTGATCCGTCAAGAAGAGCTCAAAAAGTTTCTAGATTCTCTCTCTTCTCAAGTGTTGGACTAGGACACTCTAGCTTGTCATGCATGGCTTGGCAAAACCTCTTCCATCAGGTTAAAATGATCAAAGTGCTATGTGCTTTACATCATAAATTTATACATGTACCAATTAATGTTTAAAATGTTGTGTTCAGTTCATCCATGCATCTGCGTGATCCGTTTTAGCAATGTGAATGTTATGTATAAATTGTAAAGCCATCTACGAGCTTTAAATAAATGGACTATTTTGGTAATGCAACTATCTATTGCTTATTGAGATTGTTCACTATTCTTTTAGTACACCTTTTGTTAATGAAGATCTTATTTGATGTAAAGAAAAAAAGAAGACAAATGGACTGCACACTTGTGATTCAAAGAATAGAATAGTATAGTATAGAGAAGGAGTCTAAATGATTGAATTACCTTGTCCTTCCTTACCTTGAAAGAATACTTATTTTTCTATGTTTAATTGGAAGCCCCCCTTCTAACGGTCAAGAACCAGTGCTTTCACTTTATACATAATAAAATGTAGAATCCGAAAGTTCCAACTACTTTTAGGTAAATTGAAGTTTTCAGATGATGATATAGCACGACCAAGTTTTCTTTCTGTATAAGGTTACATTCGGGGATTACTGCCTTTTTCCTAATAAACTTTTCATCAAGGATTTTGGCCTGGAATCCAGCAAAACTGGAATACATACAGGTCACAGATTCAAGCTCAGCCTTCTTGCCCACTACTTCAGTGCCTACCCACTAATACTTGTCAAGACAAAATTCACAAGCAAGTTAAATTCAAAATGTTGGAAGCTCAACTTTCTGCTTCTGAGAACACAGGATTGTCCATGTCACCATTTTCTGCAGAATAAAATGACTCAGTTACCGATAAAGTTGATAGAGATGATACTGATGACACGTCTTGCTCCGAGAGGATCTCATTGTGGTTGAAAATGTGGTCTTCCTCAATTTCAGACGACTCTGACTCTGAGTTTATGATTAGAAGTTTGTTTATAGATTTCTTGGCAGTTTGTACAAACCACTCATCCTCAGGCAGGGCACTGAATGAAATGGCCAAAATTAGCTGTCTGAGACAGACAAAAAAACTAAAAAAAGGACCAAACACACAAATGTGCAAGGAAAGGGGAGGGGAAACCTCACCTTTGTGGATCTATGCCTCTGGCCGAAAAAGATGCAATGGCTCGAGCAATTATAGCAGATACAAGCTGATGGACAGTTCGAGAGGGATAGCCAGCAAACCGGGCAATTTCAACTGTGAAATGCATGTCAAGAAACAACTGCCAAGAAAACAGTTCATCCTTCAGGTTAATCTAGACACTTCAAAATGACAGCTTTTGAAGAACATGGAACAGAAAAATCCATTCTATATTAACAGGCTGGGGAACCGATATAGTACATACCCACATCAATATGCTCACGACTCTATCAGCATAATCAAATTAGTAACACAGATCAAGAATAAAATTAAAGAGAAAAATAATAATAGAAATCAACACCTGCTGCAATCCTAGAGGCTGTAGAGCTATTGAATCATCTTCAATCACACCCCAGAACTCCTGGTCGTCAGACAACCACATAACAACAGTTTCTGTTAACCTAGCAAGCAATATTTTCTGCAGTTTTTCTTTTCCGAGTAACACATCTCCTGCTACAGTTGCCAGCTGCTTTAGCTTTGCAAATAATGCCTGAATCACCACATCCAAAAGGTTAAAAATTTACTTTTGGGATGTGTAGCAGTTAACACCAATGAGACAACAATTAACACGACATCTTAATAATAATTAACTCCACTAACTAAGTGCCTTCAGTAAGACGAATAACATTAACATTTTAATGAGCTGGACAACATGCTACTTTTTGTTTTATCCTTTGTGCTCATAAGAATAGTGTAAGAATGTAATACAAAGAAGACTTTACTAAGTCAGATATTTAAAAATGACATGAAGGATTTGTTGCCAGGAAAATTCTGTCTCCTGTATTTCGTTTTATTTTGGAATACATAGGATGTACCCGATCAACTTCATCTCTTACACGACTTCAACGAAGCGAATTCCATCACAGTAGAGTTAAATTACAGGATGTAGCTTTAAAACAATTATTTGGACTTGTTTGGTACATTTGAAAAAAATATAAAAAATAATAATTTAAGTTAAAAAAGACGAGAACTTGTACAGCATGCACCATTGGAAAAAAAATAAGTGCTGTTAGCACCATCCAAATCAGTACTAATGCTATTATCAGGAATAAGATGATGAAAGAATTACCTGGAATGGCAAGGAAGGCATTGGCTCAGAGTCACCATAAATATCATCTCCCGCACCAGTCAAATATATTTGTGCATCCAACCTTGTTCTACCATCTCTCGAATAGATAAATGCTAAAACATATTGCCTGCAAAAGTGATCTTTAAGCTTGTCTAGAGAATGCTGAATTTGGCGCTTCCATTCCTTGTGCTCAGTGGTAGTACTGACGAACGGGGAATGAGTTTCAGAAGCTCCACTAGGTTGGTCCTCATTTTTGACTTTGTAGCCCTTTTGCTTTGTCAAAACCTCAGGTAAAAGTTCATCAGCAATAGTGTATGCCATACCCAACAATGCAAGCTGTTCTGCGTCCGTTTCAGCTCGAAAAATAATAACCCCATTCATCTCTGCCAGGTTTTCGTCTTCGGAGAGTCCCGGTAATGATTTTATTAGATCATCCACATACTTATCAAAAAGCTGTGACACTCTAGTTAATATGCTTGCTCCAAAATGTGAGATGACTAGAGGGGTGAGTTGTTCCATTATGCCCTGCAAGAACATAAAAGAGTGAAATAGAAAAATCATCCTTACAATCATATCAACCAATGGGCACAACTGATTAAGTGTAAGATATTAAGTGAATCATCAATAAATCACATATAAAGTGCACCAAATTCACCTACAATGCTGAGGGAATGATATTTGAATTACTGCTAGGGAGCAATACTCAAGCAAATATTCGTTAATACCTTTAATACCCATCTAAATAACAGGTACTTTAGCAATGTAATAATGTGGAGATATGCTTGGCAAAACTAAGTGAAATCCCTGCATCAACAGTAATCGGAAGAACTTCCCTGTTAAGAAATCTTATTTATCTAACCGTGAAGATAGGGAAACTACGTCATGAGAATTCAAAAGTTAACATTTTATAAGGAAAGCTTGTCAGTTGTCGACTATCAGATCAAGGAAATAAAAGTGCTGGAAAAATTTGTTCACGTATGAAATATGACTAGTTATGACGACTTACATTTATGATAAACATAAATCTCATCCCAGTATCCACAAGTGTGCTATCCGCGAAGGAAGTGAAAGCAGACAACGACGACAATAAACTAGGTAACACAACAGAGCTCTCATCGTTTTCATCAAGACCAAGAAGAACTCGCCTTGCGCGTCTGAAATTTAACTCTAAAACCTCTTCAATATAAGGCCGTAATAGAACCAAAAGTAGCTTACAAAGCTTCAAACCTTGTGATTCTAACAATGTGCAGTGAGTAACACTAACTTGAACACAGATGCTAGCTGCACGTAGAGCAGTGATCGTATCTTGTGAGGGAGCGTTCTCCTTCACAAGTCTAACAAAATATTCTAGCTTCCACTCCGCCCACTGAACAACTCTATTGGTATAAATAGGATCCTCGCCAAACAATGAAGATGATTCTCTTATCAACAGAGAGATGCTAGAAAAAACATGCCTAGATAACATTGCTGAATATGTGTCCGCGTAGATAGAACTCGAAGTCAGAAGAACATCAATATTCCTCTGGAGGCGAGATCCGTATGATTCTATCAGGAGCTGATGAGCCAAAGCACCCTTCCCCAGCTTTAGCAAGCCACACAAAGCATTACTCACATCAAAAACACCAGCAGAGGGATGAGTAGCAATCTCGACCAGCTGAGCCTCAAGGATTTGCTTTCGTGTCAAGAAAGCAAATTTAAAACTAGAAGGATCAATAGCAGATGCATGGCCTATGCTTTTGAGATCTGGAGAATTTCTTTCTTTGACTTCCAGTGCTTCGATTGCTTTTTCCACCTTATGTTCAGCCAAGAGAACATCAATATCTTCCAAAAACGTCACATTACTGTCTCGAGCTTCAATTGACAGCGTCTCATAGACCTCAATGTCCACCTTAACATCATCATTAATCTCTGCATCGGCCACACGCCACTCTTCCAAATCATGACAAACACCAGTCATCAAATCCTGCACTAGGATCCGTTGAGAGGATACATGTTTCTGGAGCTCCACTAATTCACGCTTCATTTCAGCAGTCTCTTCAGATAACCTACATTGATTACAGAATAACTGATGAAAAATATAAACCACATTTACATATATGTAGTTAAACTAAAAGCATCAATCTTAACTCCTATCTAGTTGCTCGTAGTCCAATAATGTACTTGAAGGGGCTTTAATATCTATTGCTCATGATTATTATTCTTAGTACTCGCTTTTCAACAGATCACCAATTATCTTTAGAACATGTATAGTGTAGTTTGTTTTTTGTTAGGACCTCTTCCATTTTGTAGCTCATAGCAGATAAAATACTACTATTATAGTGTTGTCAAACTATACAATAATTAAAAGTTTCCCACATCTGAAACATACTATTTATAGGGAAAGATGTTTCAAAAGGATCTGACATCATTAGATGTGATAGGATGTGTTTTTTTGCTAATTATTTTTTTCTCTCTCGAAGTAATGGATTCTTGTGTTATAGAGAACAAAATGCATTTTTTTCCTTTCAGGGAAAGTTTGAATATTAATTGGAAGACAATATTTAAGTTGTCCGACAACAGTTTCCAAATATTGTACCAAGCTTCAAAAAAGAACATATAACATTTTGGATCAGAAGAGTCTGTATTCTCAATAACTGTAAAAGAAATGGAGGATTCACCAAGACAACAAATACATAAATATTTCTGTTGAAAATTTATGAAATGCGATGGTAAGAGTACTGAAAAATAGGATCCACGGTGAATACACTATTATGGTGTACATAAGAATGACCACTGGTCACTTAAATCCCTTCTCTGAAATAACTTCCGTACAATAAGGCCTCTGTGTAAACTAAATGCTCGAACTCCATAGACTATATTGAAGCATTTCACACAATATCGGTTTATTGAAGGAAGTATAAGAGGTAAATCATAGGTCCATACAGCAGGACCACGTGAAAACACAAGGTTCAAAAGAAATTTTCCCAACTCCTCGCCAAACGAACTCATGTCTCAAAACTTGTACAATCAAATCCCGAATCTCTCTTTCTTTCTCTAAAATCACATATACTCTCTAGAGCTCTTGTTAATAAATATACCTTACCACATATTCTAGCCCAAAATATAGATGATACCCCTCAAAACAACTTATAAAGCACATGGACATTCATACTTTTAAATTTATCATTGAGCAATATTTCGTACCATAACAAGTTATGGGTAAAAGAAAAAGCCATGTTTGTACGTTTGTTTATATATATATATATATATATATATATTTTTTTTTTTCAAAACAGAAGTATGGATTAACAAGATCGTTAATACTAGCGAATGAGGAAGTAAATTAAGGGAAAGTTGATGCAAATGTTGAACAAAAACAGAAAATTACAGTCTTTCATCACCTCAAAAAAGCCAGATACTTTGTGCGCATATTACTGCATAAAGCCTCGACTGCATCTTTCAAATCCAATAATTCACAACAAATTTTTCTAATACCCTGAAAAAGTAAGGCAAAGCTTGTTATAAAGGCACTACTCGACTATTAGACATGTCAAATATTTATCGTCATTTTCCAACTGAACTGCTTGCATTAAATCAGATCCATGAAGTTGATGATCGTCCTTTATTTAGGTGATGCTTTGTCAAGAACGAGACTTAATGATCATCATAAATGAAAGAAAGTAAGAGCACATCTTAAAAACCACTTGTGTTTTACAATTTGGGAAACAAGTAGTGAGAGAGAACAATTTTACTCATAAGCTAAACTTTAAATTCAAGCTAAATGTTTCACCCTACAGTCAAATTTCAGTAAACAAGGGATGTGAGAACATGTGTCTTCATCTAATTATACCGCTCATACTCAAACTCAACATCAAATAAAGTGTGATTTCCAACTGAGAAGACTGGACTAAAATCACAAGTCGAAGTTTCCTGACATATGCGTAAACTCAAACTGTTCAGTTTAAACTATATTACTGTAAGATTCTGTAGGTGACACAGGGGTCCAAGATTATTTGATATACTTTGATATCTGTAACTTAACATCTGACATAACACTCCAAACAACATGGTATATGTGCTCAGCGTAGTAATCAAACAAACTTCACCATCGATATAGATTTAAGAAAAATTATGAAGGAGAAGGGAAGAAAATGTGACTTTATTTATTGAAATTGGGAAAACTGCAACTACAATTAATCAGCTGCAGTTCCCCACTCATGGCACAGTCATCAATTCAACTTGAAAACTTAATCAACCATAATAAACCCTAAATCGAAAGGTAAAACCAATTATAAAAGAGGAGCAGCACGTTCAGAAACAACCTTTCCTCCAGGAATAAAATTTCGAAAAAAAGCAGCCTTCTGTTCAGAAAAAAGAAGAAGAAGATGAAACGGATTGAGGAGAGTACGAACTTTCTCAGCATTGGACTGGTAAAAAGAGTCGATCTTGGAGAGTGGGGTGATACTCTCAAAGGAAGGGAAGAAGTCGTCCTCGTCACTGCTCTCCATTTCAGCTGGCTTTCCGCTCCTCCAATGTACTTGGGTGCTGTGAGTCGGCAGCCAGGAGCAAACGATATATATTATACATATATATATAGAGAGAGAGAGATAGAGAGAGTGTGTGTGATTAGAAGAAGAGCCTTACAGCGCAGAGCCTCCTTGAGACAGGCTCTAACATATTAGTTTTTTTTTTTCCTTGCCCAAAGGATCCCTCTCAAGGCCCGCAAGGAATTTATATAAATTCTCTCATTAATCATATTACTGGATAACAAATTAAAAATGTTTTATCAACGACCCTGTCTGTATTTGTACCACAATAAATCTATTTAACATTTGCTTCTCTAATAACAACAGACACCTCAAAGATTCCAATGCAACTCTCCTACTAAGATTCTTCGCTCTTCCAGGTCCTTTGTTTTTTAACTGCTAAGCCTTCCCCTTTTGAAACACATCTCTGCCAGCCCATCCCTGCAACACGCCTTCATCCGCCACAATTAAACTTCATTACACCTTCCATTTCAGCCCTCCAACTACAAAGAGATTATTGGATCAATGAGCCAAATACTTCCGTCTCACAATAACCCACATTTTCTTATCATAACATATCTCATTCCTATTCAACCAGATCACCCATATACCTCACACCTCCCTCCTATACGTTCATAGGTCAAGAGCAAAAAAAAAAAAAAAATTGGTCCATTTTTTCTGTAATTATATAAATAATTTTCAAATTTTAATACTAATTCTTATTAGATTTTTTATTAATTAATTTATTAATAAGATAAACAAAAATTAATTTTTTTGGTTCTTAATAAATTGGACTTGAATTGGTTCATAAAGCAAAAATTAAAAAAATTCAACTTCAAAAATTTTGATCTCTTAAAAATTTGGGTAATAAATAATTAAGTTTGAAAATAAATAAAAAATAAATATTTTGGGCTCCTCTGGCCCATGCTTAGGGCCAAGCCTGATACCAAAGATTATGATCTTAAAATTTTTTATTTCACTTCTAAATGCATCAAATAACTAATCTACATGGTTATTACCTCTAACATTATATATCCGACTCAAAGAGTAAACCATAATGCCCTATCCCAAGAGTAAACCATTAACTCTTATTTATATGCGGAAATTTTACAACTCGTGTCTAATATGCATCCCCTTTTACTTAAATTTGTGATCACAAGGAAACTGTTTTAAAATATTCCCCTATCAAGCCTCCACAACATCACAAGATTTTCTAAAAAATGGTAGAATTTCTTATATTAGATGCCTTACCTGTATTGAGTTTTCATAGCATCTTCCACCGTTCGCAGCTTCATAATTTGATTTTATTGTGCATAGCCTTGAGCTAACAAGTTTATAGACTATTGTGTTTCTGCTTCAACCCATTTCCAGGCCTTGTCGTAAAACTTCCTTGACTTCTTAAAGATGTTCCAAGCATAAGAGAGATGCACTTGTACTACAAAATTTTGTTTTTATTGTGATTTGGATCCATGAAACTAGTGTTATAAAAATAATTTGCTTTTAATATATTGTTTAAAAGAAGTTCATGATATTTTTGGATGGGACTCGCTTACAGAGGGCATGTTCTTTATCATATAAAATTTTAGTAAAATAAGTTAAGTTTAATTAAAATAAGATAAATAAAATTAATTAATTTAAATTACTTAAATTTATAAAATATTTTTATCATTTAATAGTAATGGGAGGGTACTGAATGAGTGATATTGTGAGTGGTGAGGGATGGTGTGGTGAATGCGCTGCGATGGGTGGAGAGTGGATGGCGGGGGAGTGATGGTGATGGCGATGATGATGGTGATAGTGAGTGGTTGTGGAGATAGTGAGATTGAATTAGTGATGTTGGGGTGGTGGTGATGAATAGTAAAAAATGGGGTGGCGGTTGTTATGAATAGAGTATAATATGACATTGTTCCACAACACTATTTTAACAACTATCACCTCCACTTACATGCAACCCTTTATAGAAAACATCATTTGAGCCACTGATGTAGCGTATTTATACGATCCATCAAGTTGTTTATTCAAATTATTTAGTTGCATTTTGCGTGAGATAGATTACTTCTTTTTAATGTATCGCATTGCAGGTGTATCAAGACCGCTTTTGAGCTTTATGGCGTATTTGGAGCATTCTAGGCCTCATTCAACTACTCGGGAATGCAAGGGAGTAAAAACTTGATAGCGAGAAGAAGTTCCGGGCAAGAATATCAACACTGCAGAACTGATTCGCCCAAGCAGTGCGATTATCAAAGTTGATTTGCCCAAACAAAGGTGATTCGCCCAGCTTAAAACCCACTGACACTTTGATTCGCTCAAGCCTGCACGAATCACTTTGGTGCAGCACGAATCAAATGTGATTCGCCCAGCTTTAGAACCCACAGACACTTTGATTTGCCCAAGCCTGCGCGAATCAACTTTCAGCCTGCACGAATCAAACGTGATTCGCCCAACTCCTGTACACACGGGGACTTTGATTTGACCAACCCTGGTCGAATCAATTACTGAACCTCCACAAATCAAAATTGATTGGTCAAAGACAATCAGCCCGGCCCAAAATCAAATAAAAAGAACTTCTTCGAGAATAACCCTAGCTAGCCGCTCCAGGAAGGAAAACCCTAGGCCAGAGATCATCGGAGATTAGAGACTAGAAGTCTGCAACATCGCAGAACAATTTTAGTATTTTTTTTCTAAACTCTGTTTTTCATTATTATTAGATCGATTGTAGTAGCTAAACACTAATTTAGTTTGGGGATTTGTATTGCAACATATGGTTTGAGATATTTATGTTTCATAATTCGATTTAGTGAAATACTGTTATTTGTGATAATGCAAATGATATTCAATTGACAAAACCTGTCGGAGTGTACAAGCCCAGTGAACAAGCAGTTGCTACAGCACAAGCTGTAGCAAGGAGCTGTAGCAGCAGTTTTCGAAGATGAGAAATCTGCACAGATATAGCATAGCAGTTCAATTGTGCTGTAGCAAGGAGGCTTCCAAATATTCTCAGAATATCTCCAGTGAAGATTCCGTTCCACAAGCTTGAAGATTAGATTGGGAAATCAAATCCTAAAAATTAGAAGAAAGGATCTTATTGAGATCTTTGAGGGCTTCCTCATTTTGACGGGGCAGAGTGTCTACAAAAGGAGTATTGCAGAGCAATAAAAAAATCCATCCATCCAATATAGAATTCAAGCACCTCAGATATTGAAAGAGAGCAGAGCGCTATTCAGAGAAGATCAAATTCAGAGTGCCGAGCAGAGAGATTGGATCATCACCGTGAGCAGAGCTGAGTGGTTAAGTGCAGAGGCTGATTGAAGACTTGAAGAGTCTAATTAGAGCTTGATCGGAGAAGGCGTATTCAGAGCAGACCGTACTTGTTAGCTGATCAAGGTAGGCGGCAGGAGAGTTGTCGAGTGGAGGAACTTGGACAATCTGCAGAAGGCCTATTCTTGCTAGTGACAGGCGGTCACTGAGTGAGGGGGAGCATCACAGTGTGAGGAGCACTCACGACAGAGTTCGAGCAGCTCAGCGAAAGGCTTTGGAGCGAAGCGGACAGATCCTGTACAACCTAGTTGCACAAGGGTGTGCTATAGCAAACCTACTAGACATTGTGTTATTTAGTATAGGCCGAGTCTGTGTGATCAGAGAAGTAGTTGTTCCGAATTAACTCGAGTGTATAGGTGAGTGAGACACAAATAAGGTGTTCTGACTGTCTGCGAAGTGCTAGTTGAGTTCGGGCAGCATAGATTGTCGAAGAGTCGAGTCTGTGTTGTACGGAGTACCTTGGGGACTAGTGGATTGTGGACTTGAATATAGTCCTCCCCAGACGTATACAGATTGGCTGAACTGGGTGAACAAATCTCTGGTCACTGTTTTGTTTCGTGTTACACCAGAACTGCAGAACAAGGAGTTGCTATAACAACTGCTTGTACACTATCAGTAACTCAAGGGCATTGCAAATTTCAATTGGTATCAGAGCGGGAACTCGACATTCAGAGAAAAGATCCTGAGTGCCTAGCTGAGACGACCAAGAAACATAAAGGAAGGACAGAGTACAAGTCGGCCACCTCTGTTGTAAGAAAGAAACTATGGGTATTGGAAGACTAGAATGAAAGCTTTTCTTAAAGCTATTGATGAGAAGACTTGGAGAGCTGTTGTGACAGAATGGTCCCATCCGTTGACCATGGATCAAAGGAGAGTCCCAGAAAAAAACCCGAGGAGGAATGGACTGACGAAGAGGATGCTAAAGCAACTGGTAACTCAAAAGCTTTAAATGCTATTTTTGCTGCTGTAGATGCTAACAATTTCAGGTTGATTTCCAACTACGACGTTGCAAAACAAGCTTGGGAAATTCTTCAAAGAGCTCATGAAGGAACCGATAAAGTGAAGACATCAAGGATGCATGAAATTCGCAGTACCTCTGATAAACAGATTTGTGAACAAGAAGTTGCTGCAGCACACTCTTGTTCACCCAGAAACTGTTTCAGCAAGAACGAACAAGGACAAATGTTTGTTCACTCAGTTCGGCCAATTTCATACGTCTGGGGAGGACAATTCTCAGTCCTCAATCCACTAATCTCAAGGGTCTCCAAGTACACACGGTTACAACTCACGCAACCTATGCTACTCAACCTTAGGTGGATCCAAGTACACAACCAGAACAGGCTCTGACTTGTGTCTGCACATCCTCTACTAATATCTATCTAGAATAGCTACCGTCTCCTCAAAACTCAGCCTATTCTAAACAATACTCAGATTCTATAGCGTTGCTATAGCATCTGCTGTAGCACACAGCTGATGCACAAACTGTCCGCGTCGCTCCAAGCCTTCCGCTGAGCCGTTCGAACGATTCTATGAGCTCTGCACACTCTAGAATACTCCCCCTCACTCAGTGACCTTCTGTCACTAGCAAGCACTGCCGCCAGACACTCGACCGAGTCACTCACCCGTCAGTTCTTCCGCGGCTGCCCTTGATCGACCAACAAGCACTCTCTGCTCTGAATTGGCTTCCAGATCAAGCTTGGATCAGACTACGCAAGTCCTGATCACCCTCTGCTTCTGTCACCACAGCTCTGCGCTCACGCTCTGCTCTCGGTGATGATCGAAGATCTCGTTCGCACACCAAAAATACTCTCTCGGAATTCTATGTGTGTTCTCGCTTTCTGCACGCTTCTTCGATCAATCTTCATTGCTCTGAAGGGTCTTCTTTTTATATAGAAGCACCCGCTTCCATCATTATCAGATTATAGCTCCAAAAGCCAAAACTCCTAATTTGTAGGAGATTAGATTTGATTGGAAAATCTAATCTTCTACAATCAAATCTTCTTCTTCAGCTGGGAATCTCTAGTGGAATATTCTCTGCAGCAACTCAGAAACTCTTCTGATGCTCTTCGAAGAACTGCCAAGCCCTCTTTCCAAAGACCCAGGTTGGTGCTACTCGGACAGACGTTACAGCTCTTCTGAACAAGCTTCTGTTATAGCTTTCTCCTTGTTCACTGGTTGCTGGACTCCAGCTATAATAGCATCTTGTTCATTTGCTTGTTCACTTGTGCTGGTTTTGTCAAACACTGCCATACTACATCATCAATCTCCCCCTTGGCATTTTGACAAAACCCCTTTTAAAGTTTCAATTCAAATCCTCCGGTATCTCCCAACCCTTTTTCTCCCCCTTTTTGGCATAAGTGACAAGGGGAAGTTCCTGGCTGTCTCAGGGAGGCGAGACACAGAGCCCCAAAGAGGATCTCAGATCTTCGAACCGTTCTGCGTCCAGAGGTTTCGTGAAGATATCAGCAAGCTGTTTGGCCGACACAACATGCTGGAGAGCAATGATTTTCTTTTCCACCAGATCACGGATGAAGTGATGTCGAATGTCAATGTGTTTGGTTCTGCTGTGCTGAACAGGGTTCTTGGAGATGCTGATAGCACTCATGTTGTCACAGTAGAGAGTCATTTCACCTTGATCGAGTCCATACTCACCCAGCATTTGCTTCATCCACATCATCTGTGCACAGCAGCTCCCGGCAGCGATGTATTCTGCTTCAGCTGTAGATAGCGAGATGCTATTTTGTTTTCTACTGACCAGGACACCAGGTTGTTTCCCAGGAAGAAGCAGCCTCCAGAAGTGCTCTTCCTATCCTCAGAACATCCTGCCCAGTCCGCATCACTATATCCTACCAGGTTTGCATTCGTATCCTTAGTATACCATAAACCATAGTACACAGTACCTCCAACATACCGAATGATTTGCTTGACCAGGTGCAAGTGACTATTTTTGGGGCAGGCTTGAAATCTAGCACATACTCCTACTGCAAAGGAGATGTCGGGACGACTGGCAGTCAGGTACAGTAAGCTCCCAATCATACTTCTGTAGATAGTCTGACTCACTTCCACTCCATGTTCATCTTTGAGGGCTTTGACATGAGTGGCAGCGGGCGTTCGTTTATGACTGGCTTTATCTAGCTGAAATTTCTGCACAAGATTCTTGCTGTACTTGCTTTGTGCAATAAAGATTCCATCTTCTTTCTGGGTGATCTCCAGACCAAGGAAATACGACAGTTCTCCGACCATGCTCATTTTGAATTCCTTCTGCATGTGATCCACAAACTGCTTCACCAAATGCTGAGACTTCGATCCAAAGACAATGTCATCCATATATATCTGCGCAATGATCACATCCGACTTGGTTCTTCACAAATAAAGTTTTGTCAGCTCCCCCTCTTTTGTAACCATGATTTTTAAGAAAGACTGTCAACCGCTCGTACCAAGCTCCAGGAGCCTGTTTAAGCCCATACAGAGCTATCTTCAGTTTGTACATGTGCTCCGGGTGATGAGGATCTTCAAAACCTTTTGGCTGGGCAACATACACTTCTTCAGAGAGGTCTCCATTCAGGAACACACTTTTGACATCGATTCGATATAGTTTAAATCCTAGGAAGCAAGACATAGCTAGGAGCAGTCTGATGGCCTCCAGATGAGCAACTGGAGCAAAAGTTTCTTCTAAATCTAGTCCCTCAATTTGAGTGTATCCTTGAGCAACGAGTCTGGCTTTGTTTCTTGTGATGTTTCCCTTTTTTATCAGTTTTGTTTTTGAAGATCCACTTGGTGCCTATAATGTTTACTCCTTTAGGTTTGTCTACCAAGTCCCAAACATCGTGTCTTTCGAACTCTGCTAGTTCTTCCTGCATAGCTATCATCTAGAATTCGTCACTCATAGCTTCCTTGAAGTTCTTCGGTTCGATACTAGATAGGAAGCAGGTATTGAGGTAAGCGTTGCTTCTGGTTCTCCTTCTTTCTGTCGGGTCTCCAATCACATTAGTCAGCGGATGATTCTTCTGAATCTTCTTTGGAGGCTGCCTTGATGGTGGATCATGAGTCTCATTATTCTGTTCTTCATGCAGGCTCTCTAATCGTTCGTCTGGACTTTCTGCTTCAGCACTTGCTGTAGCATCTTCTGGAGCCGAAGTTTGTTCACTTCTGCTCTGACTGGCAGGGGCATCTTCAATGTCAGAGTCTTCGTCGTTAAGGATAGTGGAAGAGACTTCTTCAACATCGTTGACTACTACATTTATGGATTCCATCACTGTCTTTGTCCTCTGGTTGTACACTCGATATGCCCTACTGTTCATTGAATATCCTAGGAAGAATCCAGCATCGCTCTTTGGATCAAGTTCTTTCTGTACTTCCGATCTCTCAGAATGAAGCAGTCACTTCCAAAGGTGTAGAAGTATTTAACTGTGGGCTTCTTCTGATTCCAGAGCTCATAACAAGTTTGGTTGGTTCCTTTCTGTATAGTGACTCTGTTGATGATGTAGCATGCGGTGTTCATTGCCTCGGCCCAGAATCTCAGGGGAACCCTCTTGGCATGAATCATGACTCTGGCCATTTCTTGTATTGTCCGATTCTTTCGTTCCACTACACCATTCTGTTGAGGAGTGATGGGAGAAGAATACTGATGTGAGATACCCCTTTGTCGACAGAACTCATCAACTGCTTCGTTTTCAAATCCCTACCATAATCACTGCAGATGTTGGTGATTTTGAGATTTTTCTGTTGCTCTAGTCGGGACACCAAAGAGACTATGACTTTTATAGTATCCGATTTCTCCCTGACAAAATCAATCCAAGTGAACCGGGTATAGTCATCAACACAGACGAAAGCATATCTTTTCCTCCCCACACTCTCAACTTCCATAGGACCCATCAGGTCCATGTGTATCAACTGGAGAGGTCTGGTTGGATTTGTATCTTTGACTTTCGGGTGTGAAGCCTTTTTCTGTTTCCCAATCTGACAATCTCCACAGATGGAGCTTGTCTCACCTTAAATCAGCGGTATTCCTCTGACTAACCCTTCTATTGCAATTTTCTTCAGAGTCCTCAGGTTGACATGACCCATCCTTCTGTGCCAGAGATTCATTTCCTCTGCATTAGTCAGCATGCATAGAGTTTGTGCATACTTTGAGAAGATAGCAATTTCTTTTTGATATGACCCCCTCCATTATACATTCTCCAGCTTTGTTGAAGACTTTGCATGAATCTTTCGTAAATCTCACCCGTTGAGTGCCATCACACAGCTGGCTAATGCTTATGAGGTTCACCTTCAGTGCTTCCACCAGCATGACATTGCTTAGTTTGGGCATCCCTTCAACTGCCAGTGTTCCTTTACCTAAAACTCTTCCCCTCGGACCATTTCCAAACTTCACCCGTTGTTCTAAGCAAGGAGTTATATTCTTCAAGAAGGATCTTTCTCCCGTCATATGCCCTGAGCAGCCACTATCAAAGTACCAGCTAACTGACAAGTGCGAGATGCTGAGTTCTCTCATATTTCTGCTTGGTTGGTTTCCTGACTGAACCCTTCCTGGTGTATGCTGAAAGACAGATCCTCTTAATGTGACCTTTGTGCCCGCAGCTATAGCATCTTTTATACTTTAGCAGCGTCTTGACATGATGATACAGGGGTTGTTGTAGTAGGAACTGATTCACCCTTCTTTGTGTTTTTCTCCTTTTCCTAACTGATCTGTATCTGACCATGTTGCATTCATCTTCACTTAGATCTGTCTCGTCTTCACTTCTGCTGGTAGAAAAAGCATTTTTCAGCTCATCCTTCTTCATTGGTTTGCTGGTACAGTCAACTTGTCGATGGCCATATCCTTCACAGTTCCAACATTGCATGCCCTTTCTTCTGTCTCTCTTCTCATCATCATTTTGAGCAGATTCCTTCCCTCTCCTTTGATTTCCTCCATCTCTTCTAGGTGGCCTTTGTGAGAATGAGCTTTGTCCAAATCCTGACTCCATGTTTTTTTAAGAGCTTCCCGAGATTCTTTACTAGTAGACTCAGGGGGTCGTCTGAAGCTGGCTTCTTTACTTTTGTTTCTGCATTCAGTCCTATATTTTCTCTTGGAGTGGGCTCTTCTTTAACCAGCTTCATCTCAAACTGTTTGAGGGATCCAACCAATTCTTTCAGCCACATGTGTCTGACATTTTGAGCTTCTTCAATGGCCGTCACTTTCATATCAAATCTTGTGGGCAACGATCTGAGGACCTTCCTAATCCGCTTCTCTTCAGGGATAGGTTCTCCAAGAGCATGGGCTTCATTTGCCAGGTCACAAAGTTTTGCATTGAACTCAGTGATCATCTCCTCTTCTAGCATTCTCAGATTCTCAAACTGCATAGCAATAATCTGTAATCTTGACAGCTTTACTTTATCAGTTCCTTCATGGGCAGTTTGCAGGATTTCCCAAGCTTGCTTGGCCATATCACAGTTTGATATCAACCTGAAATTGTTAGCATTAACCGCAGAAAAATAGCATTCAGAGCCTTTGAATTACCAATTGCTGCAACTTCCTCTTCAGCAGTCCATTGTTCTTCAGGTTGTATTTGTGTAACTCCTTGTTCATCCATGGTGATTGGAGGAGACCACTGGACCACGATAGCTCTCTAGATCTTCTCATCAATGGCTTTGAGAAAGGCCTTCATCCTAGCCTTCCAATATCCATAGTTGCTTTCTTCCAACAATGGAGGTCTGCTCGTGCTCTGTCCTTCCTTCATTGTTCCTTGACTTCTTCAGAGGCGATGTGGGATCTTTTACTCTGTGTGTCGAGCTCCCGCTCTGATACCAATTGAAATTCGCAGCGCCTCTGATAAACAGATTTGTGAACAAGCAGTTGCTGCATCACACTCTTGTTCACCCAGAAGCTGTTTAAGCAAGAACGAACAATGACAAATGTTTGTTCCCAGTTCGGCCAATTGCCTACGTCTGGGGAGGACTATTCTCAGTCCTCAATCCACTAATCTCAATGGTCTCCAAGTACACACGGTTACAACTCACGTAACCTATGCTACTCAACCTTAGGTGGATCCTCGTACACATCAGAACAGGCTCTGACTTGTGTCTGCACACCCTCTATTGATATCTATCTAGAATAGCTACCGTCTCCTCAAAACTCAGCCTATTCTAAACAATACTCAGATTCTGCAGGGTTGCTATAGCATCTGCTGTAGCACACAGCTGATGCACAAACTGTCCGCGTCGCTCCAAGCCTTCCGCTGAGCCGTTCGAACGATTCCATGAGCGCTGCACACTCCGGAATACTCCCCCTCACTCAGTGACCTCCTGTCACTAGCAAGCACTGCCGCCCAGACACTCGACCGAGTCACTCACCCGTCAGTTCTTTCGCGGCTGCCCTTGATTGACCAACAAGCACTCTCTACTCTGAATTGGCTTTCAGATCAAGCTTGGATCAGACAACGCTAGTCCTGATCACCCTCTGCTTCAGTCACGACAGCTCTGCGCTGACGCTCTGCTCTCGGTGATGATCGAAGATCTCGTTCGAACACCAAAAATACTCTCTCGGAATTCTGTGTGTGTTCTAGCTTTCTGCACTCTTCTTCGATCAATCTTCATTGCTCTGAAGAGTCTTCTTTTTATATAGGAGCACCCACTTCCATCATTATCAGATTATAGCTCCAAAAGCCAAAACCCCGAATTTGTAGGAGATTAGATTTGATTGGCAAATCTTATCTTCTACAATCAAATCTTCTTCTTTAGCTGGGAATCTCTAGTGGAATATTCTCTTCAGCAACTCAGAAACTCTTCTGATGCTCTTCGAAGGACCGCCAAGCCCTCTTTCCAAAGACCCAGGTTGCTGCTACTGGGACAGACGCTACAGCTCTTCTGAACAAGCTCCTGCTATAGCTTTCTCCTTGTTCACTGGTTGCTGGACTCCTGATGTAGCAGCATCTTGTTCACTTGTGCTGCTTTTGTCAAACACTGCCATACTGCATCATCAATGCAGATTATTACTTCTCACTTTGAGAACCTGAAAATGCAAGAAGAAGAATCCATCACTGAGTTCAATGCCAAGTTGTGTGATATATCGAATGAAGCTCATGCCCTCGAAGAACCAATTGAAGAAGAGAAGCTAATAAGGAAAGTTCTCAGATGCCCACCAGATTTGACATGAAGGTGACAGCCATTGAAGAAGCTCAAAATGTCAAACATATGAGGCTGGAGGAACTGATTGGATCCCTCAAACAGTTTGAGATGAAGCTGACCAAGGATGATACATCAGACAAAAGCAAGAGTGTTGGTCTGAAAGCTGAAATAGAAAAGAAGAAGCCTTCAACTGATGATCAACTAGGACTGCTGGTAAAGAACTTTGGGAGATTCTTGAAAAATATGGAAGCAAGATCTAGCCAGAACTCAAATCCTGGAAGAAAGGGTGGTGAAAAGTAGAAAGAGGAGAAGGAGCAAGTTCAGGATGAGGATGAGAAGAAAGAGAAAAAGAAGGGGACACGGTGCTGGAGCTGTGGAGAATATGGTCATCGAAAGGTGAACTGTCCAGATAGAAAAAAAGGAAAGACAAAATCCTTCTTGATCAATTGGAGTGACGATGATACTGACAACATCGAAGACGAATGCAACATTTCAGATCCAGATCAATCAGAAAATTGGTTAATCATACTGAAAAAGCAGTACACGGATAGATGATCAAGAAGTTGCTACAACAACCCCTGTACACCATCAGAATCTGTAATAAATCCGAGAAACTTGAACTCGAAACCCTATGCACGAATTACAAGCTATATAGAGAGAGTTCCAATAATTTATTAATTCCAGAAAATTATTTTCCCTACTTTCCTAATTCTATTATATAGTAAACAAAGCCTACAAATTAGGAAACAGAAAAATATAAACCACCAAATCTAAATTCAAAAATAAGAAAACTTATCTAAACCAAATCTAAATTCAAAAATAAGGAAACTAAAACCCAAGAAAAATAAATAAACAGAAACCCTAAAACATAATAATTCGAAAACAATTAGGAAACGAAATCAGATGGCCCAAAAGCTCGCGAGAGATTCATCAGTGGGCCCCTTTTGCTTAAAAAAATATATTATAATGGTCCATCTGACTTCGGCAGCCCAAAACCTGCTTGCTTGCACTGCCAACTTGAACCTTATTCGGGCGACGCCATTTGGTCCGCATCACAAATATTTTCACATATTTGGGAGTAACTGCCACATTCTGAGGGATCGAGAGTACAGAAAGAAGCTTGATCCGAAAAGTGACGCTGTGATATTTTTGGGCTACTCAGTCAACAGCTGGGCATATCGTGTCTACAACAAGCGAATAGAAACGGTAATAGAATCCATTAATGTAGTCATCAATGATGTTGAAGAAGAGGCATCCACCAGCTACGAAGATGAAGACTCGGACACAGAGGTTGGTCCTTTTAAGAAGAACAGGAGTGAACAAGAAGTTGCTCAAGAGGATGCTGTAGCAGATGCTGAAGCAGAACCTGTGGATCAACACATTGATAACACTGTCGGTGAACAGAGCAGTGAGGCCCTGACAGCGCGTCGTCATGAGCCTCAAATTTATATTTGTAACTCCTGTTAACACCCTAGCAAGCGGTAAGCAGGGTCGAACCCAAAGAGAGCAAGTAGGATAGAGTTCTAATGAAAGTCACAGAAAAAGGAATACAATGCAACTAGTTATCACCGATCGAATACATGCATAAGCTAGTGAATTCTGCCTCAGTCCAACATTCCCGCTAAAGATATGTCGACAATCAAATTCTACCTATTCTTAACCGCTAGGTTTTCGAACAAGTGCAATAGTTACTCAACTACACCACAAAATCGGTTCTACCGCTAGGTTCTCCCCAACAATGCAATCCAATCAAGTATAACGCAATTGACATCAATATAGCTCACCGCTAAGTTGCACTAAACTGACAATCAAAGTATTCATTCATTCATACAAGGGCAGCAAATCAATAGCTCAAACATCCATTCATTGATCTCAAACCATGATTGCACTATAAATCCCCAAACTGAGTTGAGCTTAGTTACTCATAGAATACATCAAAACTAATGAAAATTCTGAGTTACACTACTGGAATGAGACTAAAACACTAACTGAATAATTCGGAAATCCGGCCGTGATCAGTGTTCCGGCGTGA
Organism: Umbilicus rupestris; assembly: GCA_963678935.1. Classification (NCBI taxonomy): domain Eukaryota; kingdom Viridiplantae; phylum Streptophyta; class Magnoliopsida; order Saxifragales; family Crassulaceae; genus Umbilicus; species Umbilicus rupestris. Next base: position 6,287,453 of record OY787626.1, on the reverse strand, counting down.
ATAGTGCTGTGAACAGTAAAAGTGAATAGTAACAGTGAATAGTGACCGCCGTGAACAGTGATTTCCGGTGATTCCGGCGACTTCTCTCTCAAGCTCTTCAGTCACTCCCCCACTACCGTCACTGTAGTTGTCTCATTCGTCCAAAAAAGTCAAGTCCAAGTGAGAGGATTCTTTTCCTCTTTTGGGATTGAACCAGAATGAACCACATGTGCTTGAACCGGATCTGATTTCCAATTGAACTAGCAGAGTTGACTGCTGTTGACTTTTTGATCTTGGGAGAATGCTTCAAATATGCGATAAATTCCAATGCGATCTTGAACATACCTGCGATACGAAAACACTACAAAAGAGTAATCGATTTACACAAAATGTAATAAAATTATGGGAATAAACAACTCAATGGAGCGTATAAATACGCTCCATCAGGCCCCCCAGACATCATCAAGGCAACCTCCAAAGAAAATTCAGAGGAACCATCCGCTGACAAATGTGATTGGAGATCCCACAGAAGGAAGACGGACCAGAAGTTCACCACACTTCAGCACCTGTGAGTCTTTCTGTAACTCCTGTTTCTTATCTTGTGCAGAGCCAAAGAACTTCAAGGAAGCTATGAGCGACGAATATTGGATATTGGCGATGCAAGAGGAATTAGTTGAATTCGAAAGACATGATGTAGAGATCTGGTTGCCAGACCCGAAGGAGTAAACATCATAGGAACTAAGTGGATCTTCAAGAACAAGATTGATGAGAAAGGAAATATCACAAGGAATAAGGCCAGACTAGTTGCACAGGGGTATACTTAGATTGAAAGCTTTGACTTCGACGAAATATTTGCACTAGTAGCTTGATTGGAAGCCATCAGAGAAAATGTAGTCGGAATTCTATTTCACCCCTAGGTCATGCGATTAGCAACACAAAACTTGTCTAAAGCATGAGTAAATTTGAGCGATGGTTCTAGGCTAAGGTATCACACATTCTAAATTCAACTCTCGCTCCTTCTCTAGAATGGAAATAATACCTAAATAGTACGGTTCTCAAACTCTCGCTCTATTGAACCGCGTTGAACAAAAATCTCCTAATCTCAACCTCTCGATCTATTGACAGTTAACTAAAGTCGCTCAATACTTAGCCTAGTGGAATGCGTATGTCACTCTCGCGCACACACGCAACCTAAAATAATCATGCTTGATCTCCTAAACAACCTAAGTTCAACTCTCATTCCATCCCTAGGTGTTTTATCAAGTCATACTCACTTAGGTATTTCGTCAAACACTTGGTGTGCACAAAATTGATATGAAGAGAAAGCATGAGAATTTTCAACCAAACTTCATTCATATAGATAAAAAGACAAGTCTTGCATTACAGTCAAACCTAAGGGATCTATAAGGACCCCAACTACTGAACAACTACTCGCTCATGGTGAGTTTGAAACAAAACATGATATTTAATTGAAATTGTTCACCAATTGGATGCAAAGAGGTAGTGGTTGAGTAGAGGGTTGATGTAGATTCTCCAATTGCGTAAGTCTTCCTCCAATCTTTGACAATCCTTCAAGTTCTCCAAAAGAATTCGCCTAAGGTTTTCGTTCGGAAGAAGGGTTCTAATTTTACATCTCATTCTATTTATACCCTTTGAAGATTTCCAAAATTTACCCGTAGTGACCGAATCACTTGATTCGGACAAGCCTTAATAAAATTGATTCGGTCAGAGTGTTCGAATCATTTAATCAGAGCTGTTTCGAGCTGGCCGAATCACTTTTCCCTGGCCGAATCACTTTCTGATTTGGTCAACACTTATTTCATTCGGTCAAACATCCTTATGGAGCTAAGATGATTCGGGTACCTGGATGAATCACTTTCTGATCCGGCCGTATCATATACTCAGTGGGGTTTCTGCTTGGGCGAATCGATTTCTTTTGGCCGAATTACTTTCTGATTTGGTCAAACTCCATTTGATTCGGTCAAGATCCTTGTAGAGCTAAACTGATTCTGGCAGCTTGCTTCTTCGATGGCCGAATCACATTTTGATTCGGTCAACCTCATATGTGATTCGCTCAAACCAGTCAAGTTCTCCCCGAGTCAAGTTGATTCGTGCAGCTGAGGGTGATTCGGCCAAGCTGGTGGGCGAATCACTTTTTGATTCGGCCGAATCACTTTTGCAGCTTCCCCAAACTTACTGTTTTTGATCTCGATCGACCGGAAATCATCTAAATTTTCTTCGGACCACTTCATATCGTGTAATACATATTTTAAACCTGAAATGGACAAAGAAAGAATCAAATGACTTTATAAAAGAGTGGAACCAATAAGAAGGGGGAAAATATGGACAAATATAAGGTCATTTGTCTGCACATCAGAACCACTCGAGCTCCTTCACGTGGCGCTGCGGGGCCGATCCTTGTTCCTCCTTTAGGAGTGACACGTGAAAGACTGGATGAATGTTGGAGATGTCGGGCATCTTCAAGCGATAGGGGACCTGTCATATGCACTTTTCTACTTGATAGGGACCAAAGTACTTAGGGGTAAGCTTGTGAGGCCCCTTTCCCGTGTCCGTGGTTTGCCGCCCGGATGCGAGTTTTACCAAGATGTAGTCCCCTACTTGGAATGTAACCTCCCGTCTCTTCTCGTCGGCTTTCCGCTTCATGTATTTGTTGGATGAGCGGAGTTGCTCCCTTAGCTTATCCATGGCCTCTTCCCGGTTGCCTAGCACCTCGTCTACTTTTTTGCACCGTGCTAGTCCCTCTCTCGTACGGAATGAGATTTGGAGCCCCCTCCCATAAAGTACTTGGTACGGCGTGGTCTTGATGGCTGTGTGCCATGCCGTGTTGTACCAATACTCGGCCCATGGCAGGAGCTTTGCCCATGTACGCGGTGAGTTTGCGGCGAAGCAACGCAAGTATGTCCCAATGCTCCGATTGATGACTTCGGTTTGCCCGTCGGTTTGGGGGTGATAAGTGGTGCTCCTCCGGAGTTGGGACCCCATAAGCTTGAACAGCTGTACCCAGAAATTACTAAGGAAGGTCGGATCTCTATCCGAGATGAGGACTTCCGGAACCCCATGCAAGCATACCACTTCTTTGATGAATACTTCGGCTACACTTTGAGTTGTATGTGGGTGACTCAACAGCACAAAATGTGCGTATTTGCTCAGTCGGTCCACCACGACATAGATGGAGTTGAATCCTTCGTACGGGACAGCCCCTCGATGAAGTACATAGTGACCTCCTCCCATACTTTGTTGGGAACTCCTAGTGGCTGTAGGAGTCCTCCCGGCCTCTGGTGTTCCACTTTGTTCCGCTGGCATGTCTCGCATTCCCCACCATCCTCTTTACGTCGGCTTGTATCCCCTCCCAATAAAATTCCCTCTTGAGGCGTTGTAGGTAGCTTGAATTCCCGAGTGTCCTCCTACAAACGATGCATTGAACTCTTTCATCAATGTGGGGATCATAGATTTTGTGTTGGGCAACACAAAGTGGCCCTCGTACAAGAGCCTCCGTCCAACAATGGAGTACTTTGAGTTCCCTTCCCTTGCAGCCTCCTTTTGTTTCTTGAGTTAATCACTTTGATTATCTTCATCAAGGGCTTCCCAATCTAGTACTCTTGGAATGGTGATCGCCTGCCATGCTATCTCCTCGTTGGCCTCCTTGCCTTCGGGTGAATTGTCCGAGAGGGTGATGGGTTCCTCTCGGGTTTCCTCCTCGAGTGTCAAAGTGTGGAGTGAGGGCTCTTCTTCTCCTTTGTCCTTCTCTGGTTTGGGATCATCATCATGTGCATGCTCCACCAATATGACATGTAGTGTCTTGGGGCCACACCTATGACCAGGTACATACTTCTCGTCGCAACGGTAGCAAAGCCCCTTGGCGCGTTTGGCATCATTCTCCGAAGTGGTGACATAGAGGTAAGGTCTGCTCCTAGCCGGTTGTGGTGGTAGTGCCTCCTTGACCTTGTGGGTGTCGCCCAAGGGTCTAGGCTTTGAGAAATTCGCCGCTATGCGGCTGTTTCTCTCGGCCAAGTCTCGGGACTCCACAAGTTGGACGAGGGTCATGGCTCGGATGAGGGTAGTGGGTTGAAGAACTCTCACGGCCGCGCTGATGCTTGGCTTAAGTCCTCGTTATGAAGGAATTTCTTCCTTTGATTGTGATTCGCCCCTTCCGGTAGAATAGCATAAGCAAGAAAATTCACATACCAGGGGGCTTGCGTCGTCTCAATGTTCAGTAAATATTCGCCAATAAAAGAGTCTTCAATCGGCACATTCTTCTCACCACTGATTTGCTCAAGCCTCGATAGGTGATACACGACCACATTTTCCACTCCTTTCTTATCTTTAATTTCAACATCGAACTCTTGTAAAAGGAGAATCCAGCGGATTAGTCTAGGCTTCGCCTCCTTCTTTGCCATCAGATATTTAATCGCTGCATGGTCCGTGTAGACAATTGTTTTGGACCTGATCAAGTATTGTCGAAGGCATAAACGATAGCAAGCATTTCTTTTCTGTGGTCGAGTAATTTTCTTGTGTAGAGTCAAGGGCTTTACTCACATAATAAACCACGTGTAGACGCTTGTCGACCCTTTGCACCAATACCGCTCCATTAGCGCTATCGCTAGCGTCACACATCAGCTCAAACGGAATTTCCCAGTATGGAGGTTGAATTATCGGGGCAGACACCAACGCTTTCTTAAGCGTTTGAAATGCTTGATGGCACGGTTCATCAAAATCGGACTCTACCTCATTACACAGCAGATTTGTAAGAGGTTTAGCAATTTTTGAGAAGTCCTTGATGAACCTCTTATAAAATCCAGCGTGCCTGAGGCCCTTCGCTTCTCTTGGTGGTGGCAGCTTCTCAATAACATCGATTTTGGCTCTATCGACCTCAATTCCTCTTTTTGATACAATGTGTCCTAACACAATGCGTTCTTTGACATAAAATGGCATTTCGCCCAATTTAGTACTAGGTCCATCTCAATACACCTAGCCAACACACGAGACAAGTTTGTGAGACAATCATCAAATGAATATCCATGCACAAAAAAATCGTCCATAAATACATCCATAGAGTTTTCTGAAAATTCAGCAAAAATGGACATCATACAACGTTGAAAAGTTCCTGGTGCATTACAAAGACCATAAGGCATCTTCCTATAAGCAAATGTGCCATAGGGGCAAGTAAATGTGGTATTTTCTTGGTCATCGGGGTGAATAGGAATTTGAAAGAAACCACTATACCCATCAAGAAAACAGAAATATTCATGCCCCGCCAGACGTTCTAACATTTGATCTATAAAGGGGATGGGAAAATGATCCTTCTTAGTGGCTGACTATAATCTACGCACATCCTCCACCCCGTGACCGTACATCTCTCCAGCACCTTGTTCAAATTCTCTAAACACGCATCAAATGTGTCACCATGTACAGTGAAATCATCCATGAACACCTCAATGAAACTACCTAACATGTCAGAAAAAAATGCTAATGAGCAACCTTTGAAAGATTCCTGGTGAATTGCATAAACTAAATGACATACGCCTAAATGCAAATGTTTCAAAAGGACGTGTAAAGGTAGTTTTCTCTTGATCCTCAGGAGCTATGGGGATCTGATTATATCCCGAAAAACCATCAAGAAAGCAGAAGAATGGCTTACCTGCCAGTCTATCCAACATCTGATCAATGAAAGGAAGGGGGAAGTGATCCTTGCGAGTGACAGTGTTCAACTTCATATAGTCGATGCACATCCTCCACCCATTCTGAATTCGCTTTGTTACCATCTCACCGGCTGCAATTTCTTCAACTGTTATGCCGGTTTTTTTTTGAACCAGGTGTACGGGACTCACCCACTGACTATCTGAAATAGGATAAATGACGTTAGCATCTAATAATTTCTGAATTTCTTTTCTTACCACTTCCATCATTATGGGGTTGAGTCGACGTTGTGGTTCTCTTGAGGCTTTAGCTCCATCCTCCAGCAAGATTCTATGCATGCAAACTGTGGGACTGATTCCTCTAATGTCGCCGAGTGTCCTTACAATTGCTTGCTGGTTGTTTTTGAAAACCTTGACGAGCCTGTGCTCTTGCTATAGCTTGCTTGCTGGTTGTTTTTCAAAACCTTGACGAGCCTGTGCTTTGCTCCAGCTCCAGCCCCTTTTTGATAATCACCGGTAATGTGTCATCTTTTCCCAAGAAGGTGTACTTCAAGTGCTCCGATAATGGTTTTAGCTCGATGACTAGGGCTTGCTCAAAAGAAGATAGCAAGGTATTAGTTTTATATAAACTGATCTGATTAGCTTCATACCTTGGTGTCAGCGGGCGTGATACTTCAAATTGACCAAGAGCTGCCTGCACTAACTCCCTAAGCTCGTAGGATTCATCCGGTTCGAAGATAGATTTTTCCAGTGCAATCTCGAGTCCATCATCTCCACAAAATGGGTTCACTTCACTCACACTGTCATCCACGACATCAATAGCATTTACTATGTTGTGCTCCGGTGGATGCCTCATTGCTTTGAAGATGTCAAACTCTACTACCTCATCCTCGACTCGCATGGTCAGCATTCCGGTGTCACAATCAATCTTCATCCTCGAGGTCTTCAGAAAGGGGCGTCCTAGCAGTATTGGTGGGCTGCGCTAGGTCTCCACCATCTATTTTTAAGACATAAAAGTCCGCTGGAAACACGAGGTCCCCTACCTGCACTAATACATCTTCAATAATACCCTCAGGTTGCTTACACGATCTATCTGCCAACTGAATGGTTAGTCCAGGAGGTTTCAAAGGTCCAATACGCAAGCACGAGTAAATGGAGTGCGGTAATACATTGATAGAAGCTCCTAAGTCCAGCATACAATTATTAATTTGAATGCTACCAATTGTGCAAGGAATAGAAAACACACCTGGGTCTCCACATTTCCTAGGCAATGATCTCTGAATAATAGCGGCTATATTAGCATTAAGGGTTACCTTCTCCAGCTGTGATGTTCTTCAACGGTTGGTGCACAATTCCTTGAGAAACTTGGCATAGCGCGGAGTTTGCTTGATTGCTTCCAACAATGGGATGTTGATTTCCACTTTGTTGAATAAGTCCCACACTTCTTGGTCTATCTCTTGCCTCTTAGGGGTCTTGACCTGCATAGGAAAAGGCAAAGGGGGACAGAAGAGCGAAATTCAAAATCAGAGGCAGACTGTACCGCGCCTGGAGAGGACATTATGGGCGCGCTGGGTGAAGACATTAGGCTGTGGTGCGCCTGGATAATGTTCTCTTCGGGCGTGCACCCCACTGTGCCCGTTTTCTTCGGTGCGTCTTCTGCAGCCTGGATCACCTTCCCATGCCTCAGGGTCATTGCGCTCACATTTCCCTTAGGGTTCTGAATTGTTTGGGAAGGCAGCTTGCCTTTGTCGCTCTTCATCTCAAAAATCGTGGAAGCTAGCTGCGACATTTGCTTGGTGAGCTTGGCTATGGCTCCATCAGTTTTAGCTTGGTTCCTTTGAATGGTGCTCTACAAGTCCTTCAGCGACTCTTCCCATGACTTACCAGTGCTCGGAGCTGCTTGGTTGAAATTCTTCCTTGGGTACTGATTATTCTGATTAGTGTACCTCTCTTGTTGTTGGAACGGTGGCCGATAAGGCTGTTCTTGGTTCTGATTCAGCCCTTGGTTCTGCTGAAATCGTCCCTCGTTACGCCAGCTGAAACCATTTGCCGCCAATCCAAACTGCCTCTGCTGTGGCGCCCTATTGTTGAAGCTCTGATAATTGCCTACCACGTTGACATCCATTACCTCATCCTCTTAGAGTGTAGGGCGCTCGTCTGTTCTGTGGTTGGCAGCGCGGCAAAACTCACAAACCTTCACTGCGCTGGCTTGGCTAACTAACATCCTTTGGATGGTCTCCTTCAGCTCCTTGATCTCCCTCACCAGCTGGCTGTCATTTGGTCCCACTTGAGACGCATTCCTTATTCTCTCATCCCTACGACTCGTCTCCTCTGGGAACCTTGCGCTCTCTGCGGTGTCGGGGAGCAAATCACGTACTTGTCCGGTTGTCAGGTTGAGCACGGTGCCACCAGCTGCGGCATCCAAGAGCATCCTCTCGAGAGGTCTCAATCCATCTAATAGATATTCCACAATCATCTTCTCCGGTACACCCAAATTGCAATAGCTTTGTTCAAATGTATTGAACCTCTCCATATAGTCATACATCGACTCACTCGATCCTTGTTTGATCATTGGTAACTCTCTTCTGACTTGAGTCGCTTTAGCCGGAGGGTAATATTTATCGAGGAACTTTCTCTGCATTTGATCCCATGTTCTTATACTACCTGAAGGCAAAGAAAGAAACCAAGATTTAGCTAGGTCAGTTAAACTCAAAGGAAACACTTTTAATTTGAACCTGTCTTTAGAAGCTGCGTATGGCCTCAATGTTTGGTAGATTCCGGTGAACTCTTGTAGATGCCTAGTCGCAACTTCTCCCGGTAGTCCTCCAAACTTGGGCAGATGGTGCACCACTACGGTTTTGATCTCAAAGTTTTCCTCTTCCGGATCAGTGTTGATGCACCATGGTTGGTTCTGGAATGTGGGCGCCGAGAGGTCCCTCATAGTTGGTTCATGCCGGGCTACCCGTATATATTGTTGTTGCTGAATTGGGAATGGTCGATGCTGTGGTTGAGGCAGGGCATAATCATCATACTCGTCCATTCTCCCACCTCTGTTGTTGTGTCCTCCCTGAGGTTCCATCCTCTGACGAGCTTCTCTTTGCCTTTGATTGAATAACCACTCCGGCTCGTCATAGAATGGTGGTATTACCTGTGGGGGCACTTCCTCGTTTACATGGTCGCCCTGGACACTTTGGTGGGAACTTCCTTCATTAGACATACTGGGAGGGCAAATGAAATGCAAAAACAGACAAATAACGGAAAAAACCAAAATGCAAAATAGGAAAAAAAAACTAAACAATTCAAAAAGAAAATGTAAACGAAGGTTCTCAAATAGGGTTAACGATTACTCGATTAACAACACCGATTAGGTTACATCGCTAGGCTTAGCAAATAGGAAAGTCAATACAATATGACGCAATAGATATCAACTTAGTTTCATCGCTAGGCTATGCTAACTTGATAACCAGAGCATGCAATTCAAACAAAGAACAGGAATTTACTGTATTGAATTACGAAACATAAATATCCCAAACCGTACGTCGCAATACAAAATCCCCAAACTGAACAAAAGGTTTAGCTACGAGAATCCATCTTGATGATGCAGTATGCCAGTGTTTTGTCAAACCAGCACAAGTGAACAAGCAAGTGAACAAGATGCTGCTATAGCCGGAGTCCAACAACCAGTGAACAAGAAGAAAGCTATAGCAGGAGCTTGTTCAGAAGAGCTGTAACGTCTGTCTGAGTAGCAGCAACCTGGGTCTTTGGAAAGAGGGCTTGGTAGTCCTTCTAAGAGCATCAGAGGAGTTTCTAAGTTGCTACAGAGAATATTTCAATGGAGATTCCAAGCTGAAGAAGGAGATTTGATTGTGGGAGATTTGAATCTCAAATCAAATCAAATCTCCTAAAAATTAGGAGATATTGATATTACTAGGAAAATTGCTAAATCCTGATAATGATGGGAGTAGGTGCTCCTTTATAAAGAAGACCCTTCAGAGCAATGAAGATTGGTCGAAGAAGAGTGTAGAAAGCGAGAACACACACAGAATTCCGAGAGAGTATTTTTGGTGTGCGAACGAGATCTTCGATCATCACCGAGAGCAGAGCGTGAGCGCAGAGCTGTGGTGACTGAAGCAGAGGGTGATCAGGACTTGCGTAGTCTGATCCAAGCTTGATCTGGAAGCAATTTCAGAGCAGAGAGTGCTTGTTGGTTGATCAAGGGCAGCCGCGGAAGAACTGACGGGTGAGTGACTCGGTCGAGTGTCTGGGCGGCAGTGCTTGCTAGTGACAGGAGGTCATTGAGTGAGGGGGAGTATTCCAGAGTGTGCAGCGCTCGTGGAATCGCTCGAACGGCTCAGCGGAAGGCTTGGAGCGACGCGGACAGTTTGTGCATCAGCTGTGTGCTACAACAGATGCTATAGCAACCCTGCAGAATCTGAGTATTGTTTAGAATAGGCTGAGTTTTGAGGAGATGGTAGCTATTCTAGATAGATATCAGTAGAGGGTGTGCAGACACGAGTCAGAGCGTGTTCTGATTGTGTATGAGGATCCACCTAAGGTTGAGTAGCATAGGTTGCGTGAGTTGTAACCGCGTGTACTTGGAGACCCTTGAGATTAGTGGATTGAGGACTGAGAATAGTCCTCCCCAGACGTAGGCAATTGGCCGAACTGGGTGAACAAACATTTGTTCTTGTTCATTCTTGCTGAAACAGCTTCTGGGTGAACAAGAGTGTGATGCAGCAACTGCTTGTTCACAAATCTGTTTATCAGAGGCGCTGCGAATTTCAATTGGTATCAGAGCGGGAGCTCGACACACAGAGTAAAAGGTCTTATATCGCCTCTGAAGAAGTCAAGGAACAATGAAGGAAGGACAGAGCACGAGCAGACCTCCATTGTTGGAAGAAAGCAACTATGGATATTGGAAGGCTAGGATGAAGGCCTTTCTCAAAGCCATTGATGAGAAGACCTAGAGAGCTATCGTGGTCCAGTGGTTTCCTCCAATCACCATGGATGAACAGGGAGTTACACAGATAAAACTTGAAGAACAATGGACTACTGAAGAGGGAGCTGCAACAACTGGAAATTCAAAAGCTCTGAATGTTATTTTTGCTGCGGTTGATGCTAACAATGTCAGGTTGATATCAAACTATGATATGGCCAAGCAAGCTTGGGAAATTTTGCAAACTGCTCATGAAGGAACTGATAAAGTAAAGCTGTCAAGATTATAGCTTATTGCTACGCAGTTTGAGAATTTGAGAATGCTAGAAGAGGAGACGATCACTGAGTTCAATGCAAAACTTTGTGACCTTGCAAATGAAGCCCATGCTCTTGGAGAACCTATCCCTAAAGAGAAGCTGATTAGGAAGGTCCTTAGATCGTTGCCCACAGGATTTGACATGAAAGTGACGGCCATTGAAGAAGCTTAAAATGTCAGACACATGAGGCTGGAAGAATTGGTTGGATCCCTCAAACAGTTTGAGATGAAGCTGGTTAAAGAAGAGCCCACTCCTAAAGAAAATGTAGGACTGAATGCAGGAACAGAAGTAAAGAAGCCAGCTTCAGACGAACCATTGAGTCTACTAGTAAAGAATCTCGGGAAGCTCTTAAAAAACATGGAGTCAAGATCTGGACAAAGCTCATTCTCACGAAGGCCACCTAGAAGAGGTGGAGGAAATCAAAGGAGAGGGAAGGAATCTGCTCAAAATGATGATGAGAAGAGAGACAGAAGAAAGGGCATGCAGTGTTGGAATTGTGAAGGATATGGCCATCGACAAGTTGACGGTACCAACAAACCAATGAAGAAGGATGAGCTGAAAAATGCTTTTTCTACCAACAGAAGTGAAGACGAGACAGATCTGAGTGAAGATGAATGCAACATGGTCAGATACAGATCAGTCAGGAAAGGGAGAAAAGCACAAGGGTGAATCAGTTCCTATTACAGCAACCCCTGTATCACCATGTCAAGACGCCGCTAAAGTATAAAAGATGCTATAGCTGCAGGCACAAAGGTCACATTAAGAGGATCTGTCTTTGAGCATACAGCAGGAAGGGTTCAGTCAGGAAACCAACCAAGCAGAAATATGAGAGAACTCAGCATCTCGCACTTGTCAGCACAGCAAGTTCCTTAAACAAAGTTAGCTGGTACTTTGATAGTGGCTGCTCGGGGCATATGACGGGAGAAAGATCCTTCTTGAAGAATATAACTCCTTGCTTAGAACAACGGGTGAAGTTTGAAAATGGCATGAGGGGAAGAGTTCTAGGTAAAGGAACACTGGCAGTTGAAGGGATGCCCAAACTAAACAATGTCATGCTGGTGGAAGGACTGAAGGCGAACCTCATAAGCATTAGCCAGCTGTGTGATGGCACTCAACAGGTGAGATTTACGAAAGATTCATGCAAAGTCTTCAACAAAGCTGGAGAACAAAGTTAGCCAGAGTCCAACAACTAGTGAACAAGGAGAAAGCTATAGCAGGAGCTTGTTCAAAAGAGCTGTAGCGTCTGTCTGAGTAGCAGCAACCTGGGTCTTTGGAAAGAGGGCTTGGCAGTCCTTCTAAGAGGATCAGAGGAGTTTCTAAGTTGCTACAGAGAATATTTCAATGGAGATTCCAAGCTGAAGAAGGAGATTTGATTGTGGGAGATTTGAATCTCAAATCAAATCTAATCTCCTAAAAATTAGGAGATATTGATATTACTAGGGAAATTGCTAAATCCTGATAATGATGGGAGTAGGTGCTCCTTTATAAAGAAGACCCTTCAGAGCAATGAAGATTGGTCGAAGAAGAGTGTAGAAAGCGAGAACACACACAGAATTCCGAGAGAGTTTTTTTGGTGTGCGAACGAGATCTTCGAACATCACCGAGAGCAGAGCGTGAGTGCAGAGCTGTGGTGACTGAAGCAGAGGGTGATCAGGACTTGCGTAGTCTGATCCAAGCTTGATCTGGAAGCCAATTCAGAGCAGAGGGTGCTTGTGGGTTGATCAAGGGCAGCTGCGGAAGAACTGACGGGTGAGTGGCTCGATCAAGTGTCTGGGCGGCAGTGCTTGCTAATGACAGGAGGTCACTGAGTGAGGGGGAGTAGTCCAGAGTGTGCAGCGCTCGTGGAATCGTTCGAACGGCTCAGCGGAAGGCTTGGAGCGACGCGGACAGTTTGTGCATCAGCTGTGTGTTACAGCAGATGCTATAGCAACCTTGCAGAATCTGAGTATTATTTAGAATAGGCTGAGTTTTGAGGAGACGGTAGCTATTCTAGATAGATATCAGTAGAGGGTGTGCAGACACAAGTCAGAGCCTGTTCTGATTGTGTACGAGGATCCACCTAAGGTTGAGTAGCATAGGTTGCGTGAGTTGTAACCGTGTGTACTTGGAGACCCTTGAGATTAGTGGATTGAGGACTGAGAATAGTCCGCCCCAGATGTAGGCAATTGGCCGAACTGGGTGAACAAACATTTGTCCTTGTTCGTTCTTGCTGAAACTGTTTCTGGGTGAACAAGAGTGTGCTGCAGCAACTGCTTGTTCACAAATCTGTTTATCAGAGGTACGGCGAATTTCACATCTAATAAGAATAATGTAATTAAACTGAGTCCAGAAATAATTACGATGAAAAGTAATCTGCGATGAATATTAACTCCGGCCGTGAATAGTAATTCCGGTGGTGAAAAGTACTCAGGCTCGATTTTCGTGCGCTGCTGCCTCTTCCTAAAACTCGTTCTGAAGTTGTTATTCTCTTTGGTGTAGCAAGGTTGTATTTATAGGTAACCAGGCTTCTAAATCATGTAACTTCCAAATCTGATTTTTGGGTTGTGGGCCCAACGCTTATGTCATCATATATTTTCGCTCCAGTAGAAGACATTATAAATTGCGCCCGATGAAGACATTAGACGCGCGCCCGAAGAAGACATTAAGCGCTGCTAAACTGTGCTGTTGGCGCCATACTCACTGAGATGCACATCGAATGTCCAAAAATGCCATAAATTTCGAAAGCGATCTTGATACACCTGCGATGCAAACCACTACCAAGAATTAATCTTTCACACACAAAATGTAACTAAACAATGGGAATAAATAACTCGATGGATCGTATAAATACGCTCCATCACCGTATGCATAGGTATCAACTCATTTTTCTCATTTCTAACCACGGTGAGCCCTTCCTTTTTAGGTACCACACGAATTGGGCTCACCCACTCAGAATCTGGGACAGATACCTGCATTGCGCAACTTCATGACTCCCTTCAATACAACTTCTCCTAACTTAGGATTTAAACGCCTAAGGAACTCACGAATGGGCTTCACATTCTCTTCTAAACGAATTCTATGCATGCATACCTCGGGGTTAATCCCCTTCAAATCATCAATGGAGTGCCCAATGACACTTTTATATACATGCAACACATTCATCATTTTAGAAGTCTCAATATCATTCAAAGAAGCTTCTACGATAACCGGTAAAGATTTGTTTGGTCCCAAGAATTCATACCTTAGATTCGGTGGAAGGGGTTTCAACCCCTCACCGAATTCCTTACCTTTTGGCGCATCATTTATTTCATTCGCGCCATCGTCAAAATCAGCGGTGTCCTCATCAATTTCCATTATAGATGCGAACAACGAATTATTTTTTTCTTGTGCAAGTAGCTCACACTCAAAGCTCGTTAGTTCACCAAGAGAGTCAAAAACATTATACGCAATCCATAGAATTGCTATTTGTCCTAACCATGCTTTTCAAATTGAATTTGATTTTTTCACTACCAAAATTTAATTCAATTGTACGTTTCCCGCAATCTATAATAGCCTTAACCGTATTCAAAAATGGTCTACCTAGGATTATGGGAATTTCCTTATCTTCATCCATGTCTAAAACGTAGAAATCAATCGGAACATAGAATTGCTCAACTTTAATGGGAACATCTTCAAGTTCCCCATTAGGTGCCCGAGAAGAACGATCCGCTAATCTCAAATTTACCGTGGTTGAAGTCAATTCTCCCATATCCAACTTGTTGAAAAGTGAATAAGGCATTAATGATATGCTATCATCTAAATCACACAATGCACTAGCTATGCTAATTTCCCCAATAGAAATGGGAATAGAAAATGACCCATGATCGCTAAGCTTTCTAGGCATGGCACGCTGAATTATCGCACTACAGTTTGCGTTTAAAGCTACATGGTCTAAATCATGCATTTCCCTTCTATGAGACATAATATCTTTCAAAAATTTAGCATAGGTAGGCATTCGAGTGAGTACCTCCGTAAATGGCAAAGTCAAGTGCAGCTTTTTCAGTATCTCCGCTAAGCGCTTGAAATGCGCATCCTCCTTTTTTAGCCTTTGAGGGAAAGGAACTGGCGGTACATAAGGCGCTGGCTCCTGCGGCTTTTCCTTCTCTCGTATATCACTTGCATTCTCCGGCAAAGACCCTTCTTCGACAAATTCATCTGCTGCCTTTCCCACCTTGGCCTTTGGCTGCGGCTCCTCTAGAACTCTTCCGCTTTTGAGTGTAATTGTGCTAATCATCTCGGAGGAGTTCACATCGGGTTGCGAGGGCAGCTTTCCTTGATATTTCGAAGACGAACCAGCTTGTTGCGCAATCTGCGTTTCGAGCATTTTGTTGTGCGCCTGCAATTGATCTAACCTTTGAAGACTAAGCTGGTTGTCTTTTTGCTGCTGTGCTTGAGTCGTGGCCAACTGGGCAACAATTAGAAATCAGGGACGGCTCCTCGTTGCTTTGTTTCTCTTCATGCCTTTGGTGCGTCCCCTGATTTTGATGGCTGAAATTGTTTGGTCTTTGATTATTTCCACATTGATAATTACTTCTCGGCTGATATGTGTTGGAGGGGGCTCCTTGAATCTAATTTCTCGGCACAAACCCTGGTGGTGCTGGCTTAGGCTCTATATTCAGTGGCGCTCTTCTCGGAAAATTTGGATCCTCATGGAATCTCACATGGGTTGGAAGGTTCCTTGGCTGATAACCGTTAGCTTGCGGCGGCGCATATTCTCTCCTTTGATTTCTGACCAAGTAATTAATATCCTCATACTTGTCCGCGTGCTTTGCGGTGCACGAGTCATCATCATGCGCTGGGCTAGAACAAATGCCGCAAATGATGCCAAAGAATTCACCGTCTTCGCTAGGGAATTGAAATCTTATTTTGTCACAACTTTTGATGAATGCTCTTTCCCTTTCTTCCTTAGGTGATTTCTTTCTCCACCCCACTGATGCGAGTTCCGCGCTATCTTGTCAATAATCTTGAAGCCATCGGAGGCTCTCAAATCCATCATTGCCCCTCCGCTAGCTTGGTCCATATGGTTCCTTGCGTCTTGATCCATTCCATCATAAAAGCTTTGCATAAGCTGCAACTTACTAAACCTGTGATGCGGACAATCTCTTTGTAGCTCTTTGAAACGCTCATATGCCTCGTGAAAATTCTCGTCATCTTGTTGTGTGAATTGGCAAATTCTGTCCCGAATTTTCTTAAATTAGCCGGCGGGAAGAATTGGATGAGGAAAGCTTGGGCGAGTTCTTCCCAAGTGCGGAAGGTATTCGTCTCATGGCTCATTAGCCAATCCTTGGCTTTTTCGCTTAGCGAGAATGGAAATACCTTCATGTATATGGCTTCCGGTTTGATCCCCTACACTTTGTAGGTGCGACATAATTTTGTAAAATTGTGCTAAATGCGCATTAGGGTTTCCATACCCTTCAAATTGATTCGCGGCTACCATGTGGAGAAGCGCCGACTTTATTTCGAATTCTTTATCATCACCCTCTTCCAAATAAATGGGTGATCCAAAATATCCAATGGTTGGGGCAATATATTCGCCAACCGGTCTCTCGTCATCCTCTTGCGGACGAGCAGCATTCTCTAGCCTCCTCGGGTTTGGTTGATCCGCAATTCTTGTTGGTGGTTGGTCCATATTCTCTAGTATTTGTTAATCAACTTGAATTTGAGGAAGAGGAGTATCAAAATCTGGTGTTGACGTGGAAGCTTGTTCTTGTGCCTTTTTCGTGCGCGATCGAGTTTGCATTCAAACACCTACCAAGCGATCGAAGAAAGCATTAATAAGTGTGAAATTAAATTAAAGTAGGCAAGAATAGCACGCAAACACGCAATCATGATCAACAAAGTAAAGGAACAAAGTAGACTAACTAAAGCAATACTAAAAAGCAAACTAGTCTACTAGCTATTCCCCGGCAACGGCGCCATTTTAAAACTTTGTCGAAATTGTGGTAGTAAAAAATAACTAGTCCAATCACGCTGTTCAAACAATATTTATAATCCGAGTGACCTCGAGTTTAACCCAAGAGAAAAGCCTAGATTAGTCTAAAGCTAGCTAGTAATGCCTAATGTGAGTCTACTAAATAAAAGGGGTGTTTTCCTCTAGGTGAGGTATCTCTTGTGAATACTAAAGACAATGTGGAATTTGTTTCGAAGGAAAGTTATAGGGAAAACATAGTCGGAATCCTACTTCACCCCTAGGTCATTCGATTAGCAATGCAAAATAGAAATATAATCATGAGTTAATTTGGTTGATAATTCTAGGCTAAAGATCATCCATTTCTAAATTCAACTCTTGCTCCTTCTCTAGAATGGGAACGATACCTAAGTGACACAATTCTCAAACTCTCGCTCTATTGAATCGTGTAGAAAAAAAGTCTCCTAATCTCAACATCTCGGTCTATTGATAGTTAACTAAAGTCCGCTCTATGCTTAGCCTAAGAGATTGCCAATGTCACTCTCGCGCACAAAAGCTATCTAAAATAATCATGCTTGATCTTCTAAACAACCTAGATTCAATTTGCATTCCATCCCTAGGTGTTTTATCAATTTATACTCATTCATGCGTTTCGTCAAACACTTGGTGTGCATAAAATTAACATGAAGAACAAGCATAAGAATTTTCAACCAAACTAGAGCTGCCTCGTACCAAAGCAATCGCAGGTCTGCGTCAGGCACCTGGTACCCAAACACATAAAGAGAGCCATGCTTGCGTCAGGCATTTCAGAAGCCCACGAGAGACACAACGAATGGATGCACCGAAGCATGCCCATATAACCCGAACGAAAATCATGCCTCTCTCGTTCCGCCTAATTTTCCGAGAATCACCTTGGGACAATTGTGACTGGCCCTCAAAATGTGAGGAATTCAGAAGCCTGGCTTTGCATGGAGGATTGAGCGGCTCTCCGCCCAAACCCATGCAAGCGCCTCACAGGAGGGACGCTAGCAACCCAGGATAGCTCATAGAATAGGCCAACACGTATAGGAGTGCACTAACAAAAAATTTGTGTTTGGACCCAATTCCAAGAGTTCCCGAGCGACGCTTGCATGAGAGGACGGGGATTTTTGCTCATGCAAGATTTCCCTCAATTTTGTCTCCGAGCCTTCAAGAAAGCACCTGATATGGATCCGCAAGATGACCTTCAAGTCACTCACATTGCTGCCCAACAAGGCACCGAAGGAGCTAAGTCCTTAGAAGTAAAATGCCCACACAAGCTACCAATGTCCCATGACGGCCAAAACGCAACACTTGAAGGAGGACCACCGAGCCACCAAAACGCCGAGTATCAAGGGGGCTACCAAGGGAGCTAAACGCTGCAGCTCCAGGCCAAAACACAGCAGCAGCAATCCACAAGCTTGCTGCCCAAAACGCCGGGCATAAGGGAAAGCAGCCGGACGAGTCAAAGCATACATTCAATGAAGTCCCAAATAACTCCAATGGAACATGTGTTCCATGCAGCACACGCTCCCTGCACGGCCTCCCTTAGCATTGAATGAGATTTCTCAAGCCATTATGGAGATCCTATGCACCCAGCCGTCCAAGAGAGGAGCAAGACCATGGAGATACATGGATCACACGGGGGAAAGGAACGAAGTAATGGCCGGAGTAATGAGGGCCAAGGTAACCCTTCAGCTAGCCCTCTCCTATAAAAGGCCACACACTCTTCCTCTGCCATTCATCAAGAAATCAAGCAAATCAAAGTATCCTTGTCTCTTGGTCGAATAGCTTAGCATAAGAGTTAGAACATTTGTCCATCTTGTGCTACAAGAGGTGGGCATCTTATTGCTTTTGTAATACTCATTTTGCAACCGTGTTTTAGTAATAAAGCAATGCTGATTTTGGAGTACATTGTTGTCTTTGTGCTTATAAAATTCACCTCACATATCCATCTCCATCTCCATTCATTTTCGCCACCCACTTTCAAATCCACCAACTTCCGCACATCTCAGCTAGTCCCGCGCCAGATCCAGACTTTATCAACCGGGATCTCGCGCTCCCAAGCAACCTTAGCCACGCCACGGACTCATTAAAGTACGTCTGTGGCACGGATGAATTTGTCCCACCAATTTCCGCACGCTTCCACAAGTTTCTCGCATTGGACCTGCCTAGGTCCTTACCATTTGGCATCTAGAGCATACGATCCCGGGATGACAAGAGCCATGGAGATGGAGCAAAGAATGACAGCCATGGAGGAGAAGCATGATGCTTTGGTAAAAGAATTCGACTCTTTCCGCAATGAGACCCAAGCTAGCTTCGGAGAGACCAACCAAAAGCTCAACTCTTTGGAGAAGAAGATCGACGCACTTATCAACTCCAAGGCAGCAAAGGCCACACCCACACCCGAGTCCTCCATGACTCAAAATGTTGAGGTAAATGACCCTAACCCTACTATTTCAGTTATCAAAGGAAAAGTCGAAGGGGACGCGATTCACTCGGATCTCCAAGACCATGAATCTCAATACAATAACCCGCCAAGTAATGCGGTGAATGATCTTGATCCATTCCCTGCTTATGAAAATGGCTATACGTGAAACCGTCCCATCAATGGGCGAGTGACCGAACCTATGGTCACCTACGTGGGGGGTAACTTCACACACAATGAGAGATCCACACGCTACGGTCTTACCCATGGCCAGCCGCGTGAAGATCCTCTCGGATCTCGCGAGGAACCCTTGCGCTATGGCCCTTTCCATGGTCATGTGCGCAATGGTCACTATGAGAGCGAGAATCCTAGTCGCACCAATGACCACGGGTTTCCGCAAGATCCTTATGAAAGAGGACGAGGCTATCACGCCGACTCAAACGAGGGATCACGATTCGAGCCAAGGACTTTAGTCCGAAAGCTTGAAATGCCCATATTCGAGGGAAATGACGCTAGTGCATGGGTTTACCGTACCCAAAAGGTCCTTTGAGGTAAACCAATACCACGATCCAGAGAAGCTTAGGGCCGCAACTGTGTACCTTGAAGGCCGAGCACTCTCTTGGTTTAGGTGGCGCCAAGACCGTCAAGTATTCCGCACATGGCCCGATTTCCGGACAGCTCTTCTTGAGCGATTCCAAGGCCATAGTGCCAAAGTAGTTCACGAGCAATTCTTTTCTTTTACTCAAGAGGGAACGGTAGGCGACTATCGTGACTGATTTGAGGCACTTTCATGTGAACTTCATGGTTTTACGGACGAGGCCTTGTTGGGGAACTTTATACAAGGGCTTAGGCCAAGCATCCGCGCGGCCGTGAGAGTCCTCCAACCCAATATCACACAACTTGTGGAATCCCGGGACTTGGCCGAGAGAAATGGCGGTGTTGCGGGGAATTTCTCAAAGCCTAAACCCTCGAGTGACCTTCACAAGGTAAAGGAACCCGCGCCACCACCACCAGCAAGGAGTGGCCCTTTCTGCTACATTACATCCGCGGAGGTTGACGCCTCACGTGCCAAAGGACTTCGTTACCGATGCGACGAGAAATACCACCTTGGACATCGATGCAATCCCAAGACGTTGTATGTCATCTTAAAGGAGGAGCAAGAAGACGCCCTCACCAGCTCGAACGATGACGAAGAAGAGGGGAAAGAAGGCAGCCAGCCCGAGGAAGCCGAAGTATCCTTAAATAGTGTGGCGGGACTCACCCCAAGGCGATCCATGAAGCTTCGAGGCTACATTGGCGACAGGTTGTGGTGCTAATGGATAGCGGAGCCACACACAACTTCATATCCCAAGAAATCATCAAAACTGAAGGACTACCCGTCTCGGACCAAGGAGGGTTCCGCGTCACCTTAGGTACGGGAAAAACCGAAGGAGGTTCATTATGCGCACGGACCAAAGGAGCCTACGGTACTTATTAGAGGAAAGGCTGGTGGCCGAAGAACACTAACGCTGGCTAACCAAACTCTTGGGACATGACTTCGAAATTTAATATTAGCAGGCTTGGAGAATAAAGCAGCTGACGCCCTCTCGGGCAAAATGGAAGGGCCAACACACGAGAACCTTGAGGACAAGGTTCATTTCCAAGGGGGCGAAAATGATATGGATCCGCAAGATGACCTTCAAGTCACTCACATTGCTGCCCAACAAGGCGCCGAAGGAGCTAAGTCTTTAGAAGTAAAATGCCCACACAAGCTGCCCATTTCCCATGATGGCCAAAACGCAGCACTTGAAGAAGGACCACCGAGCCACCAAAACGCCGAGTATTACTATGACATATCCTTGAGTTCTTTATAAAGTGTTGTTGTTGTGGGACTACTATAAGCGCAATTGATAGCCTCGCAAGTGCTCCTCTCGTAAGGAATATCTTCGAACAAGTTCATTACAAGCAATATCTTCTGCTTGGCCCAAGTGTTTTTGTTGGGGGACTTCGAGAACAAACGAAATATTTTGGGTCAAAACACCAAGTGCAAATGTCAAAACCCGAAATGCAAAAAGCTGACAAGGGCTTTAGGACCTTCGGGGTTGACGCGAGACTTGCTGATTTTTGGTACTTAGCCAAAACTTGCAAAAAGGCATCGCCGAACCCCATACGGATTTCGATAAAAAGAAACAAGGCGTGTGGTTCGGATGATGGGGGAGGGACGAATCAAAGCGACATAGGGCTGAATCTCGGTGGATCATGGCAGCAAGGCCACTCTAGGTGGAAATTGTATATCAAGGCCGCTCGCTCGGCTTTTCCGCCAGGCAAACTGAACCAACGACACGTGCCTTTGGGGACCGAAAGGCCCCTACTGCAGGTTGGCAATCGGGCGACAGGCACACGCGTCGTTTCTGGCCCGGATTCTGACTTAGAGGCGTTCAGTCATATTCCAGCGCACGGCAGCTTCGCACCACTGGCTTTTCAACCTAGCGCGATGACCAACTGTGCGAATCAACGGTTCCTCTCGTACTAGGATGAATTACCATTGCGACACAGTCATCAGTAAGGTAAAACGAACCTGTCTCAGGACGGTCTGAACCCAGCTCATGTTCCTTATTGGTGGGTGAACAATCCAACACTTGGTGAATTCTGCTTCAAAATGATAGGAAGAGCCGACATCGAAGGATCAAAAAGCAAAGTCGCTATGAACGCTTGGCTGCCACAAGCCAGTTATCCCTGTGGTAACTTGTCTGACACCTCTAGCTTCCAATTTCGAAAGTGTAAAGGATCAATAAGCCACGCTTTCATGATTCGTATTCATACTGGAAATCAGAATCAAACGAGCTTTTACCCTTTTGTTCCACACGAGATTTCTGTTCTCGTTGAACTCATCTTAGGACACATGCGTTATCTTTTAACAGGTGTGCCGCCCCAACCAAACTCTCCACTTGACATTGTCCTCCGCCCGGATCGACCCGCGGATGCGAGCCTTGGAACTAGAAAGAGGGTCATTGCCCCGCCACCATTTCACGGAATAAGTAAAATAACGTTAAAAGTAGTGGTATTTCACTTTCGTCTTTCGGTTCCCACTTATCCTACACCTCTCAAGTCATTTCACAAAGTCGGACTAGAGTCAAGGTCAACAGGGTCTTCTTTCCCCGCTGATTCTGCCAAGCCCGTTTACCTTGGCTGTGGTTTCCCTGGATAGTAGACAGGGACAATGGGAATCTCTTTAATCCATTCATGCACGTCACTAATTAGATGACGAGGTATTTGGCTACCTTAAGAGAGCCATAGTAACTCCCACCATTTACCCGTGCTTGGTTGAATTTCTTCAGTTTGACATTCACAGAACTAGGCAGAAATCACACTGCGTTAGCATCCACAGGGACCATTGCAATGCTTTATTTTAATTAAACATTCGGATTCCCCTTGTCCGTACCAGTTCTGAGACGGCTGTTCGTCTCCCAGGGAACGCCCCCGAAGTAGCCATTTCCAGCCCGTCGCCCGGCTGGGACGCGGCGAGCCACTCTTGCCGCGGAAGGAGCTCGAGCAGTCCGGTGACAGCTGACATGTTTAGGACTGGGACCCCCGGATCCATTTTACCGACTTCCCTTGCCAACATTGTTCCATCGACCAGAGGCTGTTCACCTTGAAGACCTGATGCGGTTATGAGTACGACCGGGAGTGGTCGGCACATGGTCCTCTGGATTTTCAACAGCCACCGAGAGCGCACCGGACACCACAAGACTTGTGGTGCTCTTCCAGCTGCTGGACCCTACATCCAGCTGAGCCGTTTCCAGGGTAGGAAGGTGTTAAACAGAAAAGATAAATCTTCCCGAGGCCCCCACGACGCCTACAGACTTTTTAACGTTGCCGTCAACCGCCACGTCCCGGTTTAGGAACATTAACCCGATTCCCTTTCGAAGCTCGTGCTAAACGCACTATCAGACAGGCTTCCTCCGTCTCTTAGGATCGACTAACCCATGTGCAAGTGTTGTTCAAATGGAACCTTTCCCCTTTTCGGCCTTCAAAGTTTTTTCGGGCTCGCTCCCCAGGTTTTGCAGCAACCGTCTCGCCCCTCCTAGTCATTGGGGCATGGCTCTTGCCTCGACGGCCGGGTATAGGTCGCGTGCTTAAGCGCCATCCATTTTTGGGGATAGTTGATTCGACAGGTGAGTTGTTACACACTACTTAGCGGATTTCGACTTCCATGACCACCGTCCTGCTGTCTTAATCGACCAACACCCTTTGTGGGATCGTCGTTAGCGCGCAGTTGGGCACCAAAACCCGGCTTTCGATTCATCCCGCATCACTAGTTCTACTTACCAAAAATGGCCAGTTAGAACTCTCGATTTTATGGTGCGGCTTAATGAAGCAACCGCACCGTCCTACCTGTTTAAAGTTCGAGAATAGGTCGAGGGCGTTGAGCCCCCGATGCCTCTAATCATTGGCTTTACCTGATAGAACTCGCACGCGGGCTCCAGCTATCCGGGGACCCAGCTACTAGATGGTTCGATTAGTCTTTCGCCACTATACCCAAGTCAGACGAACGATTTGCACATCAGTATCGTTGCGGGCCTCCACCTGATCTCCTCTAGCTTCGCCCCGCTAAGGCATAATTCACCATCTTTCGGGTCCCGACAATCATGCTCACACTCAAACCCTTCTCAGAAGATCAAGGTCGGTCGGCGATGCACCCCAAAGAGGGATCCCGCCAATCAGCTTCCTTTCGCCTTACGGGTTTTCTGGTTTGTGTTTCAAGACGGGCCGAATGGGGAGCCCACAGACAGATGCCCGGAGCGCACAGGTGCTGAGGCACGCCGAGGAGGCGCCCGCTGCCTTCCACAATCACGGCGACGAAGTCTCCGCGGGCATATCAACAGCTCTGGCTTGGGCCGCCGCCGCAATCCGCATCGGTCCACACCCTGAGTCGATTGGCAGACCGGCTCACGCCGATCCACATCCGACTCTCTTTTCAAAGTCTTTTTCATCATTCCCTCACGGTACTTGTTTGCTATTGGTCTCTCGCCAATATTTAGCCTTGGGATAGAATTTACCGCCGGATTTGGGCTACATTCCCAAACAACCCGACTTGACGACAGCGACTCGTGGTGCAACAGGGTCCGGGCACGATGGGGCTCTCACCCTCTCCGGCACCCCGTTCAAGGGGACTTGGGCCTGGTCCGTTGCTGAGGACGCTTCTCTAGACTATAATTCAAAAGACGGGGTCTCCTGATTTACAAGCTGGGCTGATCCCGGTTCGCTCGCCATTACTAAGGGAATCCTTGTAAGTTTCTTTTTTCCGCTTATTGATATTCTTAAATTCAGCGGGTAGTCCAGCCTGACCTGGGGTCGCGATGCTGGCAACGTCGGGGATGCTCAGCAAGGGTTATATTCAAGCAAGGGAGGGGCGGAAGGTGCGCGGCACGCAAAACTCAAGGGCTCGAAGCCCTGTGACCACCACTTGGCGCGACATCCGACCGTCTCGACGCTCGTTTTAAGCCATCCGCGAGCTGGGACTCACGGGAGGCTAAGTTCCGCTCCCCATACTTAGGTATGGGGGCAACACAATATTTATATCCGAGTGACCTCGAGTCGAACCCAAGAGAAAAGCCTAGATTAGTTTAAAGCTAGCTAGTAATGCTAAATGCAAGTCTACTAAATAAAAAGGGGGTTTTTTTTCCTTTAAGTGAGGTATCTCTAGTGAATACTAAAGACAAGTTCATAATCGGTGTGGAGAAAATAATAGAGAAAGCGTAGTCGGAATCCTACTTCACCCCTAGGTCATGCGATTAGCAACCCAAAACTTGTCTAAATCATGAGTAATTTCGAGTGATGGTTCTAGGGTAAGGTATCACACATTCTAAATTCAACTCTCGCTCCTCTAGAATGGGAACAATACCTAAATAGTACGGTTCTCAAACTCTCGCTCTATTGAACCGCGTAGAAATAAAGTCTCCTAATCTCAACCTCTCGGTCTATTGATAGTTAACTAATTAGCCTAGTGGAATGCGTATGTCACTCTCGCGCACACACACAACCTAAAATAATCATGCTTGATCTTCTAAACAACTTATGTTCACTCTCATTCCATCCCTAGGTGTTATGCTTGATGTGCACGCATCGTTGTGCGTGTATCAAATTAATTCCTTCCTCTTCCACTTAGTACAGCGGTTAAGTCAAGGTCGAATCCACAGGGAGCAAGTAGATTAGCTTTAACTAGTAACCTGCACTTACGAAAACTGAGGGTGTGAGTGATTGGGTTGCGCAATGCGCGAGTAAACAGTAGTAAACGCAGGAATTGCACTAGACGTGCGCAGGCAGTAGAGATTAAGTACTATGACTATGAAAAGTATCGGCGCAGACAATCCTCTATGAGTGTATTCCTTATCATCGACTTTAAACGTCTATAGTTCGGTTTACTGATGTCAGTGTTCGATCAAGGCTTCCTAACATGTGCGCATGTTCTGATCAAAGTTCATGAGCTATTAATTCTTGAGACTAGTCTAAGCAGCTACGAATCCTGTCACAGTAGTAACTGATTATCCTAGCGCGTTACCCCTAGTTGTCACCGTCAAGCTATTCAACTAGTTTAACATATAACAACAAGTAGCAAGAGCAAGATTGCGGTTCAAGGCTTCCCCTACTCATGCAACTAGCTGTCAACAGTGTGCACAGAATTAATATAAGCAAACAAACTATGCATTAAGCACAAGTCTCAAAAGAAATACTCATAGAATCATGCCCAACCGATACCAAGCGTTTAGCTAGATCTGCTAGTAGTAAACATCATAGAATAGTAAATAATATCTAAAGTATCCAAGAAAAATAGCAACAAGCAGGTGCGTGCAGGTTGCAGTGTCTCGGCTGGCGCAGTCGGCTAGCGCAGGTCCTTGCAGTAGCTCATGTGTTTTTCTGTTTTGCTGCTCTCTCGTGTGCTGTGATGATGATGATCAAACCCTAGCCTTCCTCTCTTTATATACTACTCATGAGGCCCAACCTTGGCAACTACCAAATCTGGTGGTGTCAAGATTTGGAAACACCACTATCTGCGCATGGCGCACGGCACCTTGGTTAGCGCAATCGGTCTGCGCACCGTAGTCGACTCTGCCAACTCCTCTGTTTGCGTTGCTAGCTCCGCAGGCTGTGTGATGCGCTCCTTAAAAGCTGCCTGTTAGCGCATATCCGACTTAGGCGCTCGTTTTGCCCTGAAATACAAAAACACTAGAAACTAGTAATCTTGTACACAAAATAATGCAAACAAGCATAGGGTTAGGATCTAAATAGTGTGTATAAATAGGCTCTATCAAACCCCCCACACTTGCCCCTTGTTCGTCCCGAACAAGCACTCAAGCACGGATACCATTACCTCTCTGGAGTCTAGCGCACAGTCTTGCACTCTGGCGCGTTCGGCACTACTGTTCACCTTGCGCTGCTCTACCACCTGCGCGCTTCTGCCTTCAACAGCTTAATAGAAAAATTTCGCAATTCGTTACCTCTCAGCTGGGATGAAGATCATTTCGGATGGCTGGGAGATAGCTCTTCATAGGCTCCATAAATTTAGAAGCCTGCATGATTTACATATAAATAGAGACCTGGGATAAGTCCTTTTAGAGTGAACGACGGACAGAGAGGGAAGAGAAGCTACAGCTGCAGCAACACATTGAAATTGAGGAGGAAGCACTATTCATCGCTCGCGCTGAAAGGATGATGATGAGAAATCAAAGTTCTTGGGTTCACCGTCCTATCTCTAGTTCTAGTAACTGGGAATGGGTGGGTAACCCCTATCCTGCCTCGCGCTGAAAGGATGATGATGAGAAAAAGCAGGACGCGCTCCATAATGCTGCTATTCGAAGGCTATGATTCGGACGATTCAAAGAGAAAAAATGAAAAAGGACAAGCAATTCACATTGGAGAGCAAAGCTCAAAAAGAAAATTCAAGACAAATGTGAAAGAAAAATCAGAAAAGCAATCGAGTTGAGTGAAGGCTTCGGACCAAACAAAACAAGAAGTTTCAAAAGCTGTCCTACCAAAAAGAAGAAGAAAAAGTTGAGTTTCTCATGACTTGGATTTCTCACGTGCCAAAGAAAGCAAATTTAGCGTACGCGCGTGACTATGACCTTGAGCTGAAGAATGGAGTCAGGAGTCTAAAAAGGACTATCTCCCAGTCATCCATTGAATCCATTTTGACCTCTCAGGTAACATGTTTCATTGCAGTTTCTTGCTGATCTTTATTGAATAACAAGTGTGAGCATATATCGATGAACTGATTAATGAGGACATGTCAAGTAAATTCAGTGTTTAGTCGTTGGCATATTAGAAGTGCTTTGAGTATTGCGAGTCTTGTTTTTGTTCTTCATTCGGGATGAATAAATTTAAGTGTGGGGTAGTTTGATGGAGCGTATTTGCACGATCCATCGAGTTGTTTATTTCTATTGTTTAATTGCATTTTGTGTGTGTGACAGATTAATTCTTTGTAGTTTTTCGCATCGCAGGCGTATCAAGACCGCTTTGGAGATTTATGGCATTTTTAGAGAGTCGATGAGGAGATTGACGTTGAAGGAAGTTAAGTGTGCATCTCAGTCAAAACCGTGCAGGAAGAACACTTTAGTGTGCCTTAATGTCTTCTTCGGGTGCGCTGCTAATGTCTTCTTCGGGAGCGCTGCTAATGTCTTCTTCCAGACCGCCCAGCATTTAATGACTTCAGCATTGGGCCCACGGCCTGAGAACAATTTTAGAAGCCTGCATGATTTACATATAAATAGAGACCTGGGAGAAGTCTTTTTAGAGGGAACTACGGACAGAGAGGGAAGAGAAGCGGCGGCTGCAGCAACACACGGAACTTGAGGGGGAAACACTGTTCATCACCGGAAACTCTGTTCATCGAAAACACTTTTCATTGTCAGAAGTACATTCCACAATTTCAGTATTCTTTCTAAACTCAGTTTATTTTCATTATTGCTTTAGATGGATCATAGTACCTAAACCCAACTTTTAGTTTGGGGATTTTGTGTTGCGACTGACAGCGCGTCGTCGTGCACATCAAATTTGTATTTGTAACTCCTGTTAACACACTAGCAAGCGGTAAGCAGGGTCGATGATCGCGCGTCATTGTACGCGTCAAATTAATCCTTCCTCTTCCACTAGTACAGCGGTTAAGTAAGGGTCGATCTCCACAGGGAGCAAGCAGTTCAGTTTTAGCCAGTGACCTACACTTACGAAGATTGGGGGGTAAGTGATCAGGGTTGCGCTAGGCGCGAGTAAACAGTTGTAAAACGCAGGGAATTGCACTAGACGTGCGCAGGCAATAGAGATTAGGTACTATGACTATGAGAAGTATCGGCGCAAGCAATCCTCTATGAGTGCATTCCTTATCATTGACTCTAAATGTCTATAGCTTGATTTTGCTTAAGTTAGTGTCCGGTCAAGGCTTCCTAACATGTGCGCATGTTCCGATCAAAGTTCATGTGCTATTAATTCTTGCACTAGACTAAACAACTACGAATCCGATCAAGGTAGTAATTGCCTATCCTAGCACGTTACTCCTAGTTGGCACCGTCAGGCTATTCAACTAGTTTAACAAACAACAACAAGTGACAAGAGTAAGATTGCGGTTCAAGGCTTCCCCTACTCATGCAACAAGCTGCCAGTAATGTGCACAGAATTAATATAAGCAAGCAAGCTATGCATTAAACGCAAGTCTCAAAGGAAATACTCATAGATTCATGCCCAACCGATACTTAAGCGTTTAGCTAGACATGCTAGTGATAAACATCATAGAGACAGTAAATAATAACTAGAGTGTCCAAGAGAACAATAGCAAACAGTGCGTGCAGGTTGCAGCGTTGGCTGGCGCAGTCGGCTAGCGCAGTCCTCTCAGCAAGCTCTTGTGTTTTCCAGTCCTGGCGCGCAGTGCCTCCTTGGTGTACGAATTGTGCCGTGATGTTCGAATGTATAAACCCTAGCCTCCTTCTCTTCTTTATATACTGCTCAGAGGCTCACTCTTGGCAACTTCCAAATCTGGTCGTGTCAGGATTTAGAAACACCATCATCTGCGCCTGGCGCACGGCATGTGCGTAGCGCAATCGGTTAGCGCACCGTGGTCGACTCTGCCAATTTCTTCTGTTTGCGCTGCTAGCTCCGCAGGCTGTGTGATGCGCGTCCTAAACGCTGCCTGTTAGCGCGTATCCGACTTAGGCCCTTGTTCTGCCCTGTAATACAAAAACACTGGAAACCAGTAATCTTGTACTCAAAATAATGCAAACAAGCATAGGGTTATGATCTAAATAATGCGTATAAATAGGCTCTATCAAACCCCCCACACTTGCCCCTTGTTCGTCCTCGAACAAGCACTCAAGCACGGATACCATTACCTCTCTGTAGTCTAGCACACAGTCTTGCACTCTGGCGCGGTCTGCGCTACTGAACACCTTGCGCTGCTCTACCACCTGCGCACATCTGCTCTCAACAGTTTTAAGTATAGTGATTTCGAAATTCATTACCTCTCAGCTGGGATGAAAATCATTTCGGATGGCTGGGAGATAGCTCTTCATAGGCTCCAGGTTGTCAGCTCTTGCTCCGAGGATGGGTATATGGTTAACAGCGCAAGCTTCTTCCGATGCGTGATTCTTCCGCGCACTTCCTGGGAACTCAAGCCTTTTTGATGATGATTTTCTTTTTGTGAACTTGCGCACGCTGATGCTTAGTGCGCATGTTGATTCTTATGTGGCGCGTATCATCTGCTGGTATTTTTTCTTTTGTACAGCTTTGTCTATGGTTCCTATCTTTCCCAGAACGGTTCCAGTCTCGGCCTCCGGATAACAGCTATGGAACACCGCCCCGCTCTCCCTCCTTGGTCTATCTGCGCAGGTCGGCGCACGCGTTTACACCCGCGCTCGCCTTCCTTAGCTTCGACTACCAGAGGAAAGGTGGTCTGTTTTCCCACCTCGCCACGCTTTGGGTATTTCGCCTTTGGCATCTGCGTGACCGAGCGCACTTTCTTGTTCCGAAGGTCGCGAAGCACAGGCCTCCACTCGCGCTTTCGACCATATACCTCTCCTCTGAAACGCGAACGACTAACCGCCTCTCTAGAGCGTTTCTGTCAACTCCACATCCCCTGTATATCCCAACTAACAGGAGTAGAAAAACGAAAAAAAATACTAAAACAGTTGATAGCAGCGCATGGCGCAACATGGATAGCGCAAACAAACTGAACAGTGCTCGCACCCCGCACTCTAGCGCACTACTGCTACTGTTTTCTTTAATTAAACTAAGCTATACTATAATGCTCAAAAAAACATGAAATGTAAATGTAACGCTCCCCCCCCCCACACTTAAACAGAGACGTGTCCCCACGACTCAAGCTCAAGCGCACGGGGGCCGCGTACATGCATGCAAGCAAAAATAAAAAACATAAAATCCTAAAAACATAAAGTCAAGGCAGCGCAAATATAGCATAGGGGCACAAAAATATGTAGCACAAGAGTTCAACACAAATATAGCAACACAATAGCAAATAAAGTTCAGCATATAAAGGGAAAGACACCACCCGAAAGGAAATAAAATGCGCCCCCACCCCCCCGCAGCTCTAGATGTCCTCCGAGCTGGACGCAGCCGCTGAACTATGCGCCTCCTACTCTGAAGAATCCGTCACAGAGGTGCTGGAGGAAGGCGGTACAACTGAAAGGGCGACAGGCTGCGCCTCGTCCTCGGAGATGGGGTCCCAAAGCGAGTCTGAGCTGGTGCTAAGTATGGGTTCGGTTTCAGGGGACCTTGGACTGGACGGCTGGGCAGGGGGAGGTGCAGGTGCTGGTACTTGTTCTGGTCAAGGGGTGGGTTCCGGTGCTGGGGCTGCTGGTGCTGGCTCTGGTGCAGGGGCTGACTCTGGTGCAGGGGCTGACTCTGGTGTTGGCGCTGGGGCTGGTGCTGGTACTGGTGAGGGGGCTGAGTAGGAGGGCTGGCTGGCTGATGCGGCTCACTGGGGGAACTTGGAGGTGGCCGGTGCAGGCTAAGGAGAGGGGGAATCGCGTCTCTAAATCTCCACCTGGATGGTGGACTCATACTCAAATCCGCCCCCTCTGGCGCTAAATATTCGAGCACACGCATGACGTTGAACATCATGCGCTGCTCGGCTAATGCTTCCTCAGGCGCCTCCTCAGCCTCGGTTCTTGGGCGCTTTCCGCGTGCACGAGGGGGAGAATCCTCGATGGAAATGGTAACTGGCTCCCCTTGTGGTGCACGGGCCCTCTGGTGCGCTCCAGTCTACGCGCGGGTCCTCGCGCGCCTGACTGGAGGCACAACTGGCTTTGGGGCCTCGTCCTCCTCCATCTCCTGCGCGGCCGCTGCTGCCTGTGCACTGCTTTCTGCTCGTGGCCGCGGCACTTTGACCGGCTGCAGGCGGTAGCACCATTCCAATGTGCCATCTTCCTTCACAGCTACCGCCCGTATCTGCAGCATGTGGGCGAGGTCAAGAGGGACAGCTGGCACCATAGTGTGCTCCGGCACCTCAGGCTCTCCATGTAGCGCCCGCAGCAGGTGCGTAATTATCCCTCCGCAGGTCAGCGGTCCCCTTGCGCTGACTCGGCTCCAGTGGAGCACCATGTTCGAAACAAATAGCACCCTCCTTCCGTAATACAGCCCCTTTAAGATGTCCAAGTCCAGGAGGTTGATCTTGGGCACACCATTAAATCGCCCGATGACGGCGCCATAGGTAGAACATCCACGGGTCACGCAGCTCTCGTCCCCTGCTGCGCCCCGCGGCAAAGACTGGCCCGGTCGCCATCTCGCGCCAAGCCTCCTGGTTGGTGTGCGTGTCCATGTCTTCCTCGCGCACCTTAGCGCACCTCAGTGTGCGCTTCAGCCTCTTAGCTGAGGCAATGTACCAGACGCCCCTATGTCGGTACCTGATCTTCTGGTTGCCCGCCTCCAGCGACGCTAAAAATTCGCACGTATCCTCCTTGTCTGATGCGCTGTTAAGTTCCAACAGCGCCTCCCAGCCTGCTAACGCCAGCCTCTCCACAACGAGGTCCTTCAGTCCGACCTCGCGCAGGAAGTCCCTGCTAATGTACGGAGTCTCGTACATGTCCTGCCTCAGAAATGCGGCGTACTTGCTGGCGAAAACAGCTGGGGTCTCTTGGTCCGCGGTAGACTGCATTGTGGCTGGGGTGCTCGGGTCAACGCTGGTCAACACTCCTCAAACACTTCCAAAAATCCAAACTCCTCCGAATGAACTGAAACTTTCACCAAAGGAGCGCCTACTGCCCGCCTACAAAACCCTCTAAACACCACTCCAATCGGTGCACTCTAACCTGGTGCGATTTCAAAACCCTAGAACACTCCTCCGTACAAAACCCTACTGGAATCGTGCTCAGATCTAGGGGAAAGGTTACCTTGGGGTAGTGCGGCTGTGTGGTCCTTGAATCTCTCTAAACTGATGCTGGGATGAGCGCCGGACAGCGGGTGGAGGTGGGAAGGCGGGAGCTGCTGGTAACGGTCGAGTGTGAAAAAGTGCTGAAAATTTCTAAGTTCTGCCCTTATATACCCCTCTGACTAGCACAGCTGTCCTGCGCACTGCTGCTCGACTAAAAATACTACCAAGTCCTAAACTAACTAAAGGACACTAGAAAAACTAAAAGACAGACATGTAAAGGTAAAACGAGTCGGGTTACCTCCCGACAAGTGCCTTTGTTTAACGTCGTTGGCTCGACTGTACCTCGTTACGTGCCAAAATGTGTGTCAGCGACCTCCCCCAATCTTGCTCCTGAGTGATCCTGCGCTTGTGCAGGCGTTGTGTTCTTCTTGGTCCTGCGCAAAGGATAAAAAGGGTAGTCAGCATGGATAATATGTGACAAGTCTGCGGTAACGAGGGTAGATGAAGAGGAAGAAGAAATGTGAGCAATAGTCTCAAGTTCTCCCTCTGATGCATCTGGTGGTGCCTCTGGCGCGGCAGTTGGCGCATCTGTTATTTCTGGCTCTCCCAACTC
Source organism: Umbilicus rupestris (assembly GCA_963678935.1). NCBI lineage: Eukaryota > Viridiplantae > Streptophyta > Magnoliopsida > Saxifragales > Crassulaceae > Umbilicus > Umbilicus rupestris. The sequence continues at coordinate 6,254,229 of OY787626.1, read as the reverse complement.
AATGTCGCGCGCTGTACCATCCCAAGGTTCTCCGAGATACCTTTTGACTCTCTGCCCATTCACCTGAAAACGATGTCGGTGCTCGTTTTCTAACTCGATTGTTCCGTAGGGGAAAACCTTGGTGACTGTGTACGGTCCTGTCCATTTGCTGCGCAGCTTTCCAGGCATGAGCTTCAGGCGTGATGAGAACAATAGTACCTGGTCTCCTGGCGCGAAAGTGCATCTGAGGATATGCTTGTCATGAAACGCCTTTGTCCGCTCCTTGTAATCGCGCAGTCCCTCATAGGCATCCAGGCGCAGCTCTTCTAATTCGCTGAGCTCAAATGCGCGCTCCTTTCCGGCCTCGTCTAGGTTGAGGTTACAAATGCGTAAGGCCCAATATGCTTTGTGCTCTAGCTCTACTGGCAGGTGGCACGCTTTTCCGTAGACCAACCGGAATGGTGAGTCCCGATGGGTGTCTTATGCGCAGTGCGGTATGCCCACAGCGCATCGTCCAGGCGCTGGCTCCAATCTTTGCGCGAAGGTCTGACAGTCTTTTCTAGGATGCGCTTGATCTCTCTGTTGGAAACCTCGGCCTGTCCATTTGTCTGAGGATGATAGGTAGTGGACGTCTTGTGGCGCACTCCATAATGCTTGAAAACTTGCGCCACAATCCTGTTACAAAAGTGCGTTCCCTGGTCGCTGATGATTGCCTTAGGCACCCCGTACCTGCAAAAGATATTAGTTTTCAGAAACTCAGCAACCGTCTTACCATCATCCTTCCGCGTGGCCTTAGCTTCGACCCATTTGGAGACATAGTCCACTGCCACCAATATGTACTCGTATCCGGCAGATGGATGAAATGGCCCCATGAAGTCAATGCCCCATATATCAAATACTTCATCCACTAGAATCGGCGTCTGCGGCATCTCATTGCGCGCTGATATGCCTCCTGTGCGCTGGCACCTATCACAATTCCTGTAGTGATCATATGCGTCTCTGAACAGGTGCGGCCAATAAAATCCGCAATCCAGGACCTTTCTGCTTGTGCGCTTGGGACCAAAGTGTCCTCCACATGGGTGCGCATGACAAAACAGCAAAACAGAGTTAATTTCATGGTCAGGCACGCAGCACCGTAATATCTGGTCAGATCCTATTCTGAGCATATATGGATCATCCCAAATATAATGTTTGGACTCATGTTTTAATCTCATGCACTGGGTTTCATTGAAATGTGGAGGAAACGTACCTGTGACCAGGTAATTTGCAATGTGCGCATACCATGGTACCTTACCTGTCAGCGCCATCAGATGCTCGTCAGGGAATGTCTCCGTGATCTGCCCTGGCTCCTCCTCTCTCACGATCCTGCTCAGGTGGTCAGCAACTATATTCTCCGTGCCTTTCTTGTTTTTGATCTCCAAGTCGAATTCCTGAAGTAGGAGCACCCAGCGCATCAGGCGCGGCTTAGTCTCCTTCTTGGACATTAGGTAGCGGATAACTGCGTGGTCTGTGTATACGATGACCCTAGCGCCTAGAGCATATGCACGGAACTTCTCCAGCGCAAACACAATTGCCAGAAGCTCCTTCTCCGTGGTGGTGTAGTTCCTCTGCGCAGCGTCCAGTGTGCGCGACGCATAGTAGATGGCGTGCGGCTTCTTGTCCACTCGCTGCCCCAGGACTGCTCCTACTGCATAATCACTTGCGTCGCACATCAGTTCAAATGGCAGGTTCCAGTCTGGTACGCGCATCACTGGCGCACTAGTCAGCGCCTTCTTCAGCTTATCAAACGCGGCCCTGCACTCATCAGTAAAGTCGAAGCACACATCCTTTTGCAAGAGGTTAGACAGGGGAATACAAATTTTAGAGAAGTCTTTTATAAAACGCCTGTAAAACCCGGCATGTCCTAAGAATGACTTCACATTGCGCACGTTAGTGGCATAAGGTAGATTAGAAATAAGGTCTATCTTAGCTTTATCTACCTTGATCCCCTCCTCTGAGATGATATGTCCTAGTACTACACCATGTGATACCATGAAATAACATTTTTCATAATTAAGCACTAGGTTCTTAGAAATGCAGCGCGCTAAGACTTTGTCTACATGAGTCAAGCATGCATCAAAGGTACCTCCATATACAGTAAAATCATCCATGAACACTTCTATGCATATACCAATCATATCAGAAAAAATGCTCATGGCTAGACGTTGGAACGTACCTGGCGCGTTGCACAGCCCAAATGACATGCGCCGAAACGCAAACGTACCGAACGGGTAGGTGAAGGTGGTCTTCTCTTGATCCTCCGCAGCTATGGGTATCTGGTTGTACCCTGAATATCCGTCCAAGAAGCAAAAATAGGGCTTTCCTGCCAATCTGTCCAACATTTGATCCATGAAGGGTAGCGGGAAATGGTCCGTGCGCGTAACTGCGTTAAGCTTCCTGTAGTCGATGCACATGCGCCATCCAGTCTAAATGCGCTTGGGAACTAGCTCACCCTGCGCATTCTCTTCTACGGTGATTCCTCCCTTCTTTGGCACAACATGCACTGGGCTGACCCATTTGCTGTCTGAGATCGGGTAGATGACTCCTGCATCAAGCAACTTCAGGATCTCCTTTTGCACTACCTCCATCATATTTGGATTTAATCTGCGCTGAGCTTCCCTGGATGGTTTGGCACCATCTTCCAACAAAATTCTATGCATGCATACGTCCGGGCTCACTCCGCGCAGGTCAGCAGGTGTCCATCCTATGGCGCGCTGGTTCTTGCGCAGCACCTGCTGTAAGCGCACTTCCTGCTCCTCTTCTAATCCTTTCTTTATGATCACTGGCAGGGTGTCCTCATTTCCCAAGAATATGTACTTGAGGTGTTCTGGGAGTTGCTTCAGCTCAACCTTGGGTGCCTGTTCAATAGAGGGCAAGATTTTATTAGCAATGCAAATATGAACTATATCATGTACCTGTTTGGATTCTGGTTCAGCACTGCTCAGCTCATCTTCCTGCTCCTCCAACTCTGCTTGTGCCAGTGGCTCTGGTCCTACCGTTGCGCTTGCGCATTGCTCATCTGTGACTAAATCATCTAAGCTATCCATTGCGTGCATTGTGGCGTCCTCATGTGGGTGTTGCATCCCCTTGAATATGTTGAAATGGATCTCTTCGCCATCCACTTCCATGGAGAGCGTGCCTCTCCATACGTCTATCTTTGTGCGCGCGGTCATAAGGAAAGGTCTGCCTAGTAGGATCTGCGCACTGCTGGTGCTTGATTCGCCCTCCATTTCTAGCACATAAAAATCTGCTGGGAACACCAGCTCTCCTACTCGCACAAGAACATCCTCTATCATGCCTGCAGGTTGTTTGCACGATCGATTCGCTAGCTGAATGGTGAGACCTGCAGGCTTTAGTGGTCCAAGGCGCAATGTCGCATATAGGGGATAAGGTAACAAATTGATGGATGCGCCTAAATCAATCATGCAGTTGCTCATTGTGGTTTTACCTAGAGTGCATGGGATAGTGAACGTACCTAGGTCTCGGCACGTAGGTGGTACCTTATGTTATACGATCGCTGAGGCCTGCGCATTTAGCATTACCTGTGCGCACTCGCCTTTCCTTCGCTTGTTTGTGCACAGCTCCTTCAAAAACTTGGCGTACCTAGGGATCTGCCGAACTGCTTCAATAAGGGGAATGTTGATTTCCACCTTACTGAATAACTCGTATAGCTCTTTGTCCTGCGCTTCCTTCCTAGCCAAGGGTGCCTGCACAGGGAAAGGTGCAGGTATATTAGTGTGATTCGTGCCTTTGTCTTTTAATTTTGTTATACCTGGCGCTTCGCCCTGCTGGCTTGTGGCTGGTACTTCTGGTTGCGCGTCTTGCTCTGGTTGCGCATTCTGTTCTGTTGGATCTGGGACTTGCGCGGCTGGTTGCGCGGGCGCCTTCGCGGTCTGCTCTGTTCCTATCGTGCGCCCAGTCCTCAGTGTTACTGCATTGACTCCTCCTTTGGGGTTCTGAATCACTTGCGAAGGCAGGTTGCCATCACTCTTTTTTAGCTCATATACCGTGGTTGCAATCTGTGATAGCTGCTTTTCAATGGACTCGAACCTCTTGTCATACTTCTCGTCATTTTTGCGCACTGTGTCTGCTAGCTGCCCTACGATATCTTCCAGGGATCGCCTTGGTTGCTGGTTGTTATGTGCTGGTGCGTCAGTGCGGCGATGCGGTGGATTGTAGGGCGCAGCTTGTTGCGTCTGCTGTGGCACGCGCTGATCTGTGGACTGCCTCTGGAAATTGTTCTCCTCCTTCCATCTGAATCCATTTGCGGCTAGTCCAAAGCGCGGCTGGTTATGTCTCTGTGGTCCTCTGTTATCCCATCCTCCGAGAGCATTGACATCTCCAGTTTCTTCAAATAGTGTGGGACATTCATCAATCTTGTGCTCGGTGGACCTGCAGAATTCACATACCTTTGGCGCAACTGGTTGTGCGTTTTGCGCACTCATCAACTTCTGCAGCATGACCTTCATTTCCTTGATCTCAGCGCTTGTTTCTACCTGATGCACAGAACGAGCACGACTATTTTCAAGTGTTAGCTGATGTCTTACCTGCCCAGCAGAGTCTTCTATCAGCTGCCACGCGTCTTCTGGATACATGTTGCAAATGTCGCCTCCTGCGCATGCGTTCAATAACCTCAGCTCCATGGGCAACAGCCCATTCAGGAAGTTCTCTATCAGCACATTCTAGGGTAGGCCATGATTGTAGCAGTTGGCCTCTAGCTCCCTGAAACGCTCGTAATACTCTGACAGTGACTCCCCTGCGCTCTGCCTTGGCGCGGCCAGTTCTCTTCTGAGTAGCACGATCTTTGCTGCGGGATAGAATTTGTCCAGGAATTTATTCTGCAGCTGCTCCCATGTGTGAATGGATCCTGTAGGTAAGTTCATCAACCAATGTCTGGCTGTATCACATAGTGAAAATGGGAATGCCTTCATTTTTAGCGCTTCATCGCTTTCCCCTTCGGTCTTCATGTTTTTGCAAATGACTAGGAACTCTCGCACATGCTTGACTGGATTTTCATTGTTCATCCCGTGGAACTTGGGCATGTGATGAATGAGCGAGCTCCTTAGTTCAAAATGTCCATCTGGTGGAAGCACGATGCACCATGGCTGGTTGACAGTGAGTGGGGCTGACATTTCGCGCACTGTTCTGCGTCGCGCAGCTTGTCGCGCGGGTGGCGCATTATATACTTCAGCGGCCATCCTTGCTTCAACCTCGCGCTGCACTTCCTCTCTGAACAGGGTTGCGCGGTTATGTGCTCTTGCTTCCTCTGGGGTTCTGTCCCCTAAGTTGTCGCCTACGACACTGTTATCCTCCATGACCTGTTCTAAATCTTAAAGAAAATGAAATTAAAAGATAACTAATGCTGCTGCGTCTGTTAGTGCGCAACTAGAATCTGCGCAGCGCAACTATTTCAAGGTTGTGCAGGCTAATGGTGATTGCGCGCTGTCAGAAACAACAACGAAAAACAAAACAAACTGAAATAACTAGTTACTAAAAAGGAAAAACGTAAACTAACTAAAACTTAGCTGTGTTGCTCCCCGGCAACGGCGCCAAAATTTGATCGCGCGTCGTTGTACGCGTCAAATTAATCCTTCCTCTTCCACTAGTACAGCGGTTAAGTAAGGGTCGATCTCCACAGGGAGCAAGCAGTTCAGTTTTAACCAGTGACCTACACTTACGAAGATTGGGGGGTGAGTGATCGGGGTTGCGCTAGGCGCGAGTAAACAGTTGTAAAACGCAGGGAATTGCACTAGACGTGCGCAGGCAATAGAGATTAGGTACTATGACTATGAGAAGTATCGGCGCAAACAATCCTCTATGAGTGCATTCCTTATCATTGACTCTAAATGTCTATAGCTTGATTTTGCTTAAGTTAGTGTCCGGTCAAGGCTTCCTAACATGTGCGCATGTTCCGATCAAAGTTCATGTACTATTAATTCTTGCACTAGACTAAATAACTACGAATCCGATCAAGGTAGTAATTGCCTATCCTAGCGCGTTACTCCTAGTTGGCACCGTCAGGCTATTCAACTAGTTTAACAAACAACAACAAGTGACAAGAGTAAGATTGCGGTTCAAGGCTTCCCCTACTCATGCAACAAGCTGCCAGTAATGTACACAGAATTAATATAAGCAAGCAAGCTATGCATTAAGCGCAAGTCTCAAAGGAAATACTCATAGATTCATGCCCAACCGATACTTAAGCGTTTAGCTAGACATGCTAGTGATAAACATCATAGAGACAGTAAATAATAACTAGAGAACAATAGCAAACAGTGCGTGCAGGTTGCAGCGTTGTCTGGCGCAGTCGGCTAGCGCAGTCCTCTCAGCAAGCTCGTGTGTTTTCCAGTCCTGGCGCGCAGTGCCTCCTTGGTGTACGAATTGTGCCGTGATGTTCGAATGTATAAACCCTAGCCTCCTTCTCTTCTTTATATACTGCTCAGAGGCTCACTCTTGGCAACTTCCAAATCTGGTCGTGTCAGGATTTAGAAACACCATCATCTGCGCCTGGCGCACGGCATGTGCGTAGCGCAATCGGTTAGCGCACCGTGGTCGACTCTGCCAATTTCTTCTGTTTGCGCTGCTAGCTCCGCAGGCTGTGTGATGCGCGTCCTAAACGCTGCCTGTTAGCGCGTATCCGACTTAGGCCCTTGTTCTGCCCTGTAATACAAAAACATTGGAAACCAGTAATCTTGTACTCAAAATAATGCAAACAAGCATAGGGTTATGATCTAAATAATGCGTATAAATAGGCTCTATCAGTCGAACCCAAAGAGAGCAAGTAGGATAGAGTTGTAATGAGAGTCATAGAAAAAAGAACAAAACTAAGGATATCAATTCAGAGAAAATCAGTTCTGGGAATACAATGCAACTAGTTATCATCGACCTAACAACATGTATAAACTAGTGAATACTGCCCCAGTCTAACATTCCCGCTAAAGATATGTCGACCACCATATTCTACCTATTCTTAACCGCTAGGCTCTCGAACAAGTTCAATAGTTACTCGACTAATACCACAAATTGGTTATACCGCTAGGTTTTCCTCAATAACGCAATTCAGTCAAGTATAACACAATTGACATCAATCTAGCTCACCGCTAAACTACACTAAATTGGTCATCAAAGCATTCGTTTCATTCATACAAGGGCAGCAAATCAATAGCTCAAATCATGTTGTTATTGACCTCAAACCAATTGTTGCAATGCAAACCCCAAACTGAAATATTGATTTAGCTACTCATATTATCCATGGAATACAATAAAACTGAGTTCATTACACTACAATAAGTTAAAGAACACGAACTAAGCTAAAATGAAACTCGAAGTGAATAGTGTTTTCCGGCCGTGAATAATCAGTTTATCTAAGTTTCATGGGCCAATTCTTTGATATGATGTTCCACAGATCAGCATGAAGATTAGTGATCATATATTTGCTAAATGCAACCTATCTACCCGAGTGTCAGTTACTGGGGTGACTTGTCATATGTATGCATTTGTAAACTGACTTGTTTGGCATCTCAATGCACTATTTTGGTATTTTTAACTGAATTTGAAATTTCAAGTGTCTCTACTTATGCAGAGTTGTGAACTAGCAGTTGCTGCAGCACACTCTTGTTCACTTAAATGTGGGCACAGCAGACAGTGAATAGGACACAGATTTGTTCACCCAGTTCGGCCAATCTGCCTACGTCTGGGGAGGACTATTCTCCAGTCCTCAATCCACTCAACCAATGGTTCAAAGCACACTCGGTTACAACGCACGCAACCTATGCTACTTTAACCCCGTGTGGACTACTCAACACAATCAGAACAAGCTCTGATTTGTGCCAGCACACCCTCTACAATATGTCAGTCTAGAATAGCTACAATTCTCTCAAAGAACTCAGCCTATTCTATACTACACTACTCAGCAGGGTTGCTGCAGCAACAGCTGTAACACCAGCTGAAGCACACTGTCCGCGTCGCTCCAAGGCCTCTTGCCGAGCCGATCGAACCACTCCAAGAGCGCTGCACACTCTGAGTAACTCCCCCTCACTCAGTGACCACCTGCCACTAGTGAGTTCTTCCGCACGAACCTCGACCGAGCCTTCCACCCGTCAGTTCTCCCGCGGCTGCCTTTGATCAACCAACAAGCTCCACAGCTCTAAATTGGCTTCCAGATCAATGCACGAATCAGTCTCTGCAAGACCTGATTCTCTTCTGCAATACGCACCACAGCTCTGCGCTCAACGCTCTGCCCGTGTGTGTTGATCGAAGAACAACTCTCGTAGCACACCCAGAAAAATCCTCACTCTGAATTTCGTGTCTACTCTAGTGTATCACTCAGCTTCGATCCCCCTCTACAGCCCTCAAACCTTCTGCTTAAATACCCTCACCACTTTAAGCAATTTCCAGGTTTAGGCCATAGTCCCACAAGATCAATTATCTCCTAAAATCTAGGAGATTAGATTTGATTAATATCTTCAATGCAAATCTCCTTCTCTGACTAGCAAACCTTGCTGGAATATGCTCAACGGTATTTTAGAAATTCTTCTAAGCACTTTCACAAAGCTGCTATACCTTCAAAATGCACCCAGCACAAAACTGCTACTCGGACAGTTGAACCAGCACTTGAACCAGCACCTGCTGCAGCATCCCCTGCTGCATCTGCTGCTGGTTTACTTCTGCTGGTCTGCTTGATTGTTTGAGCTGCAGCAGCTCCTTGTTCACATATGCTGGTTTTGTCAAAGACTACCATACTTGCATCATCAATCTCCCCCTTGGCATTTTGACAGAAGCTTAAGGCCAATGCACTCTTCCGAAAAACCAGAAATGAAATACTCTAAATAAAATGAATAGAGAGTAAGTAGATGAGGCCACACTCGGCCATAGCATACTGACCACGCAGGGTCAGAAAAAAATGTCAAAACAATATTCATCAACAGTAGCAGTTTGTCAAGCAAAAACTTCTTCTCCCCCTTTTTGTCATAGATGCTCAAGGGGCCTGCTCATCATCGGCAGGGAACTCCAGGTCTCGGAGGAGGCTCCTGATCTGTCCACGCCTAGCATCCCTCCTCTTGGCTTCAGCTTCAAGTATGAGCAGCTCAGACCTGAGATGGCTCACAATTCTTGCACGTAGAGCTGACTGAATTGTAGCAGCAGGGGGAAGAGATTCCTCCAGAGGAGCTGGAGCTGAAGAGCCGACCAGGAGAAGATCTTCATAGGCAACATCCACTGCATGTTTTCCCTTGAATAGTTTGTGATCAACAGTGAAGACCTGCAGCTCCTCAGATAAGCCTTCAGTAATAGCTCCGAACTCTGGGTGCTGAGAAACCATGATCCCATGGATGAGGGAGGGCAGCACAATAGGCCTGCTGGAGGAAGCACTCCCGGCACGAGTAGCAAGCTGAGGGAACATCACACTTCCCAGGCTGATCTTCCTCCTCTTTCCAATAGAATAGAGAAGGTTAGCAAAATCTTTGTTGACCTTCCCTCTGTGAGAACTAGGAATCCAGTTCCTTACACCAAGATGATACAGCAGAGCATACTTGGAGGTTAGCTCAGCTGCACTAAGATTTGGGCCGCCCCAAGACAGGCACACTCCCGCTGTGAGGATCTTCGCCAATAATTCCGGCTTCACATCAGTGGGAGCCCTTGCATTCTCATGAATCCCAAGGAATGCATCAATAATTTCCGGGGTAATAACCACTTGTTTACCCCTTACCCAGCTTCTCCCATACTCAGCAGCTCCTTCTTCTCCAAATTTTTCTTCCATATTCACTATAAATTCTCTAACCAGAATAATATTGAAACGGTGAGGAAAGGTTAGGGACTTGAGCAGATTTACCTCAGTCAGAAGCTCAATCATAGCAGCTGATCTATACTTATCTTGCACCAGTCGCTTCTCATGCACGATGTGCTTCCTCTCTACAGCACTCCAGGTTTGAGAGACGCTTTTATTTCTGAACCATGTACCTCCCACTGTGAGGGCAGATAAATCTTCAGCTGCAGGTCCTCTCTCAGAGGGTCCACCAAGAGAACCTTCTTCTTCTTCTTCTTCACTGGAAGATCCTTCACTACTGGAGCCTGGAATCAGGATAGGGGCTTTTCCCTTGTCTGAAGAAGGAGGATGTGCTGTAGCAGGTTCTTGTTCAGGGGACTCAGCTGCTGTTTCAACCCCTTCACCAATAATGCCTGGGGACATCACGAGTGATCTGTGCTCCTCTTCTGCAGGGATTGCTACAGCAGGCTCTGCTGCTTGTTCTTCTTCAGAGGCCACTTCAGTCACAGCCTCTTCTGGCAGCACAGCAGCACTGGCTACAGGTTCTCCGTCACGTACCAGCCGCCTCCTCTTCTGGGATGTTTCTTTGGGCGAAGCAGGCCCGCTATGCGACACAGGAAGAGGGGCTGGTTCCCACACCACTACATCCAGTCTCTGAGCAGGGTCTTCGTTGCGTGCCTTGGTCCTTCTCTCAGACCTGTTCAGCCTGTCAGCTGCCAGATTCTTCTTTAGTCCACGAGTTTTCACCATTTCTGCAGAGATGTGGAGGGATCGAGAAGCGCACAGAGGATGATCGGCAGAGATTTCTGAGAAGCCCTTTGCTCTTGATCTGTGCCCTAGAAAATATTTACCCGTTATTTTCTTTTTCCTTTTTGAAGTTGTAAGTCACGTGCCTCCCATGTGCAAATATTTTCCTTTCCATCCTTAGCAACCAACACATGTGAACAAGCTAATTCGGACCAGGTTGCTGCAGCACATGTGAGCTTGTTCACCTATTCAATTCAGGCTGCAGTTTTGCTCAGAGGATCCTTGAGAGATTCTGGTGGAGCCTTCTTCACCCATACTTGGAATACACCAGAGCTTTTCTTCTTCTGATCTTCCAGCCTCCTAACTCTTTGTTTGGGTTTCCATATTTGTACCATCTGTGTTTTACCCTTGTTTTTAGCAATCCAGTGTCCTTGTGCAGCAACATGAAATGGAGTCTTTGTGCAACATGTGCTGATTCTGGACTTTGCTCCCCCTTTTTCAGCTGAGCAAGTTCTGTGTTGCTGCTTCAGATTGGAGTTGATCTTCTGCTTCCCAACACTTGTACCAGTACTCCACTTGTTCTGAGACTTTTGTTTTGTTTGAGAAAAATGTTGTCCATGATGCTGCAGCATCCTCTTGTTCACATGTCTAGATCCAATTTTCTCTGCCATTTTTGAGGAGGCATCTGAATTCTTCTTCTCATCTGTCTCACCATCTGAGGCTTTAATGAACACTGTCCCTTTAGAGCTTTCTTCACCAGTGTATCCAAGCCCTGTTTTCCCTTTTCCAAGTCTTTGGTAAGATAATATTTCGTCCAGAATATTGCTCTGCAGGTCAGCTGTCTTGGCTGCTGCTGGGGTGGATTCAACAGAGGTCTGTCTTTCTGAATCTTCTCTTTTCAGGATAGTAACTTGATTATCAACTGAGGGTAGACATCTCCTTCGTTCTTCTTCCAAGAGATTTACTCTGTCAGTCAAGGTCTGATTGGTCTGAAGAACTGCCTCACATTGTTTGAGTATCTTCCTCAGAAGATCAGCAAAACTGTCAGATGAGTCTTCGTCATCTTCACTCTCAGAGACTTCAATCCCATAGTGAATTTCTACCTTCTTTAGCTCATTGAGGTGGACATCTGAAACACTTGTCAGCACAACACAGTTTTCTTCATCACTCTCATCCGAATCACTCCATTTTGCTGTCATGGATTTGCTGTTCTTTTTCTCAGAATTCTTGAAGGGTTTGCTTGGACAATCAGCCTCAATGTGTCCATACCCTTCACAGTTCCAGCATTGAACTCCCTTTTTCATCTCTTTCTTGTCATCTTCGTCCAGAGCTGGTTCTTTCCCTTTCTTCTTTCTTTCACTGCCCCGTCTGAATTGTCTTCGCGAGGAAGAGCTTCTCTCAGTTCTGGATTCCATGTTTTTCAGAAACTTCCCTAGATTTTTAACAAGCATGCTCAACTGATCGTCTGGAACTGTCTGCTTGGTTTCTGCTTCAGCCTTCAAACCAACATTCTTGTCCTTGGAAGTGGTGTCTTGTTTGACCAGTTTCATCTCAAATTGTTTGAGAGACCCCATCAGCTCTTCCAACCTCATGAATCTGACATTCTGAGCTTCTTCAATAGCTGTCACCTTCATGTCAAACTTTGTGGGCAGCGATCTGAGAACCTTTCTGATAAGCTTTTCTTCTGGGATGGGCTCACCAAGGGCATGAGCTTCATTTGCAAGATCACAGAGTTTAGCATTAAACTCAGTGATTGTTTCTTCATCCAGCATCCTCAGATTCTCAAATTGTGTGGCAATTATCTGGAGTCTTGACAGCTTCACTCTATCCGTTCCCTCATGGGCAGTTTGCAGAATCTCCCATGCTTGCTTGGCCATGTCACAGTTTGAGATCAACCTGAAGTTATTAGCATCAACTGCAGCAAAAATTGCATTCAGAGCCTTTGAATTACCAGTTGCTGCAGCACCTTCTTCAGCAGTCCATTGCTCTTCAGGTTTAATTCTTGTCACTCCTTGCTCATCCATGGTGATTGGGGGAGACCACTGAACAATGACAGCTCTCCATGTCTTCTCATCAATAGCCTTGAGAAAAGCTTTCATTCTAGCTTTCCAATAACCATAATTGCTCTCTTCCAGAAGTGGAGGTCTACTCGTGCTCTGTCCTTCCTTCATTGTCTTGGCTACTTCGGAGACACTGTAGGACCTTTTAAACTCTGTGTGTCGAGTTCCCGCTCTGATACCAATTGAAATTTCAAGTGTCTCTACTTATGCAGAGTTGTGAACTAGCAGTTGCTGCAGCACACTCTTGTTCACTTAAATGTGGGCACAGCAGACAGTGAATAGGACACAGATTTGTTCACCCAGTTCGGCCAATCTGCCTATGTCTGGGGAGGACTATTCTCCAGTCCTCAATCCACTCAACCAATGGTTCAAAGCACACTCGGTTACAACGCACGCAACCTATGCTACTTTAACCCCGTGTGGACTACTCAACACAATCAGAACAAGCTCTGATTTGTGCCAGCACACCCTCTACAATATGTCAGTCTAGAATAGCTACAATTCTCTCAAAGAACTCAGCCTATTCTATACTACACTACTCAGCAGGGTTGCTGCAGCAACAGCTGTAACACCAGCTGAAGCACACTGTCCGCGTCGCTCCAAGGCCTCCTGCCGAGCCGATCGAACCACTCCAAGAGCGCTGCACACTCTGAGTAACTCCCCCTCACTCAGTGACCACCTGCCACTAGTGAGTTCTTCCGCACGAACCTCGACCGAGCCTTCCACCCGTCAGTTCTCCCGCGGCTGCCTTTGATCAACCAACAAGCTCCACAGCTCTAAATTGGCTTCCAGATCAATGCACGAATCAGTCTCTGCAAGACCTGATTCTCTTCTGCAATACGCACCACAGCTCTGCGCTCAACGCTCTGCCCGTGTGTGTTGATCGAAGAACAACTCTCGTAGCACACCCAGAAAAATCCTCACTCTGAATTTCGTGTCTACTCTAGTGTATCACTCAGCTTCGATCCCCCTCTACAGCCCTCAAACCTTCTGCTTAAATACCCTCACCACTTTAAGCAATTTCCAGGTTTAGGCCATAGTCCCACAAGATCAATCTCCTAAAATCTAGGAGATTTGATTTGATTAATATCTTCAATGCAAATCTCCTTCTCTGACTAGCAAACCTTGCTGGAATATGCTCAACGGTATTTTAGAAATTCTTCTAAGCACTTTCACAAAGCTGCTATACCTTCAAAATGCACCCAGCACAAAACTGCTACTCGGATAGTTGAACCAGCACTTGAACCAGCACCTGCTGCAGCATCCCCTGCTGGTTTACTTCTGCTGGTCTGCTTGATTGTTTGAGCTGCAGCAGCTCCTTGTTCACATATGCTGGTTTTGTCAAAGACTGCCATACTTGCATCATCAGAATTGGAAATGATAAGAAGATTTGCCCTTTTGGTGCTTAAATCTGAGCAAGTGTGTACTGACGGCACATCGTTGTGTGCGCCAAATTTATATGTATACTTTCCTACTATATTAGCAAGCGGTAAGTAGGGTCGAATCCAAAGAGAGCAATTACTTATAGAGTTCTACCAATAATTAACGGGGGTTTTCTCAGAAAGACTATTGTTTATCAATTTTAGAAAGAATCAGTTCAGGGATATGCATTGTAACTAGTAATCATTGATCGAACATGCATCAACTAGTAGAAACTACCGATCTTCGCGTCATTCCGAATTGTGTCTCGAATTATCCTCCTCGATGATTTGTGTCTTTTACTTGTTTGTGTGTTGCTGTCAAATTGTTGGATCGTCCTTTAATTCCCTATTAGGGTTCTCTATTTAATTCGATGCAAACCCTAGACTGCTGGATGTAAGCCTCGGGATTCAGGCTTGTGCGACCATTACGACCTATACGACCCATATAATCAGTACGACCTCAGCTCCTCCTGGCTCGCCCGTATCCAGTACGACCCGTACGACCTAAGTTCGTCCAAGGATCTCATGGCTTGTCCGTATTGCCCGTATCAGTACGACCCATACGGGTGGTACGACCTCAGGTGGCATTTCAGCTCTGTCGATGCTCTCGCAATCAAGTCTTTGTTCCTTTTAATTTCCGAGTGATTGAGTGAGACCTAGAATGCTCCAAATATGCAATAAAGCTCCAAAGCGGTCTTGATACACTGAGATGTGAAACACTACTAAGAAGTAATCTATCACACAACAAATGCAACTAAACATTGAGAATTAATAACTCGATGGATCGTAGAAATACGCTCCATCATGTACTCAGTGAGTTATGCAGAATTGAATTTCTTATTCAAAAGCTTATTTGGGGCTACTTAATTGTCACAAATTCGTTAGAATATGTTCACCTCTGATTCTTTTACTTTAATTGGTTAAGATAGATGATGTGCCTTGTTTTTGTGGCATTTGATGGATTTCAACTGGCTAAGATGAAAAGAGCCCTTTTTTCCTGAAAACAAATTTTCGTTTATGGTAATAATCTTTACGTCTTTGTAGTTGTGATACGATCAAATGTCTTAATTTTAAGAAAAAAACTCTCCGTGGCGAAATGGTAATTGTGTATTAAAAATTGGTTTGATTATGCTATGTTGTTTCTAGTTGTTTTTCTGATGACTCTTATGCTATTGACACATTAATTGATAGTAACATTTTTCTACATCTGGTGCCTTACTTCCGAGATCAACCCGGCCAAGAATAGGATGAGAGGTATTTATTGTGCTCAAACAACCTCTTTGTTTTCATGTCCACTGTGTTTTATGATCTTGTAGGCATAAAAG
Organism: Umbilicus rupestris; assembly: GCA_963678935.1. NCBI lineage: Eukaryota > Viridiplantae > Streptophyta > Magnoliopsida > Saxifragales > Crassulaceae > Umbilicus > Umbilicus rupestris. The sequence goes on along the minus strand of OY787626.1, from coordinate 6,238,895 downwards.
CATAGTTGAGTCTGTGTTAGTTATTAAATTAGGTGACTGTAATTGCCAATTATTCCAAGCAAAAGAAATTTAGTTCCTAAATAAAGTGCAAATGTTGCCACAGTCTCATAACTACATGTGCATTTGTGATACGAACCGAGATATTTGTGTGGGATAAAACAGATAGACGAAGTAGGAGATGAGGAATAGAAGAATTGGAGATGAGAGGAGACGAAGGAATTAGGGTTTCAGGGAACGAGAGAAGAAGATGAGATAAACATCAATTCAATTCCTTTCCTCCAACTCTGACCCAATATTTGAATAGAGCACGTAACAATTTGTAAGTTATAACTTGGGAAGGATCTTCTCCTTAACAATAACCTGAAGTTTATTTGGCATATGCATGGGTTTTGAGGTGATGCTCCTTTATATTTGAAATGTTACACTTGCTGCTAAAGTTATTGACAGATTTTATTGCAAGGCCAGATCAAAGGGTGTTCTGAGTTCAGGAGGAAGCTTTGACTGCAAAAGGACTCTGGCTCTTTATTGGCCGCATATTTATTACGAGTGCTGCTACCTTACCATTAGGTAGAAGTTGGTGCTGCTACTTTACCATTGTTCCTCAGGTTTTTGAATGACATTTACATTGACATTACTGACATTATCAGTAAAGGGACACTTAACTTGTTTCCAAAATGTACTTTCAGACTAATATTATACTTTTACTCTTTTTATAGGGTCATTTTATTTTGTAAGTTACCTTTTTTGGTCGGTGCTTTTGCTCGTAATTCCTCATTCTCCATCGATGTATATATCTCATATTCATACCGCAACTGAACTGGCAGTGGTTGCTCTATCATGGAATCGCAGAGGTTTCCAATGAAGTGCAAATGATATCTGTTTCTATGTCATTTACAAGAGGGGGTATTTCCTGAAGCTTGTTAACCTTTGGGTTGATTGGAGGCTCTGCATTTACAAGGCTCTGATTTTAAGGAAAGTAGTTCTGCTTGCCCATTTAGATTCTTCATTTGTACTTCTCATGTTAGAATATACATAAAATGTCATTTTAGGTAGTCTTGTTTGTGCACGTTCTCATTGACCTTGTGCACATTTTTTTCTTAAGCTATTTGCTTTCTGGGATCTGAAGTTTTGCATGGTATTGCATTGTTGTTGTGTTCTTGGCTCTGGATATTCCTGGTTGTTGATGTTTATTTTTTAGTCGAGATGATTTCCTTCAAAGTGAAATTGTATAAAAAGATTGATCCATATAACAATAGGGAATCCAGCAAAGGCCATCAAAAGGATCAGATTTAAATATAGCCCAGTACAAAATACCTATTGCACAGGTAGTATAAGCATTTTCATCAGCCATTCTTAGTCTGCCCTTTGGTGAATTTTAATCTGTAGAGCGCTCATCTTGGTTTTTTTTTGTTGCCAAATAATGTTTGTGGTTGAAGTGTTGCTATCGGATGGCACCTCTCTGTCAATTTTGAAGTTCCTACTCCGTTTTCATTCATTGTCATTGTAGTGACAGCATTAATAAATCTTGTTTTGCTGGCACCTTTAGAGAGCATATTGAACCACGGAATTAGTCTATGCTTGTGCAGCTTATGTCCAGGAATTGCATAGCTTGAAACCAAATATCCTGGATGTTTATGTTCTTAAAGGGGGAAAAAGGAGAGAAAACAAGGTATGTATGTAAAGAAATATTCTCTTATGTTGTGGGTATTTTTTTTTTCTTTCGGTTTTGTTAAGGTTGATTGCTCATTAATTTTATTTATGTTTTTCTTAATTTTATCCAATGAATATGTGAACCAAAGTAGTCGTCTTTGATCATGATGGAATTCTGAGTGGTGCTAAGTTCTTATGTAAGAGCATATGCAGCGGTGGCCTTCTCCTCCAGCAATCAGCAATCGATTGCTCCAATTTTTGCGCAGCGGTGAATGCTTCGTGCGAAAAATTGCTTTGGCGAGGAAGAACGTTCTCCGAGGATTGCTCGTCGAGGAAGCCAATGAGAAGTTGCTGGGCGCGTCGATCTGGGCAGAGAAAGGACAGATGCGACTGGGGATGAACAGTCCAATGAAGAAATTGGGAAGTTCCGGAGTCTGCTTCGATCTGGAGAAGACGATCGTGAGAAGCTGTTCTTCGATCTGGAGAAGACGAAGTCCGTGAAGTTTTTTTAAAAAAAATTTAAAAATTTTAATTTTAATTTATAATGTTTATTTTTGATTTATAATATTTGTTAATTATATTAATATTTGATATATAATGATTTGATTAGAAGGTAATTATTAAAATTATTGATGGCAATAAAGACATTTTACGATTACATTATGATTCACCAGTTCCATATACCAATTACGCTTCACTAAATCATTTTGAAGTTCAGTGTGAAGATAAACAGAGTGAAGATTTGCAAGGCGTTCTCCAAATGCTGCAGATTGGTGAGCTCTTCCAACCAGATCATGACGAATTCGATTACCATTCTGATCGGTTGGTCCATCATATCCGGTAAAGGCATTGAGTGGATTATGTGGATCTTCTTCTTCAACTTCAACAAACTCCTCCTCGACAATCATGTTATGCATTATAATACAAACTAACATAATTGTTTTCAAAACACTTTTCTTGTGACACATACCTGCATGCCGTAGTATTGCTCACCGAGATTGTAAAATTCCGAAACACCTCTCTACATCCTTCCGATATGATTCTTATTTTTGTGCAAACAATTTTTCAGCTTCACATTGAGGATTACGAATTATTTTCACAAACGAGGAGTACCTTGGATAGATTTCATCAGCTAAATAATAAGTGTTGCGATACGTGCTTCCATTTACCTTGTGTGTCACCTGAGGGGTGAGTCCTCCAAGATATGGATCAAATATGTTTGATTGGTGCAGAACATTAATATCATTGAAATTTTGTGATCCCGGCACACCAATGAAACTGTGTCATATCCAAGTATCATATGATGCTACAGCTTCCAAAATAATTGTTGGACGGGCCTTACGACCTGAGTAGGATCCTTGCCATGCCTTCGGACAATTCTTCCATTCCCAGTGCATACAATCTATACTTCCTATCGTTCCTATCATTCCTGGAAATCCTCGTTGCTCAGCCCTTCGTAACAGTCGAGCTCGGTCGGCCTCATTTGGAGAGCGCAGATAGCGACCTTTATAATGTTCAACTACTTGATGACACCACATCTTGAAACATTCGAGAGTTGCTGATTCGCCCATTCGTGAGATCTCGGCACACTGATCTGCACATGACCCGTATGCTAACATTCTTATAGCAGCAGTCATCTTCTGTTCGAGAAGAAGGCCAAGAACTCCAGCGGCATCGCTTCTTTGATGCCAGTTTGCACGATTACAAAGTTTAGTCTTTATACGATTAAAGAGAGTACTGCTCATACGATACCTTCGACGAAAATCTCCTTCTAGGAAAATTGGCTGCTCAATGAAGTAATCTTCTAGCAGATTCTGCCCCCTTGGCCCCCGTTGTCTGGGTCAATTTGGTTGTCGACGAGGTCTCGCCTCTTCCTCTTGAACACCGAGTGTCGCTACGGCTACCGCATTCATAACAAAGAAATTACTCATCTCATTCATTTCAGTCGTTCTTTGTTGGAATGCTTGAAAACTCTCATCAAAATTGTATGGATCCATTACGTAGCTACAAGAATGAAGAAAGCAAGAAAACTGAAGTAGACAAGAAGATTGATGGTGTGAGTTTACAAAAATTGCGAACCTCATTTTATAGAGATTTGGAGTTTATCCTCAATTACACGTGTTTTGATATTATTGGTCAAAAATCTTATCGCAGTCTATATCAATATTAGAGCAATAATTCGCTAAAATTCAAAAAAAATTAAATGTTTTCAAAAAAAATGATTTTATTTCGTGAATAGTAAGAGAAATGTCTCACGGAGAATGTCATTGGTGCGTAAATTGTGTAAAATGCTGTTATTGTTTGATGAATAGTAACAGAAATTACTCCGAGAGAACTTTCTCCTCGAGAAAACAGGTGCGGATGCTCTAATTTGAGGCCTTGTAAGATAATCTAATAATATACGTTGAACCGGGTAGCTTGATCCCAAGTTATTTGGAGCTTTCCTCTCTATTTGTAGCCTACGCGTCTGCTCTATATCTAACAAGTGGGTGTTGTGGCGTGGGGCCAGCATTATTAATTGTGTTTTGCTTTTTGGGTGACTGTATGTTGCTTGTACTATCCATGTTCTTATTTATCTTTATTTATAACTCAGTTAACAGAACCTTCGATACATTAAAATTAGGGAAGTGGAGAACTACATTACTTTCTATCCAGTTACAAAAAACAGTAATTTGCTTACTTTGTCCAATCAAATTTGAAATTCTGTTTAAATGATCCTTTTTTAGGCTCATTCTCTCATGATTCTATGATCATTGATGTATTTAATTGGACTCGTAGTGACTCTATTACCAGATTAAAGTGAAGTGTGATATGTGGTCGGAATTTCAAAGGAAGGGTCAGTGTTGTATCGTAAAGGTTGTGTTGCTTGGTTTAAGTTTCATATGACTTTTGGCGATGTAATCCCAGTGTACATAAGATTATAAAAGGGCAGGGTTTCAGTGACTCTATTACAAAAGTAGCTTTCTTGGATGGTAATTGTCGGTTCCTATTGCATTATCATCCTACTTTATGGCAACACTTTGAGTCAGTTTTGAGATCAAGTTGGAACAGGATTGTGTTATGATATGAATCTTATAGACCGCAATGGAGTATTTGTAAATGATTCAAAAGCTTAAATTTTGTTGATTGGAGTTGAACCGTGAAATTTTCACTTTCTTGGAGTTCCACGCATTTAATAAGATCATAATCTGTACTTAGATGCTTAATTCTAGGATTTGGTACAGCAAGACGAATTTTAACGCTGCAGGATTTGGACTAGGAATAGAATATAAGTATTTATTAACCTCGACCATAATTGTCATGATGCCGCCACCTTTGCGACGCTTAGTCGGCCCGGTGCTTTATCATGGAAATGAGAGGGGTTGTTCCTATAGAAATATTCAGATGGTGGTGGTATATGTTTGTCAAAAGATGATATTTCATTAAGTTCTTTACCCTTTGGATCAGTGGCGGATCCAGAGATTCGAGAAAGGGGAGTCACAAAATAAAAGTCGTGACATAATTTAAACATCCATCTTATATAAAACGATACCTATAATTCATTTCATTTTATACAAAAAGAGGTCACCAACTCATTATGTATGGCTACAAAATGAAATAGTCTGTTTGACCACAAAAGAAGTCATTACTAGAACTAAAAATCATTGGTATTGGATCGTTAGGTTAGCTTTCCCCCTCAGGTAAGGAAGTGGTGTCATCCCCGAGAGGTAAGGCAGCAGCGGAATGAAATAAACAGATAAAGATCAAATGACTCACACGTTCGTATATAGTGGAAACCTTAGCACCAATTGGTAGCTAAGTAAAATCACTACCTTCCAGTTTTCTACTGGAAAGATTTGTGAAAAAGATGTTTTGTATTGAGGATATACTTGTTGGTTACAAAGCTTCTAAGCACCTACTCGTACTCTCCGTACTCAGCTTTGCTTAGCCTTTGAATCTGCCAACTCAACCCAACCCTTAAGCACACTCCTTCTCACCTTCGAGATCTTCCAATCTCAATGCTCTGCGTTCTTGAATCACTTCACTTGCTCGCTCGATCTCTTCTCTCAAAAATCACACACACTTCGCTTCTCTTTTCTTCAATCTTTAAAACCTTACGGTTCCAGCAATCTCGCAAGCTTCGGTGTAGAGATCTTTTTGGGATCTCTAATTGATCTTGACATTGATTATGTTCTCTCTTAAGATTGGGAAGCAAATCAATTAAGGATAGATTTGCTTCCTAATTTAGAGAGAAACACATCAATTGTGATCCTGAAAATACCCATGCTATTTTTTGGATTGATAGCATATTCCCATAAATATGTGCTCAATATTTTCTGGATCTCCTCAATGATTTTGATCCTGCTGGAGTAAGAAGATCTTTTAGTGTATTAATGTAGCCTCATGCGCATTAATCATCAAAACTTCAGAATCCAACAAATTCCCCCTTTTGATGATGACAAACACTTCTTCGAGAGACATAAAAAAACATCATACAAATATGTCATGCAAGAGTATTTTTTATCTGGTGCAGTACTGGTTCGTTCCCTCTCAGACAATTATGTGTAACAAAATTCCGAGGTATAGCATGTTTGTCTTTACCTGTCAGGTATAGCACTGGTTAGTTCCCCCTCAGAAAAACATGTGTATAGAGATGAATATTACACTTCCCCCTCAGACGGTGCATTCCCTGTATAACTTCCCCCGTTTGGCATCATCAAAGAGAATTCGTTAGCAACAAGTTAAAGACTACATCAATTTAGAAACCCCTTTATCAATCAAAATCGGATGCCATACTAAGTGGCGCCAACCGCAAGTCAGGAGGCATAATCTAAGACTAACATAGATAACAGGTAGCGCATGATTGAGGAACAAAGGAATAGCAAGGAATGGGTATAATGAGGCAGGGAAACAAGGAGGGGTTGAACCATAAGAGCATAAACCGACACCGGGCATCACAGATAATTTCTTGCAGTTGTGCGAGTAGCTCTACCAAGGAGATAACCATACCCTTCAGCCTCTTAATACCCTCCATAACGGGATGACATATTCTTGAGGGACATTTGAATGAGCAGCGCTCTGTATTCCTTCCACCGGGAACACCACCTTGATAGCTTTGCATTTTGAAGCCTCCTTTATTCAACTGACCCCAGAGGGAACATATACCTCATTTTATCGCAGTTATCATCTGTGAGTCCTTTCCATGCACGGATCTCCTTCTCTGCTTGGTATATGACTATTAATGAGAAAGAGCTTTACTAAACAGGGATGTGTCATGCCATGTTTACCCATGTTGCGGATATGTGATGTATCATGATCTAGGCAAGGTTGAGATGCGCCCTCTTTAGTAGGTAAGCTCCCTGATTTTAAGAAGCACCAAGACCTGGAAATCAAATCCCTCAAATCTGTCTAGTTTCTTTCTTTGTCCTTTTTTTTGGTTTATGTTTTCCCTTGCTGTCTCTCTGATGCGCGCGTCGTTGTGCGCGTTCAAATTAATTCCTTCCTCTTCCACTTAGTACAGCGGTTAAGTCGGGGTCGAATCCACAGGGAGCAAGTAGATTAGCTTTAACTAGTAACCTGCACTTACGAAAACTGGGGGTGTGAGTGATTGGGGTTGCGCAATGCGCGAGTAAACAGTAGTAAACGCAGGAATTGCACTAGCCGTGCGCAGGCAGTAGAGATTAAATACTATGACTATGAAAAGTATCGGCACAGACAATCCTCTATGAATGTATTCCCTATCATTGACTCTAAACGTCTATAGTTTGATTTACTGAAGTTAGTGTCCGATCAAGGCTTCCTAACTTATGCGCATGTTCTGATCAAAGTTCATGAGCTATTAATTCTTAAGACTAGTCTAAGCAGCTACGAATCCTGTCACATTAGCAGCTGATTATCCTAGCGCGTTACTCCTAGTTGTCACCGTCAGGCTATTCAACTAGTTTAACATATAACAAACAAGCAACAAGAGTAAGATTGCGGTTCAAGGCTTCCCCTACTCATGCAACTAGCTGTCAACAGTGTGCACAGAATTAATATAAGCAAACAAGCTATGCATTAAGCGCAAGTCTCAAAGGAAATACTCATAGATTCATGCCCAACCGATACTAAGCGTTTAGCTAGACATGCTAGTAGTAAACATCATAGAAACAGTAAATAATATCTAAAGTATCGAAGAAACAGCAACAAGCAGGTGCGTGCAGGTTGCAGTGTCTCGGCTGGCGCAGTCGGCTAGCGCAGGTCCTCGCAATAGCTCGTGTATTTTTCTGTTTTGCTGCTCTCTCGTGTGCTGTGATGATGATCAAACCCTAGCCTTCCTCTACTTATATACTACTCATGAGGCCCATCCTTGGCAACTTCCAAATCTGGTGGTGTCAAGATTTGGAAACACCACTATCTGCGCATGGCGTACGGCACCTTGGTTAGCGCAATCGGTTAGCGCACCGTAGTCGACTCTGCCAACTTCTCTGTTTACGCTGCTAGCTCCGCAGGCTGTGTGATGCGCGTCTCAAACGCTGCCTGTTAGCGCGTATCCGACTTAGGCCCTCGTTTTGCCCTACAATACAAAAACACTGGAAACCAGTAATCTTGTACACAAAATAATGCAAACAAGCATAAGGTTAGGATCTAAATAATGTGTATAAATAGGCTCTATCACTCTCCATTTGATTCCGCTTGATAACTCCAGCTCGAAACTGTCTGTTCAGTTCAGATACTCGGTTCGAGTCTTATGGTTCAATCAAGGAGGGGTATGATGCGGTTGAGTTACCCAAGTGGTACAAGAGAGGCATCATACAAACAAGAATTTTTAAGTGAGAGAGTATGTGAGCAATATGTGAGTACCTCAAGATTGATCGCCCCAGTTTTAATATAACAATGGGCTCATAGGGGCATCAGATCCTGAGCAGCTAAGGTTGGCTTTAGAGATCTTCCTTGGCTTGTAGAGGGGGATCAATATTCTGGAAGACTCATTAGGTCTAGAAGGAAACTCATCATATCTTTCTGGAACCAGTGTTAGACAAAGAATATGATACCTATATGCTTAAGATGCTACAATGCAACAGCTATCCAAAAGTGATTAAAAAATGGTGTTTCAGAAATAAATGCAATCTCGAACAGATACTTACGTATGCTTTTCATAGCCAGTCATTGAAGAAGTATGACAGGGAACACACATATCAGATGAGGGAAGTCATACCTAGCTCCAGACGCAATTTTTCAAAGGGTTCTCTATTCAATTCTTAGGTGAATGTGGCAGCTACTTAATCCTCTGTGCGACAAAACCTTATTGTTACAAGCCCCTTTTCACGCAGAAAATGATATCATATCTTTATGAGTTTAGTACGTGAGAACTGCATAGGGTTCTTTAAGATATTTATGGAAATGGAATTATCACAAAATATAAGAGAATGATAAATATTGAAACCATAGTGACTTAGTTGTTGTCAGAAGTTGTGAGTCAGTACACGGCAGCTACACATTCGACTTGACCAGTGGATATCGCAATGGAGTTCTATTTATTTGAACCCCATGAGGTAAGGCAGAGGCCTAGGATTTGAGTCACTCCTTATGCGGACTTTCGATCGGTTCTGCTTCTAGCATAGTCTCATCTGTAAATCCTGGAAGTCGCAGGATCCCCCTTTGGGATACCATAGGCAGAGCGCATATGTACCTTTCGGGTAACGCAGTATTCGCTTTACCACTTCCACATGTGTCTCTCTTGGATCAACCTGAGAACAAGCACATAAGCAAACACTAAACATAAGTAGAGATCCAATCATTCCTCCATGCAGAGTTGAATTTAAGGTGGGGGAGCTGTCATTCTTTCCCTGGGACTCATTTGGGGACATGGGAGTGTGGTACGTCTAGGAAATGCCCATTCCGAACTTCTTGAGTATTTCCTGAGACACTTTTGTTGATGGATCCGACTCCCATCTTGACCTTGTACCACTGTACCACCAGTGTATGCTTTTCTTCCCTAAGGGGGAACAAAGTCTTATCTACCTCCTTTTTTAGATTGCCGTTTAAAAGGGCAGTCTTGACGTCTATTTGCTGCAAGATGAAGCCAGGATAAGTAGGATAAATAATAAATAGACGAATAGCTTCTAACCTGGCTACATGGCTAAAGGTCTCGTCGTAGTCGATTCCTTCTTACTGATTGTATCATTTGACTACTAGTCAGCCACTATTTTGGGTTTTAGATTTGGAGGCGGCCGAACTGTTCTCCTGTAGGAAGTGGTTCTTTGTTCAGGCTGCGTGTCATCCTGAGTTTGTTCCTCGATAGGTACTGAAGCCTCTTCCTCTTCCCTCTGAGGTAATGCTCCAATCTCTTCCCGTTGAGGGGATGCTTCTTATGTTTCCTCATTATGGGTGAGGAACCTGACTCTTGTACCTGCTCACCCTTCGAAGTGTTGTTTGAGTGAGTTGAACTATCCTTGGTTTCTGGTCATGTGTTTCGAGCAGCGCTGTCAATATACCAGGGACGGAACCTCACTCTTACTTGCAAGGAAAATGTCAATTTTTTCATACCCATACAAGCTTGGGCTTACTGGGTTTAGAGAAGAGCTGGAATTTTGTCGGAGTATTGGGAAGTTCAATCTTGATTCTTGAAGAGGTTCTGGGTTTTCTATAGGTGACTATTCCATAGATATTCCAATTCTTTTCCTCGAGTTTCCTTAACTGGTGGCAGTCTCTTCTGTAGTGACCTTCCTTACCACAATGCCAGCACGTGCGATGACACTTCAGTCCTACATATTTGCTCCTTTCGGCAAGGACGGATTTGTTATTCTTTCTGGCTTGAAGATCAATGCTGAAAGGTTTTTTGTTCATAGCTTGCTTCTTTCTGATTGCATACGCCTTCTTTGCATTGAAGGGAACAAAGTCTTCAGACGGATACCTGTTCAGGGATCTGTTACCTGGTAGGGAATTCTGGCATGAGCAGTTGCATATTTTCTTTGATCTTGTCTTACTCGTTAGAGCAGACTCTTCCTTCGCGAATCCAATTCCCAGTCGGGTAAAGTGTTTTGAGAAATCTGTGTGCTGTTCTTCGGCTCTTATGTTCTCTTGTTCCTTTATCCATTGTTCTTTCTTTTCGGCCTCACCTTCTCTAATATTATTTAAAGTGCGCAGCAGCTCTGTATTGTTAGTCTTTAGTTGTGTCAGGATTCCCTCCAGATGTTTGATGTTGGTCAGGTGCTCCTCACAGGTGTGGCAATGATCCACTTATGGTTCTCTTTCCATTCGCATGACCTCATGCTCTTTTATCCTCTGTTCTTTTCTCTCAGCTTCTTCTCTGGCTTCTTTTAAGGATTGTAGCAGCTCTGTTGTGTCTATCTTTAGTGCTGTCACGTTGGTTTTGAGATTTTTGACCTTGAGCAGATGTACCTTACAGGTGTGACACTTATCTTTCCCCGTCTCCTTTTAGTTCTCAAGCAACATTGCTTTATTGGCCCAAAAAGTGTTATTCTAAATCATTCCATCAATCAAATCATCCTTTTCTTCTATGATCTGGCTGAGTCGATCGTTCTCCTTCACTAAGCCTTTTATTACATCAATGAATTCAGCATTATTGAGTGAGGAAAGATAGGTTACCTTAGAGGTATTTGAGTGAGCCATCAGGCATGCTTCCTTGGTTGATTGATCACCATCGCTGTCATCTTCAGATTCCCCCAAGTCGCAAGCATGGCTTGTACACTCTTCTGAGCTGGCTGCTCACCATTTCTTTTCTTGATATAGTTCTTTGCCATGTGCCCTTTGCGTTGACAGTGATAACACAAAATGTCCTTGTTTCCCTCAGAGGTAAGTCTCTGGTCTGGCTTTTTCTTGGCAAAGTTTCGTTCGCCATTAATTCTCGCCATCTTGAATGCTCTTGTCATTTGTGCTGTGGTCTCGTCTTTGTCCTCATCATGTTCGTCTGTCTGTGCGAGGTCAAAAGCCTTCTCTATTTTGAGTGTGATGGAGTTGGTTTTGTCTGGTTCCCTTCTTGCCAATTTTCTCTCTATGATTCCTTTATTGCTCTGAAGGCTTGCTACCAGTTCTTCCAGCGTTAACTTTTTGATGTTGCTCTGCGCCTGTAGAGCCAAAGTTACTGCATCCCACTTGTCATTCAGAGCCTACAAGAATTGGTGAGTCACTTTCCATTCTGGAAGGGTTTCTCCTAGAAACTCCATTTTACCAACATATGTTTGAAAGCGGGTATGGAAGTCCTCCAGTGATTCGTTCTTGCCCTGTACCGCACTCTCATAGTCTTTTACAGCTGCGATAATTCTATTTTTCTTAATGTCATCGTTTCCTTCGTAAAGTCTCAGGAGTTCATTCCAGATGTCTTGAGTTGTCTTGTACCTCATGACCTTCTTCAAATCTCCGGGGGAGAGTGCAGCGTAAAGAACTTTCTTAGCTCGGTAGTTCTTCTCTAGGGCTTTGTAGTCTTCATCCTTATAATCCTCTTTCTTCTTTTCTTTTGTGGGGTCGGTGGTGTCTCTGATAGGTATCGGTCCCTGTTCAATCACCCTCCAGAGCTGTCCATCTAGTGAGCAAATGTGGGCTTCAATTTGTTGGGTCCACCAATCATATTCACCAGGTTTGAGAACAGGTGGTTTCCAATGAGTCGTTGATAGAGCTGTTCGCGGCCATTTATCCTGCAAAACTAACACAAATCTAGAGTCTTGGCTCTGATACCAACTGTTGGATCGTTAGGTTAGTTTTGCCCCTCAGGTAAGGAAGTGGTGTCTTCCCTGAGAGGTAAGGCAGCAGCAAAATGAAATAAATAGATAAAGATCAAATGGCTTACACGTTTGTATATAGTGGAAACATTAGCACCAATTGGTAGCTAAGTAAAACCATTACCTTCCAGTTTTCTACTGGAGGGATTTGTGAAAGGAGATGCTTTTTATTGAGGATATACTTGTTGGTTACAAAGCTTCTAAGCACCTAACTCGTACTCTCCGTACTTAGCTTTGCTTAGCCTTTGAATCTGCCAACTCAACCCAACCCTTAAGCACACTCCTTCTCACCTTCGACATCTTCCAATCTCAATGCTCTGCGTTCTTGAATCACTTCACTTGCTCGCTCGATCTCTTCTCTCAAAAATCACACACATTTCGCTTCTCTTTTCTTCAATCTTTAAAACCTTACGGTTCCAGCAATCTCGCAAGCTTCGGTGTAGAGATCTTTTTGGGATCTCTAATTGATCTTGAATTGATTATGTTCTCTCTTAAGATTGGGAAGCAAATCAATTAAGGATAGGTTTGCTTCCTAATTTAGAGAGAAACACATCAATTGTTATCCTGAAAATACTCATGCTATCTTCTGGATTGATAACATATTCTCATAAATATATTCTCAATATTTTCTGGATCTCCTAAATGATTTTGATCCTGCTAGAGTAAGAAGATCTTTTAGTGTATTAACGCCTCCTGCGCATTAAATCCACTCATTATCTAAGTGTTTGTAATCATCAAAACTTCAGAATCCAACAATTGGATCACTCTAGCTCTGGCCGTAGTATAGGAGGTAAGCCTTGCGAGTCTTCATGCTCTGAAAATACTGCATAATAACTTCATTATCAATGCTCTTAATCACGTCCCTCTCAATATAGCAAACCAAACAATTATTGAGAAAAACATCTCCAACTTCTTATGTAAATCTGTCTTGACAATCTTCATTACCGAGAAGGATCTTTTCATAGTAGCAGTCACAACTGGTAACACCAAAATCAACTCAATAATACAATATACTAAGGGAAACGCAGTGTGGTATCTAGCCTCAATCATCTTTTTAGCAACATCTCCAATATCTTGTAGCAAAGAAAAGTTATCATTTTCTCGCGTCTCATAAATTCAACCCTTAAGTTCTTCTTCAAGCTCCATTAAAGCACAATTAGAGAACTCTTGCGGATACAACCCCGCAAGTCGAATTATCTTTGAATCATTGAATTTTTAGGAATTCATCCTTTCTTTTGCAAGAAGCACCAACCATGTTTGTAATCATAGATAAATACTCTAAAAAATCACGCACAAATTGATTACTTTGTGCAATGGCCACAACAACAAATTAGAGTTGGTGAGCAAAACAATGAATGTACATTGCACATAGATTTTCATGCAAGATTGCCTATGATAAAAAAATAAATAGAGGAAACAAATCTAGGGTGTTTCTTTCTCTCACTTTAACTGAAAAATAGACTACACTTTGACTTACCCAACAAGACAGCAATCCAAAAATCGTAGGCTTTGAAGTGGTGAACTGGGGTTATCAGGAGTGGACTGCGAAGGTGTTTGACAAGCACATGAAAATTGAAAGGGACAGGAAATGGAGAGGGAGAGGGAGAGATGTTGAGGCTGCTTAAAATAGGGATGGAGTGCTATGAATGGAGCTTGGAAAAAAGATGGAGCTTTAAAGAGGCTGTGGAGAAGATTGAAGCTTTGAAGGTGATTTGTGTTCTTCAAGAGGCTGCGGACAGGAAATGGCTTTAAAGATTGAGGTTGAGGATTTATTAATATTAATTATTTTTTAATTTTTTAAAATTTTGAGGAGAGGGTCTGGGGGATCCGCCCCTGCTTTGGATCCTTGCGCATGCCTCTCAATGTTCACGCTTGATTTATTATTTAATTGGGCTGAAATTGTTTTCTGTTGTTAAGAAGAAGTTCTGATTCGAGGCTCTATTCTTTTTGAACGTAGTCTATGATTTACCCTTTATGATTCTGCATTTGTATAATTGATTATAATTTGCTCGTGTTAAAATATGTAAAAACTGTCATTGTTATCTCTTTTCCATAAATTAGCCAAAGAATTTGGCATTCCCATCGACTTACTATTTCACAGCGATTAGTTACAATATGTGGTTCACATGCTGGGATTGTAGATTATGTTTGTTTGTTATGGATTTGGCTATAGAGAGATTTCACCGCAAAGGAAATGCGTCTCACTTTATTTCTTTTTTACATTATTTATATACTTTATTTTGTTTGTTTATATCATATTATATATAGAGAGGAGCGCTAACATAAGGCCCCTCATAAGATATATCTATAATCTATTTTTTGGGTATTGATCCAATAATCCACATATTGGCATGTATCCCTACTATTTCACTATTAGTTGAATTTCAATTCTAAATAAACTAGAAAGGGCATTTGAGTTTACTCATTCATCATTTTCAAACCCCCTATCATTGTTCAAGTATCTCTTTGATTCTTTCTTCTATCATGTGCCTCACTATTCATAATATTATTTTTATCAAATTATAATTTATTTTAACACAATTAATTATTATGCACTTTAGGTTTTTAGAAGATTTGAGCAGTACATACTAATGCACTTTATCAATTGACAATTATTAATTCGCTTTTGGAAAAAATGAATATTAAAATGTATTAGATGCATAACAAAATTCAATGCACTTTGTGTGTCTAAGTGTCTGTTCTTTAGAACTTAAATTTTCAATATTTAAGATAATTAAATTAAGTTAAATTAAATTAAATTCAGTTAAGTTAAGTACTTTTGTGAACATTGTTTAAAAAATTACTTCCTCTTTTTGTTTCTCAATACAATGTGCAATGAAATGTTCTTTGCTTTATGAAAAAGTGGTGTAAAGTAAAACTTTCTTATATATAATAAAATATGATAAACAACTAGTATGATAATGAAAGATTTTTCATTTTATTAAATGAAGTTTGATAATTTACATACAAGACGTGTTATATATTATCATCTTCGTCCATCATATCTTCAGGTTTATTGTCAGGATATGCTAGCATAATTTCAGATGCTATGAAGTTTCGCACCTAATTCATCTGTTCTTTTTGAATTAAATTGAAGAGATTAGAATCAATCAACCCTTGCACCAACTCATGTTCTAACATACATATCCTCAGATTATGCATGCAAATAAAGTTATGTAGAGTAAAAGCAGCTAGAATTATATCTATTTGGCGCACATCTGAAGCTTGAGGCATGTCTCTAAGTATTCTCCAGGTGTTTTTTAGAACACCAAATGCTCTTTCGATGGTCGTCCGCAATGAAGAATGATGGTAATTGAATTTTTTATAAATTCCATGTGCTACCTGACCATTCCTGAATGCGGGCATATGATAACGAACATGTTTGTTTTTGTACAGAACCAAATACCCCAGTGTATTTAGATAATCAGAGTGCACCAAATAATATTTACATGTCCAAGTGCAATAGACGTAACATTATGATTTTACAACGTACCACAATGTATTTTAGAACTATCAGAGTAATTTTTATACCTGGTGGAGGATGTGGGAAACAATAGTTCGATTGGGTTAATGAGTCTCTCCAAACTGTTTGGTCGGGCACACTTCCTTCCCAACCGATGTGTACGTATGTAAAAAGCATATCAATAGAACAACATGCAAAAATGTTCCATGTTTTGATTCCCTTACGTCCTCGATACTGAACATCTTGAATGTCACCCAACACCGATTCGATATGACTGCCGTCAAGAGCACCAATACAATCCTGCACATAAGAGTTATCAAGTATTACACATGAATCGTATTCATATAAATAATGCAATTTTTAATAGTTGGGACATATACTACGATAAATGTGACGTACCTTGAAAAAGGTGAATACAGGCTGCTATTAGCAATTTTGTTGGGTACTAAATTCAACAATGTATGTGGTTTAACTATGTCGAATGACAGATTCTTCAATGCATCTAATGAAAGAATAAAATACTTGTGAATCGTGGACGAGGAATGTTTAAATGTATCAGCAACATCTCGATATGAAGCTCCTTTCACCAATATATATAGATACATCCCAACTTGTTCCAATGCCTTGATATGCCTGCTACCTGCTAAAAGTTGTCTCGCCAATATTAAGTTGACCAGTTCAAGTACCATATCAGTTGTTAATCTTAATTGTTCATGACACAAACGAGGATGCAAAAATACCAATATGTGCATATATTCAACACCATTTTCACCTCCCGACTCCAAATCATCTCTCTTTGGCTTATCAGCCACCAATTCTGACAACCTTTCAAGCTCAACCCGTCGATAATGTTTGACGAAATCCGTCCATTTATCACGTTGATGTTTGTTTCAAGTACACTCGTCAACACAAACGTCAACGTGATAATGTTAAACAACAACTCTCAAATGTCACACAACTTCACTGAGCAGTTCCCAACAACACCAAATGTCACGCAACATCACTGAGCAACATCACTGCTGCTTTCGGCTGGTTTAGGGTAGGAGTGTCGGCTGGTGAAGGAATTGGTGTGAAGAGCATCGATGGATTGTTGAATGGTTCAAATGAAGATGAAGGAATTGGAGTGAAGAGTTTCGGTGAAGGAATTGGTTTAGGGTAGGAGTGTCGGCGGCCAATTATTGAAGATGATGGATTGTTTTATGGTTCAATTGAAATGGAACGAATCAGACCAACCTTGTTCAATCAAAAATAACGAAATCAATCCGAACCAAAATACAATCCTTCTTCAATCAATGTCTAAATTCATTCTTGTATTCTTTGCAAATTTCATTTATGTGAACACCCACATAATTACAGTATTTTAACTCAAGTACTTAAGTTAAGTTAAGTATAAGTTCAATTCTAAAGAACAAACCCTAAATCACGAAAAAAGAACTATAGCATGTGTTTCGCTTAAGTAAAAATACTTTGATGAGATTTGACTGGAGAGAAAATTAAAATGCAAACTGACTCTACTATTCTAAGGTTCTTTTCTACTTTTGGATCAAATGAGGCAATACGCTTTAGGCAACACATTGAATATGTAGATTCTAGTGGATTTAGGAAATGCACTTTTGCTACTATCTATCGTAATTTGCTAGTTTATTTGAGCATGTATGTAACAATGCATTTTAGGTTTTTGGAGGATTTAATATAATATGTAGCAAGGCACTTGACTACTATTATACTTTGCTAGATTATTTAAACATATTTGTAGCAATGCGCTTTAATAATGGACATTAACAATGCACTTTTTGAAAATATTTTGTATTTAAGTGTATTACATTGATAACTTAAACTCAATGCACTTTGTGTAGTGAGAACATTCAAAGTCAATATAGTAAAATAGGTTTCACATTCACTAAAATGGGTTTTGCTATAATGATAGTTTGAAGATTTGACTGGACAGCGAAAATCAAAGTGCAAATTGAATCTACTGCCATTAGATGCCAAAAAGATGTTCATTTGCTTACTTAATTCATTTGCTACAATGAGTGTTGATCAAATGGCTCACGAAGTACCTTAGAGACGTATCTTATTATGAGACCTCAATTGAACGTCCTATATATATATAGGGTTAGGATCGGATACGACCCCCTCCAAACTTACAAACTTGGTCCCAATGCTAGCAATTAATCATGAAGAATCGATGGATGAGATTAATGGGCCCAAATAAAATAAAATTATCCTTAAATGAATAACATGGAAAAAAATAGTCACAAAGCATCCAAACTATTCATCTGCTCGTTATGTTCTCATCTCGTCTTCTCCACCCCATCTTCATCGACGTCGAAGTTGTCGAAATCATCAGCCATTTTTGATCTCGTCCGTTCAACTTTATTCGTGATTAGTTTCAATTCTGACGGTTGACGTACTGCATGTATTGATTTCGTCATCGTATTCAATTTTTTTTATAGATTATGTTCATTAAAATACCATGTTGGTTGTTCATCAATGAATTGTAATCTGTTTTTTTTTTCTTACAGAGATGACTGGCCACAACACGAGTCGTATCTTATCAATACAACGAAAAAATAACTTTTCAGATTAGGTTCATCAGCTTATTTTTTATGTTCATCATTTTTCTGTTGTTCATATTGATTCATACCGGTTTATATATGAATAAAATTGATGAATAGTGTTATAATAAATTCAATATGTTGTATAGGTGTTCAAATCACTGAACATACCCATCAAACTGATGAAAACAATCCAAATTTAATTAATTTAATTTTTTTGCCTTATAATGAACATGAAGCAGATGCTAATCGGTCACATCAAACTAATGAATACATTTTCCAAATTATAGAAAAAGCTATCAGACATATTACTAATATGAATTTAAACTACATGTGTTCATTTATTTGATTATGATGTTCTTCAATTTGTTGTTAATTCATATTGATTCATGCCGGTTTATATATGAACCACACTGAAAAATATTATTATGAGAAATTTGAACTGATGAATTTTATCAATTACACATATAAATTTAATCGTATATAGTGTATAGTAATGTATTCAAATCAGTGAACCATTTACAATCCCAGCATAATGGGGAATCCTAGTACTTTGTGCTTGTTGAATTCCTAGAAGTAAAATTTGCTGGAAATAATCTAGAATCAAACTATTAGTGGAAAAGTATTATAGTAGCATATATAGTAGTTAAGACTCTGAAACAGAGAAGTCTCGACCAACTAGTAAAATTTTGCCCGTCATCATGTTAGAAATCTTAAAGTTTAAACACAAACTGCCAACCGCCACCAAAAGCCCTAAACGCCTTTACCCAGCTCAAGAGTACAAAGGCGAGAATAGACTTTGTCTAAACCCTTTCGACCTCTTATCATGCCAAATCCAACTAATCCAACAATCAAGTGTACTACTGTATTGTCTACTCAACACTTGGTTACTTTTGGTATGCACTAGATATTTGATCGGTTGAATTCCCGATCGATTTTCGCATGCGTTTATTGATCGTTTTCATTCATTTTTGGAGTATTATGACCATTATGCACTCTCTCCTTCTTGTTTCAGGGCCAATCAGCTTAGGCGCCATGGAGAGTAAAGTTAGAGGCAACTGCATGCAAAAGAGCCGAGGAAATGTCAAATTGCCCCAAGCCCGTATTGACCGTATCTCCCGGACTGACCGTATCCATACGGCCGACATGGTTGATACGACCGTGTCGAAGCTTCTGTTTTTCCATGAGGTCGAATTGATCGTAGTGGCCGCGTGACGCGTATCGGTCGTATCGACCGTATTGATATGACCGATACGGACAGCTCAGCTTATTTTCACTGAATTTGAATCGCTAAAAAAAAAAGAAGAAGAAAGAAGGAGAGGATTGGACGGGGAAGGACGAACGAGACTGGGTGGAAGGACGAACAAGACTGAGAGGAGGACGAACGAGAGAAGAAAAGAAGGAAGAAAAGAGGTGTTTCGATCCTTACGTTACTCTAGTGAGTGGTTGTAATCGTTTGTTTTCATTAGAGAATTTGATTAGTAACTGGATCTTTATATATGAAAGCAATGAAAACATTTTCCATGTATCGTGAGTAATCTACTTCGTTCCAAGGTTTGATGAATCTTGTCTAGTGTGTTCAAAAGTATTGTGATGATGTTCTAAATGAAAGTTTAGGTGGATGATTGACGGATTACAGTTTACTCAAGTATGTTAAGTTATGCATGCTAGATCTTTGAAAGAATGCTAGCATGAAATCCGTTTTAACTTAAGTACGTTATTGAGAGATACATACTTAGGAAAGACGAGAGTAAAACCGGCTTTGATCTTATTGACATACGAAAGTAGCGAAAGAGATAAGTTAGAGGTTAGGTAAGCTTAATCTGAACTCTTTTGAAATCGGGATTTCCCCAAATTCCCCAAATCTTCTCCACCCTCGCGCGACCACCGATCCGCACTAGAGCCACACTCCCAGCGACCTCCTAGCCAGTCGCCTACTTGGTCCTCACTCCGCTCACACTCCAAGCCGTCGCGACCTTGGCCAGCACCGCGCTAAGCCGCTCGACCGTTCCTCAAATTTTCCGCCAGCTTGCTTCGATCGAGCAGCTCGACCTCTACTCAGTTCTCCAGCTCTGCTCCAGCCATCCTTCGCCTGCGCGCTCAGCAGCCATCGCTCAGTCCGGGCCACTCCGCACTCAATCACTCCAACACAAGCTCCGCGGCCCTGACCTGGTTCCACCAGATGCACAATTGATCGCTCATTCAACCACTCAACCTCAGGCCCTCACTCCCAGCTCGTTTCTCAGTTCCGCAATCAACAATGCCGCCCACAAAGAAGCCCACGACTGGCAGGAAGAAGAACATTGTCCGTCGTCCCGTTCTATCCCCTCCATTCCCTAAGACATACAAGTTCATCAATCCAATGTCCGCGGAGTGGCTTCAGCACATCCTGGACAGAAAGAAAGAAATCTTACCCACCTCCATGCCCGACTTAAAGACAATGCACAGGTTCTCTACCTTTGACTCAGTTAACAGCCGGCTACAACAGTTCGGTCTTGGGATGCTTGTGGGGGTAAAAATGCCGACTCATAAAAACATGGTGTACGAGTTTATTGCTTCCTTTGAAGCTATGGCCGAAGGGCAGAGAGTGACTACCTGGAAATTTCAATTGGGGAATGAAGAGCGCCACCTATCTAGAGAGGACCTCTGATCGCGCGTCGTTGTGCGCGTCAAATATAATTCCTTCCTCTCCCACTAGTACAGCGGTTAAGTAAGGGTCGATCTCCACAGGGAGCAAGCAGTGAGTCTTAGCCAGTAACCTACACTTAAGAAAACGGGGGTTGCGTGAGCGATTGGGGGTTTTGCGCGATGCGCGAGTAACAGCGAATATCGTAACGCGGGGAATTGCACTAGACGTGCGCAAGCAGTAGAGATTAAATACTATATTTATGAGAAGTATTGGGCAGACAATCCTCTATGAATGCATTCCTTATCATCGACTCTAAACATCTATAGTTTATGTTTTACTTGGGTTAGTGTCCGGTAAAGGCTTCCTAACACGTGCGCATGTTCCGTTCAAAGTTCATGTGCTATTAATCCTTAGAACTAGACTAAACAGCTGCGAATCCTGTCACAGTAGCAACTGTCTACGCTAACTCGTTACTCCTAACTGTCACGGTAAGTTTGCGGTTCAAGGCTTCCCCTACGCATGCAACTAGTTTAACATGTGACAAGCGAGCTACACCAGTAAGTTTGCGGTTCAAGGCTTCCCCTACTCATGCAACTAACTGTCTCAGTACGCACAGAATTAATACAAGTAAATAAACTATGCATTAAGCTCAAGTCTCAAAGGAATACATCACAGATTCATGCCCGACCAACACTGAGTGTTTAGCTAGACATGCTAGTGGTAAACATCATAAAATAGTAAGTAATAACTAATGAATCCAAGAAAATGGTAGCAAACAGTGCGTGCAGTGTCTTCTCTCGGCTGGCGCAGTCGGCTGGCGCAAATCTCCTCAACAAGTCCGTGTGTTTTCCAGTTCTGCCGCACAGTGCCTCCTTGCGTCCTCTGGTGCCTCTGGAACAGCAGTCTTTTCGAACTCTCTGAAACCCTAGACTTTCTTCCTTCATATACTGCTCAGGAGGTTCATCTTTTGGCAACTTCCAAATCTGGTCACTGGGACTTTGCGCCTGGCGCACTGGTTGGCGCAATCGGGTAGCGCACCTCTGCTGTCTTTCGCCATTTCTTCTTTTGTTTGCGCCGCTAGCTCCACAGGCTGATCTTTCACTCCTAGAACGCTGCCTGTTAGCGCGTATCCGACTTAAGGACTCGTTCTGACCTGATATACAAAAACATTGGAAACGAGTAATCTTGCTCATAAAATATTGCAAACAAGCATAGGGTTATGATCTAAATAACGTGTATAACTAGGCTCTATCAAACCCCCCACACTTGCCCCTTGTTCGTCCCGAACAAGTACTGAAACGCGGATACAATTACCTTTTCTGGAGACTAGCGCACAGCCTTGCATTCTAGCGCAAAACGCACAGTTGCTCAACTTGTGCTGCTCTATCACCTGCGCACAACTGCACTCAATAGTTTTAATATAATAATCCCGAAATTTCATTACCTCTCAGCCGGGATGAAGATCTTTGGATGACTGGGAGATAGCTCTTCTTAGGCTCCTGGTTGTCAGCTCCCGCTCCGAAGATAGGTATATGGTTTCTTGCGCGAGCTTCTTCCAGTGCGTGATTCGTTCGCACACTTCCTGGGAACCTGAGCCTTTGATGATATCCTTGTGGTCTTGCGCACGCAGGTACTAAGTAGTGCGCATGCTGATTTTTTTGTAACGCAAATCATCTGCTTCTGCTGGTATTTTTCTTTTGTACAGCTTCTTTTCCAATTTGTTTCATTCCCAGAACAGTTCCAATCTCAGCCTTCGGATAGCAGCTATGGAACTCGTTCCGCTCTCCCTCCTTGGTCTGTCTGCGCCGGTCGGCGCACGCGTTTATATCCGCGCCCGCCTTCCTTAGCTCGGCTTCCAGAGAGAAGGTGGTCTGTTTTCCCACCTCGCCACGCTTTGGGTATTTCGCCTTTGGCATCTGCGTGACTGAGCGCGCTCTTTTGTTCCGAGGGTTGCGAAGCACCGGCCTCCACTAGCGCACTCGACCATATACCTCGTCTTCGAAGCACAAGCGACTAACCGCCTCTCTGGAGCATTTCTATCAACTCCACATCCCCTGTATATCCCAACTAACAGGAGCAGAAAAAACGAAAAAAATTATGCTAAAACAGTAGAGAACGGCGCACGCAATACGGATAGCGCAAAACAAGCTGGAGCGCATGCGCATCCTGCACCTTAGCGCACTATTGCTACTAATTCTCTTCAACTTAAACTAAGCTATACTAAAAATGCTCAAAACATGAAATGTAAGAGTAACGCCCCCCCCCCCCCCCCCCCTCCCACACTTGAACAGAGACGTGTCCCCACGACTCAAGCTCAAGCGCACGGAGGCTGCGCACATGCATGCAATGCAACGAAAATAAAGAACATAAGAATGAACACAAATAGTCACACAAAATATAGCAAGGGGGGTCACAGAATGTAGGGCACAAATATTCAGCACACATAATAGGCAAATAGACGCAGCAAAATAAAAGACACCACCCTAAAGAAAAATCACTGCGCCTGCCCTTGGCCTTAGAAGTCCTCCGAGCTAGACGCAGCCTCTGAATCATGCGCCACCTCCTCGGAAGTATCTGTCAAGGAGTCGGTGCTGGAGGCTGGTGGTACGACGGTGAGGGGATCAGGCTGCGCTCCGAGGTCGTCCTCGGAAAGTGACTCCCATATGGAATCGGAGTCTACGCTGGGAAAGTTAATGGGGGACTCCGGAACAGAAGGCCGGGCAGGGGAAACGGCTGGTGGTGGTACTGGTTCGGGGTCAGGGGTGGGCGCTGCTGCTGGGGCTGCTGGTTCGGGTGCCGGTGCTGACTCTGCTGGGGGTGCTGGGGCTGGTGCTGGAGAGGGCGCTGCTCGACGGCAGAGGTCTGAAGGCGGGAGCTCGTGTGCAACGGTCAAATGAAAAGTGCTAGGAATTTTTTTTTTTTTTAAGTCTGGCCTTATATACCCCCCTCTGGCTAGCGCAACTGACCTGCGCATTGATAGGCGCACGGTCCTGCGCACTTGTGTGACTAAAAAAAAACTACTAAACTCTAAACTAAGCTAAAAACACTCAAAAAAAAAACAAAACAAGCAGAATAAAATGTGCCAAAATAAAACGTGTCGGGTTACCTCCCGACAAGTGCCTTTGTTTAACGTCGTTGGCTCGACGGTACCTCGTTACGTGCCAAGAAGTGCGTCTGCAGCCTCCCCCACTCTTGCTCCTGAGTGTCCTTGCGCCAGTGCTTGTGTTACGATCTCATTGGTCCTGCGCAAAGGATAAAAGGGAAGGTCAGCATGTGATACATTATTCGTAAGGAGGGCAGATGCAGAGGAAGAGGAGATATAGGCGATGGGTGCTAGTTCTCCCTCTGAAGCATCTGGTGGTGCGTCTGGCGCAGCAGCTTGCTCGTCCACTATCTCTGGCTCGGCCAAGTCAATGTTGCGTGCTGCGCCATCCCAAGGTTCGCCCAAGTACCGTTTGACTCTCTGCCCGTTAACCTGAAAACGATGCTGGTGCCCGTCTTCTAATTCAATTGTGCCGTAGGGGAAAACCTTGGTGACGGTGTATGGTCCCGTCCACTTGCTGCGCAGCTTCCCAGGCATGAGCTTCAGGCGTGATGAAAATAATAATACCTGATCGCCTGGTTCAAATGTGCGCCAGAGGATGTGCTTGTCATGAAACGCCTTGGTGCGCGCTTTGTAATCGCGCAGTCCCTCATAGGCGTCCAGGCGCAGCTCTTCTAGTTCGCTCAGCTCAAATGCGCGTTCTTTTCCTGCCTCATCCAAGTTCAAGTTGCAAATACGTAAGGCCCAATATGCCTTGTGCTCGAGCTCCACTGGCAGGTGGCATGCCTTCCCATAGACCAGCCGGAATGGTGAGGTTCCAATGGGCGTCTTGTGTGCAGTGCGGTATGCCCATAGCGCATCATCCAGGCGCTGGCTCCAATCCTTGCGCGACGGCCTCACAGTCTTTTCCAAGATGCGCTTGATCTCTCTGTTAGAAACTTCGGCCTGTCCATTTGTCTGTGGATGGTAAGCGGTGGACGTCTTGTGGCGCACCCCATAGTGCTTGAAAACTTGCGCCACAACCCTGTTGCAGAAGTGCGTCCCCTGGTCGCTGATAACTGCCTTAGGCACTCCGTACCTGCAAAATATGTTAGTTCTGAGAAAATTAGCGACAGTCTTACCATCATCCTTGCGTGTGGCCTTAGCTTCGACCCATTTGGATACGTAATCCACGGCCACCAGTATGTACTCGTAGCCGGCAGATGGGGGAAATGGACCCATGAAGTCGATTCCCCAAACATCGAACACTTCATCCACCAAAATCGGGGTCTGCGGCATCTCGTTGCACGCGGAGATTCCTCCAGTGCGCTGGCACCTGTCACACTTCCTGCAGTGGTCATAGGCATCTCTGAATAGGTGCGGCCAGTAGAATCCGCAGTCCAAGATCTTCCTGCTCGTGCGCTTGGGACCGAAATGTCCTCCACAGGCGTGCGCATGACAAAACATCAACACAGAGTTAATCTCATGGTCAGGCACGCAACGTCTTAATATCCGATCTGGACCTATTCTAAGCATGTAAGGATCATCCCAAAGGTAATGCTTGGACTCATGTTTCAATCGCATGCACTGAGTTTTATTGAAATGAGGAGGGAACGCACCTGTGACCAGGTAATTTGCGATATGCGCATACCATGGTACCTTACCTGTTAGCGCCATCAGATGCTCGTCAGGGAATGTCTCCTTGATCTGCCCTGGCTCCTCATCCTTTACGATCCTGCTCAGGTGATCAACGACGGTATTTTCCGTGCCCTTCTTATCTTTGATCTCTAAGTCGAATTCCTGAAGCAGAAGTACCCAGCGCATCAGGCGCGGCTTGGTCTCTTTCTTGGACATGAGGTAGCGGATAGCTGCGTGGTCCGTGTAGATGATGACTCTGGCGCCTAGAACATATGCTCGGAACTTCTCCAGCGCAAATACAATTGCCAGAAGCTCCTTCTCCGTTGTGGTGTAGTTCTTCTGCGCGGAGTCCAGTGTGCGCGATGCATAGTAGATGGCATGCGGCTTCTTGTCCTCGCGCTGCCCCAAGACTGCTCCTACTGCGTAGTCACTTGCGTCACACATCAGCTCGAATGGCAGGTTCCAGTCTGGTGCGCGCATTACTGGCGCACTGGTCAGCGCTTCTTTCAGCTTATCGAACGCCGCCCTGCACTCATCAGTAAAATCGAAGCACACGTCTTTTTGCAACAAGTTAGACAGGGGTATGCAAATCTTAGAGAAATCCTTAATAAAACGCCTGTAAAACCCAGCATGCCCTAAGAACGATTTCACGTCGCGCACGTTGGTGGCATAAGGCAGATTAGAAATAATATCTATCTTAGCTTTGTCTACCTTAATACCCTCCTCTGAAATGATATGACCCAGTACTACTCCGTGCGTTACCATGAAATGACATTTTTCGTAATTTAGCACTAAGTTCTTAGAGATGCAGCGCGCTAAGACTTTATCTAGATGTGTTAAGCATGCATCAAAGGTACTCCCATATACAGTGAAATCATCCATGAACACTTCTATGCATATTCCAATCATATCAGAGAAAATGCTCATGACGAGGCGTTGGAACGTACCTGGCGCGTTGCACAGCCCAAAAGACATACGCCGAAACGCAAATGTTCCGAAAGGGCATGTGAACGTGGTCTTCTCTTGATCCTCCGCAGCTATGGGTATCTGATTGTAACCTGAATATCCGTCCAAAAAACAAAAGTAAGGCTTACCTGCCAAGCGATCCAGCATTTGGTCCATGAAGGGTAGCGGGAAGTGGTCCTTGCGCGTTACAGCGTTCAGCTTTCTGCAGTCGATGCACATGCGCCAGCCAGTCTGTATGCGCTTGGGAACTAGCTCGCCCTGCGCATTCTCCTCCACCGTGATTCCTCCTTTCTTTGGCACAACGTGCACCGGGCTGACCCATTTGCTGTCTGAGATTGGGTAAATGACCCCTGCGTCAAGCAACTTCAGAACTTCCTTTTGCACTACCTCCATCATATTTGGGTTTAACCTGCGCTGAGCCTCCCTGGATGGTTTGGCACCATCTTCCAACAGAATTCGGTGCATGCACACGTCTGGGCTCACTCCGCGCAGATCAGCAAGAGTCCATCCAATGGCGCGCTGGTTCCTGCGCAGCACCTGTTGTAAGCGCGCCTCCTGCTCTTTTTCCAATCCCTTCTTGATGATCACTGGCAGGGTGTCCTTATCTCCCAAGAAAATGTACTTGAGGTGCTCCGGGAGTTGCTTCAGTTCGATCTTGGGTGCCTGTTCAACAGAGGGCAAGATTTTGTTAGCGGTGCAAATATGAACTATATCACGTGCCTGTGTGGGTGCTGGTTCAGCACTTCTTAGCTCCTCCTCTTGCTCCTCCAGCTCTGCCTGTGTCAGTAGCTCTGTTCCTATGGTTGCGCTTGCACACTGCGCTTCTGTGACTAAATCGTCAAAGCTGTCCATTGCGTGCACGGTAGCGTCCTCATGTGGGTGCTGCATCCCTTCGAAGATGTTGAAATGGATTTCTTCGCCATCTACCTCCATGGAGAGCGTGCCCCTCCACACGTCTATCTTCGTGCGCGCAGTCATCAGAAACGGTCTGCCTAGGAGGATCTGTGCACTGCTGGCGCTTGATTCACCCTCCATTTCGAGCACATAAAAGTCTGCTGGGAACACCAGCTCTCCTACTCGAACTAGGACATCTTCTATCATGCCTGCAGGTTGTTTGCACGATCTATCTGCTAGCTGAATTGTGAGACCTGCAGGTTTTAGTGGTCCAAGGCGCAAGGTCGCATAGAGAGAATATGGTAATAAATTGATTGATGCGCCTAAATCGATCATGCAGTTACTTACCGTGGTTTTACCTAAGGTGCAAGGGATAGTGAATGTACCTGGATCTCGGCACTTAGGTGGTACCTTTTGTTGCACGATTGCTGAGGCCTGCGCATTTAGCATTACCTGTGCGCATTCGCCTGTCCTCCTTTTATTTGTGCACAGCTCTTTTAAAAACTTCGCATACCTGGGAATCTGTCGAATAGCTTCTATGAGAGGTATGTTGATTTCCACCTTGCTGAACAGCTCATATAGTTCCTTGTCCAGTGCTTCTTTTCTCGCCAGTGGTGCCTGCACAGGGAAAGGAGCAGGTATGTTAGTACAATTTTTGTCCTTGTTTGTCGAGTGAGACATACCTGGCGCTTTGCCCTGCTAGTTCGTGGTTGGCGCTTCTGATTGCGCCTCTGGCTCTGGTTGCGCACTCTGAGCTGCTGGATCTGGGACTTGCGCAACTGGTTGCGCGGGCGCCTGCGCGGTCTGCTCTGTTCCCACTGTGCGCCCAGTCCTCAGTGTTACTGCATTAACTCCTCCTTTAGGGTTCTGAATCA
The DNA here is from genome assembly GCA_963678935.1 of Umbilicus rupestris. Lineage (NCBI taxonomy): Eukaryota > Viridiplantae > Streptophyta > Magnoliopsida > Saxifragales > Crassulaceae > Umbilicus > Umbilicus rupestris. Next base: position 6,210,500 of record OY787626.1, on the reverse strand, counting down.
CTTGTGAAGGCAGGTTGCCATCGCTCTTTTTCAGCTCATACACCGTGGTTGCAATTTGTGATAGATGCTTTTCTATGGATTCGAACCTCTTGTCATACTTTTCGTCATTCTTGCGCACTGTGTTTGCTAGCTGCCCCATGATATCTTCCAAGGATCGCCTTGGTTGCTGATTGTTCTGCGCTGGTGCGTCTGTGCGGCGATGCGGTGGATTGTAGGGTGCAGCTTGTTGCGTCTGCTGTGGCGCGCGCTGATCAGTGGGCTGCCTCTGGAAATTGTTCTCTTCTCTCCATTTGAATCCATTTGCAGCGAGCCCAAAGCGCGGCTGATTCTGCCTCTGCGGTCCTCTGTTGTCCCATCCTCCAAGGGCATTTACATCTCCAGTTTCTTCAAAAAGTGTTTGGCATTCGTCTGTCTTGTGCTCAGTGGACCTGCAGAATTCACATACCTTTGGCGCAACTGGTTGTGCGCTCTGCGCACTCATCAGCTTCTGTAGCATGGCCTTCATTTCTTTGATCTCAGCGCTTGCCTCTACCTGATGCACAGAACGATTACGACTACTTTCAAGTGTCAATTGATGTCTTACCTGCCCAGCAGAATCTTCTATCAGCTGCCATGCATCCTCCGGGTACATGTTGCAAATGTCCCCTCCTGCGCATGCATTCAGTAGTCGCAGCTCCATGGGCAGCAGTCCATTCAGAAAGTTCTCTATCAGCACATTCTGGGGAAGCCCGTGATTGTAGCAATTGGCTTCTAGCTCCCTGAAACGCTCGTAGTATTCTGACAGAGACTCCCCTACGCCTTGCCTTGGCGCGGCCAATTCCCTTCTGAGCAGCGCAATCTTCGCTGCTGGATAAAATTTATCTAAGAATTTCTTCTGCAGCTGCTCCCATGTGTGGATTGATCCTGCAGGTAAGCTCATCAGCCAGTGTTTGGCTGCATCACTCAATGAAAATGGGAACGCCTTCATCTTCAGCGCTTCATCGTTCTCCCCCAAGGTCTTCATGTTCTCGCAAATGATTAGGAACTCCCGCACATGCTTGACTGGATTTTCGTTGTTCATTCCGTGAAACTTGGGCATGTGATGGATGAGTGAGCTCCTCAGTTCGAACTGTCCGTCGGGCGGAAGCACTATGCACCATGGCTGGTTAACAGTGAGTGGGGCTGACATTTCGCGCACTGTCCTGCGCCTCGCGACTGGACGAACGGGTGGCGCAAAGTATGGTTCAGCGGCCATCCGTGCGTCGACCTCACGCTGTACTTCCTCTCTGAATAGGGCTGCGCGGTTATGTGCCCTTGCTTCCTCTGGGGTTCTGTCTCCCAGGTTATCTCCAACCACACTGTTATCCTCCATGTCCTGATCCAAACTCAAGAAACGAAATTAAATGGCAACGAAGTTGTCGCGTCTGTCAGTGCGCAACTAGAATCTGCGCAGCGCAACTGTTTCAAGGTTGCGCAGGCTGATGTGATTGTGCGCTGTCAGAAACAACAACGAGAAAACAAAACAAAATGAAATAACTAGTTACTAAAATGAGAAATGTAAGCTAGCTAAAACTTAGCTGTGTTGCTCCCCGGCAACGGCGCCAAAATTTGATCGCGCGTCGTTGTGCGCGTCAAATATAATTCCTTCCTCTCCCACTAGTACAGCGGTTAAGTAAGGGTCGATCTCCACAGGGAGCAAGCAGTGAGTCTTAGCCAGTAACCTACACTTAAGAAAACGGGGGTTGCGTGAGCGATTGGGGGTTTTGCGCGATGCGCGAGTAACAGCGAATATCGTAACGCGGGGAATTGCACTAGACGTGCGCAAGCAGTAGAGATTAAATACTATATTTATGAGAAGTATTGGGCAGACAATCCTCTATGAATGCATTCCTTATCATCGACTCTAAACATCTATAGTTTATGTTTTACTTGGGTTAGTGTCCGGTAAAGGCTTCCTAACACGTGCGCATGTTCCGTTCAAAGTTCATGTGCTATTAATCCTTAGAACTAGACTAAACAGCTGCGAATCCTGTCACAGTAGCAACTGCCTACCCTAACTCGTTACTCCTAACTGTCACGGTAAGTTTGCGGTTCAAGGCTTCCCCTACGCATGCAACTAGTTTAACATGTGACAAGCGAGCTACACCAGTAAGTTTGCGGTTCAAGGCTTCCCCTACTCATGCAACTAACTGTCTCAGTACGCACAGAATTAATACAAGTAAATAAACTATGCATTAAGCTCAAGTCTCAAAGGAATACATCACAGATTCATGCCCGACCAACACTGAGTGTTTAGCTAGACATGCTAGTGGTAAACATCATAAAATAGTAAGTAATAACTAATGAATCCAAGAAAACGGTAGCAAACAGTGCGTGCAGTGTCTTCTCTCGGCTGGCGCAGTCGGCTGGCGCAAATCTCCTCAACAAGTCCGTGTGTTTTCCAGTTCTGCCGCACAGTGCCTCCTTGCGTCCTCTGGTGCCTCTGGAACAGCAGTCTTTTCGAACTCTCTGAAACCCTAGACTTTCTTCCTTCATATACTGCTCAGGAGGTTCATCTTTTGGCAACTTCCAAATCTGGTCACTGGGACTTTGCGCCTGGCGCACTGGTTGGCGCAATCGGGTAGCGCACCTCTGCTGTCTTTCGCCATTTCTTCTTTTGTTTGCGCCGCTAGCTCCACAGGCTGATCTTTCACTCCTAGAACGCTGCCTGTTAGCGCGTATCCGACTTAAGGACTCGTTCTGACCTGATATACAAAAACATTGGAAACGAGTAATCTTGCTCATAAAATATTGCAAACAAGCATAGGGTTATGATCTAAATAACGTGTATAACTAGGCTCTATCAACCTCCATGACATTTTGCAATTTCCATTGGAGGGGACAATTCCTGCGGTTAATGACATTGGGAGGACAGAATTTTGGAAGATTATCCGGACAAGACGCGGTCTTCACTGTTTGCCCACCCTCTTCATGCATTAGGGATTCGGAATGGAAGTACTTGCATTGCATCATCACGAAATCAATCAACCCGTGCATTGAAGGTGGGACGAAAGTGTCTCAGCTAGATTTGGACTTCCTCATTGCGATGGACAAGGGTGTGGAGTTTGATGTTATATCCTTCTTGACCTTCTGCCTTGAAGAGTTTCGAAACAATGACATGAAAGCCGTTATTGGTGGTGGTGGCTTCATTACTGCGATCGCCGAAGCTTTCAGCTATGACCTTCCACCGGCCGCCCCGAGCATGCACCTGTTTTTGGATTTGCCGCTCTTAGGCAAATGCGGATGGTGCTAGCAAATGGTACATGGTATCATAGGACAGATGGCCCTTCTAAAGTGGCTGGTCGTGCTTCAAAGCGCCGACACGAGACTGCGCCACCACCATCAGCGGCGCAAGAGGATGCCCAACCCACACATCAAGCTCCGGACTACAGTCCCCAGCTAGATTATCTTATGCGCTCTCAGGAGTGGACGACCAGGGCTATCACCACTTTGCTTCAAGCCGGAGGAATTCATGATTTTCCACCACCTCCTGCTCGTCCTGGATCCGACACTTTTGAGCCGCAGGATCCTATGCCATGGACCGGCCCGAGTAATGATGATGTCGGACCTTCCCAGCGCGGCGATTAGTGACTACCTTTGGGATGCTACTTGTGTTTTTTTTGATATATTAGTTGATGTCCTTGCTATATTGACTTGACTGCTCTTGGTAGTTATTTTTGCTATGTTGGTTGCACTTGGACATTTACTTGTTGCTATTTTGTGCCCTTATGGAATTCTGAACTGCTAAACTCTCATCATGAGAGTTGTTTCATTGTCATAGATATATATGTTTCCTATCTCATTTTGACGATGAATTTGATGAACTTGATTGTGCTGTATTTGTCCACCTCCCTTCTCACTTTCAGGTCATCACGGTGGCAGGAATCTGTTGACTCTAGCACGAAAGGGCCAAACTAGTGAAGTTCCTATACACTCTTCTCATTTTTAATTTTTGCGCTTAGGGACTAAACTTATTTTAAGTGTGGAGTGGGTGGTGCATATTCATTAAGTGGCTGGTGAAAAATATTCATTGATTCCATACTATGCATATTGTTATAAGAGTGTTTTACCTATTTAAAGCTTGGGATCAACGTGCTTGAGTTTCACATATCGCATCTAGCCTCTTTCATTTTACTGATTTAGAGCCTAGCGCCGAATAAGTTCTCATGATCACGCCTTGTTGTGAGTCATTATTATTGTTAACCGTTGCCTATCTCGTATTCTAGGAATTTTTCATCGCTTGCTTTGGACCTTGGTGTAGCTTGCACGTTTTAAAATCATTTCCATAATGCATAAACCTTGCGATTGCTTTTAGGTGACTCTTGTTTGCATGCTTAGCTCCTCGTTTGTAATTGTTTCTTGCACATCCTCAACCTCTCTTTGGGTTTATTGCCAAGTTCTTAGTGTGTGAATCTGGCTGCAATGCCAAGAGTTAGGAAGAAAAGTTCCCCCTCGAAAGTATTTGCACCCAATGAAAAAAAATGAAAAAAAAGGCCGAGGTTAGAAAGAAAAGTTCCTCCTCGAAAGCTTGAGGAAGAAAAATAATAAAGGAAGAAAAAAAATTAAGAGCTTGACCTTATGCCCATCCGCCATATTGTCCTTGTGCAAGTCTACAATTTGCTTGTGTGCTAGTATGCTATACTAGAGAATGACCCTTGTGTTAGCGCGCAAGCATCAATTGGTTTATGACTGTTTTTGAAAATCAATTTTTTGCCGAACTCCTCTTTCCTTATGAATTGTGATGCAAAGTCCAAGGCTTGAATATGAGTTCTGCATCGCTAGCCCGTGAACTAGCCCTAGCTAGCATAGGCGATCGGTCGGCATGTTGTGTATAAACCCTTGTTTCAAATGCTTTGCCTTGAAAATGAATAGATTGCGAGATTTGGTTTTGGTTGGCTCTAGTACTGATTTCCTTGAGTGTGTGTCCTCATGTATTCTTACACGGCTTGAAAACTCTTTGATTGCAATTTGTTTGAAGTGTTAGTGTGAGGTGTGGGCTAGAGTTTGTGAAGCCCGCGCTTTGGTCGTCATCACTCTATTATTCAAAGCTTAAGTTGCGATATAGAGTCTTGAATATATCACAGCATGTTCTGATTCTTTGCTCGGGACGATCAAATTTTAAGTGTGGAGTGTTTGATCGGTTGGATTTCCGACAGATTTTCGCGAGCATTTATTGATCGTTTTCATTCATTTTTGGAGTATTATGACCATTATGCACTCTCTCCTTCTTGTTTTAGGGCCAATCATCTCAGGCGCCATGGAGAGTAAAGTTAGAGGTAACTGCATGCCAAAGAGCCGAGGAATATGTCAAATTGCCCCAAGCCCATACTGACCGTATCGCCCGGACTGACTGTATCCATACAATCGATACGACCGTGTCGAAACTTCTGTTTTTCCCTGAGGTCGAATTGATCGTAGTGGCCGTGTGACGCGTATCGGTCGTATCGACCGTATTGATACGACCGATACGGACAGCTCAGCTTATTTTCACTGAATTTGAATCGCTGAAAAAAAAAAAAAATAAGAAAGGAGGAGAGGATTCAACGGGGAAGGACGAACGAGACTGGGTGGAAGGACGAACAAGACTGGGAGGAGGACGAATGAGAGAAGAGAAGGAAGAAAAGAGATGTTTCGATCCTTATGTTACTCTAGTGCATGGTTGTAATCATTTGTTTTCATTAGAGAATTTGACTAGTAACTGGATCTTTATATATGAAAGCAATGAAAACATTTTCCATGTATCGTGAGTAATCTACTTCGTTCCAAGGTTTGATGAATATTGTCTAGTGTGTTCAAAAGTATTGTGATGATGTTCTATATGAAAGTTTAGGTGGATGATTGATGGATTACAGTTTACTCAAGTATGTTAAGTTATGCATGCTATATCTTTGAAAGAATGCCAGCATGAACCGTTTTAACTTAAGTACGTTATTGAGAGATACATACTTAGGAAAGATGAGAGTAAAACCGGCTTCGATCTTATTGACATACGAAAGTAGCAAAAGAGATAAGTTAGAGGTTAGGTAAGCTTAATCCGAACTCTTTTACTGATCATCATAACGACGGTTTCTGATTAGTGGAGGATGCTAGAGCGAATCAACATATTGAGAGATTGAGATTCGACTTTCGTAATAGATTGATGAAATTCACAGCGGCTCTGATAAACAGATTTGTGAACAAGCAGTTGCTACAGCACACTCTTGTTCACCCGGAAACTGTTTCAGCAAGAATGAACAAGGACAAAGGTTTGTTCACCCAGTTTAGCCAATTGCCAGGTCTGGGGAGGACTCTTCTCAGTCCTCAATCCACTAATCTCAAGGTTTCCAAGTGCACACGGTTACAACCCACGCAACCTATGCTACTCAACCTTAGGTGGATCTTTATACACAATCAGAACAGGCTCTGACTTGTGTCTGCACACCCTCTACTGATATCTATCTAGAATAGCTACTGTCTCCTCGAAACTCAGCCTATTCTAAACAATACTCAAGTTCTGTAGGGTTGCTATAGCATCTGCTGTAGCACACAGCTGATGCACAAACTGTCCGCGTCGCTCCGAAGCCTTCCGCTGAGCCATTCGAACGATTCCACAAGCGCTGCACACTCTGGAATACTCCCCCTCACTCAGTGACCTCCTGTCACTAGCAACCACTGCCGTCCAGACACTCGACCGAGTCACTCACCCGTCAGTTCTTCCGCGACTACCCTTGATCAACCAACAAGCACCACTGCTCTGAATTGGCTTTCCCGATCAAGCTTGGATCAGACTACGCAAGTCCTGATCACCCTCTGCTTCAGTCACCACAGCTCTGCGCTCACGCTCTGCTCTCGGTGAAGATCAAAGATTTCCTCGCACACCACAAATTACTCTCTCAGAATTTTGTGTGTATACTCGTTCACGCTTACCTCCTCTGATGCTCTTCGAAGGACTGCCACGCCCTCTTTCCAAAGACCCAGGTTGCTGCTACTCGGACAGATGCTACAGCTCTTCTGAATAAGCTCCTGTTATAGCTCTCTCCTGCTATAGCTGCTCCTTGTTCACTAGTCTTGTTCACATATACTGGACTCCTGCTATAGCAGCATCTTGTTCACTTGTATTGGTTTTGTCAAACACTGCCATACAGATCATCAATTGATATTCGAAATTCAGCGACCCCTTGGCATTTTGACAAAACCCCTTTGAAGGTTTCACTTCAAATCCTCCGGTATCTCCCTACCCTTTTTCTCCCCCTTTTTGGCACAAGTGACAAGGGGAAGTTCCTGGCTTTCTTAGGGAGGCGAGACACAGAGTCCTAGAGAGGATCTCAGGTCTTCGAACCGTACTACGTCCAGAGGTTTTGTGAAGATATCAGCAAGCTGTTTGGCTGACACAACATGCTGGAGAGCAATGATTTTCTTTTCCACCAGATCTCGGATGAAGTGATGCCGAATGTCAATGTGTTTGGTTCTGCTGTGCTGAACAGGATTCTTGGAGATGCTGATAGCACTCATGTTGTCACAGTAGAGAGTCATTTCACCTTGATCGAGTCCATACTCACCCAGCATTTGCTTCATCCACATCATCTGTGCATAGTAGCTCCCGGCAGCTATGTATTCTGCTTCAGCTGTAGATGGCGAGATGTTGTTCTATTTTCTACTGAACCAGGACACCAGGTTGTTTCCCAGGAAGAAGCAGCCTCCAGAAGTGCTCTTCCTATCCTCAGAACATTCTGCCCAGTCCGCATCACTATATCCTACCAGGTTTGCATTCGTATCCTTAGTATACCATAAACCATAGTGCACGGTACCTCCAACATACCGAATGATTCGCTTCACCAGCTGCAAGTGACTATCTTGGGGCAGGCTTGAAATCTAGCACAAACTCCTACTGCAAAGGAGATGTCGGGACGACTAGCAGTCAGGTACAATAAGCTCCTAATCATACTTCTGTAGATAGTCCGACTCACTTCCACTCCATGTTCATCTTTGATTGCTTTGACATGAGTGGCAGCGGGCTTCGTTTATGACTGGCTTTATCTAGCTGAAATTTCTGCACAAGAGTCTTGTTGTACTTGCTTTGTGCAATAAAGATTCCATCTTCTTTCTGGGTGATCTCCAGACCAAGGAAATACGAAAGTTCTCCTACCATGCTCATTTTGAACTCCTTCTGCATGTGATCCACAAACTGCTTCACCAGGTGCTGAGACTTTGATCCAAAGACAATGTCATCCACATATATCTGCACAATGATCACATCCGACTTGGTTCTTTTCACAAATAAAATTTTGTCAGCTCCCTCTCTTTTGTAGCCATGGTTTTTAAGAAAGACTGTCAGTCGCTCGTACCATGCTCGAGGAGCCTGTTTAAGCCCGTACAGGATTTTCTTCAGTTTGTACACGTGCTCCGGGTGATGAGGATCTTCAAAGCCTTTTGGCTGGGCAACATACACTTCTTCTGAGAGGTCTCCATTCAGAAACGCACTTTTGACATCCATTTGATATAGTTTAAATCCTAGGAAGCAGGACGTAGCTAGGAGCAGTCTGATGGCCTCCAGATGAGCAACTGGAGCAAAAGTTTCTTCGAAATCTAGTCCCTCAATTTGAGCGTATCCTTGAGCAACAAGTCTGGCTTTGTTTCTTGTGATGTTTACCTTTTCATCAGTTTTGTTTTTGAAGATCCACTTGGTGCCTATAATGTTTACTCCTTTAGGTCTGTCCACCAAGTCCCAAACATTGTGTCTATCGAACTCTGCTAGTTCTTCCTGCGTAGCTGTCATCCAGAATTCGTCATTCATAGCTTCCTTGAAGTTCTTCGG